>RDRW01000225.1:0-577135 GCA_007896445.1 Puccinia hordei | reverse complement strand
TTGGGGGTGTCAGTTTTGCTGGCAATCCTGACAGAACACAGGTCAAGTTTTGTAAAGAATGATTGATAAAGTGTTCAATTTATAGTAAATCTTATCAACTATGGTTTTGAAGAGAAAACAAGATAAATCCCATGGAGAAAAGGGGATGTACAAAAGAATGTATATAGGCTCTTGATAGTATTTGAATGCGCTGGGACCCCAAGATTCCCTGAGGCAACTACAATTTATGTATTTAAACTAAAATGGCTGGTTGCTAAGTGTATTGATGAACAAAGTAGAAATGAAAATGATTCACTACGACTATGTCTATAGTCTTAAATTATTATTTATGTATTTATTTTAATTTATTTATTTATTTTTATTTTTTTTATTGATTTTATTTATTGTATTTATTTTATTTATTTTATTTATTTTATTTATTTTACTTATTTTATTTATTTTATTTATTTTAATTGAGGTTATTTATTTTATTTATTTATATTATTTTATTTATTTTATTTATTTATGTATTTTATTATTTTATTTTATTTATTGTATTTAGTTTAATTCATTGGTTTTGTTAAGCATTTAGAGGGATTGGTAGGTATTTTAATTTTAATTATATCGTTCTTTTATTTATTTTATATTGATTTTATTTATTTTATTTATTTTATTTATTTTATTTATTTTCTTTATTTTATTTATTTTTTGATTTTTTAATTTATTTTCTTTATTTTCTTTCTTTTCTTTATTTTATTTATTTGATTTCTTTCTTTATGTTAGTTTCTTTTATTTATTTTATGTATTTGATTTATTTTATTTATTTTTATTTCTTTCATTCTTTTTCTTTACTTTTCTTTCTTTTCTTATTTACTTTATTTGCTTTCTTTTCTTATTGTTCTTTATTTATTTCTTTTCTTTCTTTTCTTTAGTTCTTTCTATTTCTTTTATTTCTTTCTTTCTTTTCTTTCGTTTCTTTTCTTTTCTTTATTTTCTTCTTTTTACTTTTCTTTTTGTCGTCATTTTCTTTCCTTTTCTATTTCTTTATCTTTTCTGTTCTTTCTTTCCTGATTTATTGAGTTTTTTTCTTGTCTTTCTTTCTTGATTGTTGTTTTCCTTCCTTTTGGTTTCTTTCTTCCTTTGTTTTCTTTCCTTTCTATTTTTCTTTCTTTTCTTTCTTTTCTTTTATTTTCTTTCCTTTTTCTTTCTATTTTCTTTCTTTTCTTTCTTTTTCATTGCTGTTCGTTCTTTTCTTCTTTCTTTCTTTTCTTTTTTCTTTCTTTTCTTCTTTTTCTTTCTATTTCTTTATTCTTTGCCTTTCTTTATTTCTTTTCTTTCTTATTCTTTCCTTTCCTTTAGGTTCTTCTTTCTTTTTTCTTTATTTTCGTTCTTTTTCTTGCTTTTTCCTTTTTTTTCTTTCTTTTCCTTTCTTTTCTTTCTTTTCTTTCTTTTTCTTCTTTTCTTCTGTCTTTTCTCTTTCTTTCCTTCTCCTTTCGTTTCGTTCTGATTCTTTCTTTTCTTTCTTTTCTTTTTTTCTTTCTTTTCTTTCTTTGCTTTCTTTGCTTTCGGGCCTTCATCCCCCCCCCGGGTTTTTCCCCCGCGTGTCCCCCGGTTTTTCCCCCGCGGCCCCGTCCCCTTTGCTGCGCAGCCCGCCCGGTTTTTCCGCTTTTCCCCCCCGGTTTGTTTTCTTCTTTTTTTTTGCGGGTGGCGTTTCTGTTTGTTCAACATTTCAAGATTGGTCAATATCCTTTCCAAGGGTTTAGAGAGTTGTAGTATTTTTATTTTCCCAAAAAAACAATGTCTTCTATTTTTTTTGCCCATACCCCTGTTGTTTTTCAAAAAAAATCCCCACGGCTCAATTTTCAGGATTTCTCAAAATTTAATTCTTTTTTTAAACACTTTAAAAGGGGTGTAATAATTCAATGTGACAAACATTTAATTTTTAAAATTACTGGTTGTCTTTTTATGATTTTTGGACAGAATTTATTTCTAAACACCTTCACGCGTGTCTTTCAAGATATTTGGGGAGTTTTTAAATGGTTTCATACACTTTAGAGGTTGAATAATTCATTGGAAACACATGCTGATTATGAAATTAACTTTTTATCAGATTTCATGACAAAGAAATGGATATATAATGATACACAGAGGCATGGTACATTGTACAATGCTTTGGAGTGTTACATGTAAGATAATTATTACACATTAAATATGGGTTCAGGAATGCAATTCAGGCTTAGATTCACCATTTTCAAGCATTATCTAGTTGTTATCAGTAGTGTTTATAACAATTTCTCTTTCTTATACTTATTATTTGTGTGCGCATTCTTAGTCTGTACTAATTTCTCTTTGTTGTTTATTACATTTATTGTTTATTAATAAATTATTAACTTGCAATTACATCTCTTGCTTTTCATTTTATTATTTTATTTTATTCATTTCATTTATTCTATTTATTTTATTTTATTTTGTTTTATTTATTTTACTTGTTTTACTTGTTCAGTTTAATTGTTTTGAGTAGAAATTCTGAATGAGGATGGTTGGGGAGGTTGCACACATCAAATGCTGCCCTCCATAATTTTATTTTATTTATTTTACTTGTTTTACTTATTCATTTTATTTTCTTTAACTAAAATATTGGATGAGGATGATTGGGGAGGTCATGCGCATCAAATGCCGCCCTCCATATGCTATTTGCATAAAAATTAAAAATTAAAAAAATCTGAGTGTGCGCGCGGAAAACCAGGTGCACCGCGCAGCCGCAGCTGCGCAGAAAACCGGGTGTAAACGCAGACAAACTGGGTTTTTTTCATTAATGCCCTTTATTTATTTTATATTATTTTATTTATTTATTTATTTTATTTATTTTATTTATTTTTATTTATTTTATGTATTTTATTTATTTATTTATTTTATTTATTTTATTTATTTTATTTATTTTGTTTTATTTTATTTATTTATTTATTTTTATTTATTTTATTTATTTGATTTATTTTATTATTAGGGGGTGTCAAATATGACCAAATCCACAATTATCTAATCAACTGGTTTTCAAAATCCCCATTTTTAAAAACCATTGATATCAAAGAAAATTATTTGAAACTCTCAACAGTGAAATTTTGTTGAAAAACCTAATTCACTGGTTTTTATTGTGGGTTTTGGTATTTGATACCCCCTATTTTATTATGTTATTTAGTATTTTAATTTATTTATTGTATTTTATTTTATTTATTTATTATTATTTTTATTTATTTTATTTATTTTATTTATATTATTTATTTATTTATTTTATTTATTTTTTATTTATGTTTATGTTTTACTTATTTGAGTTATTTATTTGTTTTATTTTTTTTTTTATTATTTATTTATTTATTTTAGTATTTTATTTATTTTATTTTATTTATTTATTTTAGTTTATTTTTATTTAGTTTTATTTATTTATTTATTTTATTTATTTTATTTATTTTATTTATTTTTACTTTTCTTATGATTTATTTTATTTATTTTTTTTATTTTATTTAGTTTTCTTGTTTATTCATTTTTTTGTTTATCTATTTACTATTTTCGGGCTTAATAAAAAAAACCCCGTTTTTCCGCGTTTTATCCCCGGTTGTACGCAGCGCGACATAAATTTTGCTGCGCCGTACCCCCGGGTTTTTCCGCGTTTACACACCCGGTTTTTTTATTGATTTTTTTGCGGGCGGATTTTTTCTGGTTTTTCAACCTTTTGAAATTGTTCCATCACTTCCAAGGGTGTAGAGCTTTGTAGTTTTTTTATTTTCCAAAACACAATGTCTTCTTTTTTTGTTTGCCCATACACCTGGTTTTTTTCAAAACAATCCCCACAGCGCAATATTTCAGGATTTTCTCAAAGTTTTAAATCTTTTTAAAGCACTTTAAGGGGTTTAGAACTTAATGCACCAAACAGTTTATTTTTAAAATCACTGGTTGTCTTTTTATGATTTTTGGACCGAATTAACTTTCTAAACCACCTTCCCCGCCTGTCTTTCAAGATATTTTGGGGAGTTTTTAAATGGTTTTCATACACTTTAGAGGGTGAATAATTTATTGGAACAAATCCTGATTATAAAATTAACTTGTTATCAGATTTCATGACAAAGAAATGGAATATAATGATACACAGAGGTATGGTACATTGTAATGATGCTTTGGAGTGTTACATGTAAGATAATCATTGCACATGACATATGGGTTTCAGGAATGTAATTCCGGCGTAGATTCATACATCACCATTTTTAAGCATTTTTCTAGTTGTTATCAGTAGTGTTTATAACAATTTCTCTTTCTTATACTTAGTATTTGTGTGCGCATTCTTAGTCTGTACTAATGTCTCTTTTGTGTTTATTACATTTATCAATTATTAATAAATTATTAACTTGCAAGTATGTCTCTTGTTTATTTTATTTATTTATTTTATTCATTTCATTTCATTTATTCTATTTATTTTATTTTATTTTGTTTTATTTACTTGTTTTACTTATTTACTTATTTATTTACTTTATTTTGTTTTAAATAAAACTTGAATGAGGATGATTGGGGGAGGTTGCGTGCATCAAATGCCGCCCTACATAATTTTATTTTGTTTTATTTTACTTGTTTTACGTATTTAGTTTACTTTATTTGTTTTGATAAAATTTTGAATGAGGATGATTGGGGAGGTTTGCGCGCATCAAACGCTGCCCTCCGTAATTTTTTTTTTTGTCTATTTTACTGTTTTTACTTATGTACTTTACTTTATTTGTTTTTAATAAAATATTGAATGAGGATGATTGGGGAGGTCACGCGCATCAAATGCCGCCCTCCATATGCTATTTGCTAAAAAATTAAAAATTAAAAAAAACCGGGTGCCTGCGCGGACACCCGGGTGCACCGCGCAGCGCCGCTGCGCAGAAAACCGGGTGTAAACACAGAAAACCAGGTTTTTTTATTAATGCCCTTATTTTGTATTTATTTATTTATTTTGTTTGGTAGTTGCCCTGATATTGACAAAATTGCCAGTGAGCTGACCCGCTCGTAAGATTGCAATTTTCGCGCAACTGCCGTGTGTCTCATGGGAAACTTCCTTTTCCGATTCTTATGTACCAATTCTTGAAAGCCTCCGACATCCATCACTTGTCCCTGAACATTTGTAGAATGTTAAGCGAGTTTAGTGGGTCTCCAGTCTGGGGCAAACCGAAGCCGATACCATGTAAGAGAAGTGTCGAGGGGAAAATAAAGATTTCGGTGTTGTTTCCAAGGTGTCCCCATGACATGCAAACCGCTTCGAACACAACGCTAAAGCTTGTCCAAAAACACAAACAGAATCCCATGTCGTAGGTTTCTCGAAGTGACACATTAAAAGTGCGTCTGTGGTGCTCGTGGAGACGGTATAAGAACAGACCCTACCAGATCAGGCTCAGGATATCCTACCAACCCCACTCGATCCAACCACTCCTACCCAAGTCACTTTTGTTAGACTTGGTAGCATCCTTCACCCACCACAATCGCTTACAAACACCCCAGTCTAGTTGTTAGGCCTTCTAATTATTAAATAACTCCGAAAAATATTTCAAGCGGTCAAAATAAATTGAAAAGACTATCCGAGTGAGTGTCGTAAGGCAATTCATATGTTTCATCATTGTTTCAGTCTGAGAGATACTTCGAGACTAAGATCGCCCTTATCCGCAGGATCATGGCTAAATTCTCGGAAGCATCTACCTACTAGCATTACTCCACTTGGTCCTTCTCGGCACTCAATCCACCCAAGGGACTGCTATCCATCAAGAACTGAAATGTTGGGGTCGAAGTGGAAACAGTCAAGAATGCATGACGGTGCAAGTGTCCGCATGCGAGATCATTGGCCCAAAGTGTCAAGAATCAATGCCTAGCTTGCTTAATCTCCTCAACTATTACATCAGACCCGTTTTGGACTTCTTAACATGTGCCATTATTAATATAGTCAGATCATCTCCATAACAATTACAATCTTCATTATCATCAACAAATTCTTCCGTGGTGTGTTCTTTTCTCCGTCCATATCACTTGTCTCCAAGTTGAAGAGTATTATTACTTTGGTCTGGGAAGTAGTATCTAGATGAGAAACTTAACATTCATGTCCTTGGAGGTTATGAAGTATGGGATCATCATATGAAACTCTCAAGTGACAGATGAATCATGGTAATAATGATCAATTGACATTGCGGTCAGTCAAACCCTTTTCGCCATGGGAGCTGGCCAGATGTTCAGCAACCAGTTCAGCCCTCGGAATGGCCATGACGAATTGATTAATCCAACTCAACCAAAGCCCCTCATCAAAGATGGAGAGGGGGAAGTCGTCCCGCAGTGCCTCCCGCCGATGTGAAAGTCAGGCAGATGCTCGTTCAGATAGGGAGGGACCGAATCCAGCGTCCATTCAGAGTAATTTATTTCTCCGGCCAGGCAGCATCAGTGTGATCGAATCGAGCCAATGTTTCTCTAAGCTTTTTCATTTAAGGTAGCTAGTAAGAGACATAAACTCATTCGACTCGGTCGATGGCCCCTTTGGCTTCATCCCACCTAAGAAGACCATCTCCGACCCCTCGGCCTCTCCTCGGGATGGCCAATCGAAGCAAGAACCGCCAAGAGAAAGAGGAGGAGGAGGCAAATCAGCCCAGCAGGAGGAATTGCAATACCATACTATCCTCAACTCGATCCTTCCCAGCTCCGTCAGAGTCTTGGCGTGGTCCCCCGTCCAGGAATCATTCGACGCCCGCTTCTCCTGCCAGGCCCGCCACTATTTGTTTTATACCTGAAGTTGCATGAACTTCAGGTATAAAACAAGCAAAAACTGTACTATATAACAGGCTATAAGACTGGTTGATATGGTGGGTAAAAGCTGGTAAATGTAAGTGAAGATGGGGACATCATTTTTTGGGAAGGAAGGGCTGTTTATATATCCATTCTGGTCTCTTGGGGGAGAAGCAGAAGCTCTGTTTTTCCTGGTCTAGTCTTCTACTAAGCCCTAGTTACCTGTATAACTGGTTTGGTTACGGTAGGGCTTAGTTACATCTTTCAAAAGGCCCAAAGTGGTTTAATGTTCCCAGAAAGGTTAATACTTTTGTTTCTTCCTTCCTTTTGGACCATTACTCTATTTAAAACCAACCAATTGGGCTTATTGGCCTTAGTAGGAAAAGTATTGCCGCGGTGTTGGTTGTGGCTTCTATTACAGGTGCGGTACATGTAACTATGGAAATGATGATGTAAACCAGTTGTCTTTATAATTCAGAAGTTATATCTAGATTCTGTGTTATATGTTTTGTTTTAATAATTTCTTTTGTAAAAAAAGACGTAAGGTGTGCATTCTTTTGAAACTAAGAATATAAGTTGTATATTTTTATAATTTGCTATGGTCAGGTTGTCTCTGAATTAGTAGCAGGCTGACACTGCCTTTCTCTACAACATGGTCCAACACATTGTCGCCATCCTGTTCCTGGTCGGTATCTGTTAGATTGGGAACAACTGAAAGCATTTATTTCCTTTTATCAGAATCTCTAGTAAGTCTAATACAATCTCTATAGCGCAAAGTTTGATTACCTGAAAGCAGCGCAGGATGTTCTCAAGAGATTAGAGAGAGAGAGAATAGGGAGAGAGCATGTTGAGATCCCATACAGTACCTCATTTAGTCATTATGTGCTTCTCACTTTCTATCTCACTGTTACCTAGATGTCACCAGTTTCTTCTTTGTCTTTGTCTACTCTTTCTTCTCTTTCTTTCTTCTTTCGTCTGTCACTTAGATGTCACCTACATTTCACTTGTTGCCTCTCCCTACCTGAAGCAGAGACAGTGGAAGGATAACTCTCCTCATCCTTCCACCAACCTCACACTCACACACCTCGTGTCTCTGCTTCTGAGGTATGCCGTTTCATCTTTTCTCTTTCTTCTTTCTTGTTTTTCTTCTTCCTCTCTTTCATCATGAAATAAACCTCATCCTTCCACCAACCTCACACTCACACACCTCGTGTCTCTGCTTCTCAGTCCCTGTTGATCTCATCAGGTTATGAGCCATTTCTGATTAACAGCAACAAAAGCACTGCTAGACACGTTAAATAAAGGCAATTCCGAGTGTTTGTCGCGTGAAACTCACCAAAGGATCCACCTCTCTTGATGTTTGACTCTCACCACATGTCAGACGATGGCACCAATAAATTACCCCAATCTCACCTTAAAGTTCAATTGGGGACCAATAAGATGTTGACTTCCTCCTCACCAACCATCTCTAGCGCAAGACTTCCGGTTCTAAAACCCCCGGGACCCAATTTGAACTATAGCGACTGGGAGATGGTGGTCAAGGGGTACTTCATTGCGGCAAAAGTCAAATACATCCTCTCTGAAACGGACGAAAAGCTTCGTCAAACTACCTGGTCTGATGATAACGCCTTGGTCTGCGCTGTCATAATGCAAATTTTTGATACTCCAAACCTCCGATATCTGCAAGAATTTTGCAAAAACTCAGCAAAGATGTGGTCCGCTCTCTCCAAGGCGCACCAAGATTCCTCCACCGGCGGCTGTATCTACTGGATCCAAAAGCTAGTATTGTCCAAGATGGAAGGCAACGACATCGACGCTCACATCGACACAATGGCTCAGTTCCATCAACAATTAAGCTCCCTGGTCACACCCAACAGACCACTCACCCCCAACAACGTTCACAACATGGCTCTTCTTGGATCTATCCCCTCCAACTGGTTACATTGTGTCTCCGCTTGAATGAATGACAAGAACGTTAAGACCAAAACAATTGTCTCTGCACTCAAAAACGAGTCAATTTGTCAAAAGTCCCAAGGCAATATCATCTTGGTTTCATCCACAAAGGCAAAACCGGTCTCGCACTACTCGTCGCAACCCACCTACTCCCAATCTTTGTTGGTGCGCTGCATCATGTTCAAGAGCAACAGACATGACTTGAACTCATGTAATAACACCCGTAAACTCATTGAAGAGCACAAGGCGTCCCAGCGAGCTAGGTGGGAAGCTAAAAATCCTGACAAACAGCCACCAACAACCGTTTCCAAACCCCCAGCCCGTGCAGGACAAACCTCTGCAGCTACTCTTGGTCAATCAAAGTACAACTATGAGGAGGATGAAGACTCCGACTTTTCCGGGTCGGAGATAGAGGTAACTGCCAAAAACACCAAGATCTCTCTATCATCTACCTCTGGCTTTGTAGGATTGGGCAATGCAGACCTTGACTCCGGGTGTTCCATGTCCATGACACCCCATCTCCTCTCAATCACCAACGCCAAACCGGAAAACACCCCAGTTTGTCTAGCGGATCATTCTGTTGTCTAAGCCACCCACTGTGGGTTGCTCAAGCTCCCTATCTCGGGCGATACCTCTCTTCCAAGCCTTGTCGTACCTTCCCTCCACAAGCCCCTCTTATCCATTGCCGAGCTGGCCAACAAAGGATTAACCATTGTATTCACCAAACAATAATGCAATATCTACCACTCGGAGGAAGTATCCATAAAGGGTCAACCAAAAGGCAACAGCTATTGTTGAGGAAACCTCTATTACCTCCCGGCTGAGCCGGTAAGCTCAAATTCCCTGTCCACCATCCCTCCCAACAACTCTCTTCTCTACTACCATCACAAATTCTCCCACATTGGCCTAAAACCTCTAAAGCCAATGCTAAAAATCCACAATATCCGTCCAACAGTCATGAACGGGGTTGATGTTCAACAATTCCCAGTGTGTATTCAAGCTAAGATGCCACGTACTGCTTTTCAAGAGTTGCATCAACCACCGGTCAACGTTGCCAGGACAACTCATTCACTCGGATGTGGCTTCATACGAGGTATTGTCAAGGGAGGGATATAAATACGTTATAACTTTTGTCGATGATTGTTTGAAATTTCTCACTATTTTCCCTATGAAATACAAAAGTGATTCTTCTGAATGTTTCAAAATTTTTCTTGCCTCCTTTGAGAAGATGAGCTTTCATAAGGTCATTACCTTGAGAACCGACAATGGAGGAGAGTACCTATCTCATGAGTTCTCCAAATTCCTTTCAATATCCGGTATTGCACACAAACCAGGCCCACCCCACTCACCGGAGCTCAATGGGGTAGCCGAGCGAACTAATCAAACTATTCACAATCTGGTTTGCTTGGCACTCATCCAAGCTCGCCTCCCCCAGTCGTTCTGGGCAGATGCAATCCGCCACGTACAATTTCCCCTCAACTCTTTCCCATGAAACAACCCACTAGGATTTAAATTGCCCTGCTCAATCCTCAACATTAATCCAATCGACCCAAAAGTTCTTCATCCCTTTGGATGTCTAGTTTGGTACAAAACACCGGAAGCCGATTGAGCAAAACTCAACGCCAAAGGTCAACCGTCAATCCTACTGTCTTACCTCCAAAATGGCAATGGATTCAGGCTTTTCAATCTTGAGAAACTGAAATGCCTGAAATCCCGTGATGTAATCTTTCATGATCATGTCTTTCCCTATGGTTCTCCAATTACCCCTCCCAAACTTCCACTGACCGTGGAAATTGATTGGCCTGTAACTCACCATGATCCTAATCCTATCACCCCTGTAAATCCTCCCTCTGAAGTCATAGATGCTACTCCCACCCCTGCAAAAGACAAATTGGACTGATTGTCTTTGGACTCCGATGTTGACTTGACCCCCATCCTCTTACCCCCTCTACCTCCGCTTCCAAGCCCAAAGAATTCCCCGCCACCTTCACCGCGCCGTCGCTCCACTCGAGAGCGTAAACAGCCATCTCAATTCGGAGAGTGGTCCAAAAACGCCACTGTTGATGATGATCTTGACACCCCTAAAACTTGGCATCAGCTCCTCAAATCTCCGAACAAGAGGGTGTGGCTCAACGCGGCAGATGAAGAGTTTTTGGGATGCAAACATGGAAACTTGTTCCTTGGCCAGCAAAACAAAAAATTATCAAATTGAAATGGGTCTTCAAGATAAAGAGGCGACCTGATTGTTCTATCCAGAAGCTCAAGGCTTGTCTAGTGGCTATGGGCTACTTGCAGGTTCAGGGTCTCAATTACAATGAAGTCTTCTCCCCCACCTTACGATTGGAAACCTTACGTTTGATTCTCAGTCTGCTGGCAACAAAAAGCTGGGTAGGTCGCCAAGTTGATTTCAAAACTGCGGTTCTTAACGGCTGGCTCAACACCCCGGTGTACATGGAGCAACCTCCAGGGTTCAAGGACCCTCAACACCCAGACTGGGTGTGCGAGGTAAATCAATCCCTGTATGGTGTAAAACAATCCCCTCGTCAATGGAACCTTGAGCTCCATAAGTCACTCATCAATTCGGGTCTCTCAAACTCGAAATACAACCCTACTCTTTACTTCAAGATTCAACAAGGCGTTCTCGTAGGTGCTCTCACCGGGTGGTGAGAGTTAAACAGGGCTCACGATTGACCTCTCTCCAACAGTGGAGACCCTGGCTGGGACCTTAGGAGACTCACTACAACCCTTTGGAGTCGCATCAATCTTTGCTGCTTGCCCCGCACATGAACATGCCGCTTGGATTGACTATTTCTCATCATCGACATCCCCATCAAAATAATGTCCCACCCCCTGTCCCCCCTGTCCCCCTGTCCCCCCTGTCCCCCCTGTCCCCCCTGTCCCCCCTGTCCCCCCTCGACAAAGTCACACCAGACCAGTCCGCGCCAGCGTAGTAAGTGTGAATGGCCCGCCAGCATCTCTGTATACCCAACTGACCAATGGCACGATACCCAGTGGACCCAGCCCGACCCGCTCAGATATGAGGTTTGGAGGGGGTGAGAGACAACTTTCTCACTCTCCCTCTACAGGTGGCTTTGGGAGCCAGTCTTCAAAATCAACAGCTCCCTTGCATGAAGAATACAACTCAATTCGACAAACTCTTCAGGCAATCCAGGGCACATTTTGCCTCAGCGATGAACTGATCCAATGCGCACAGCCCCTTTTCCAGGTAAGTCACTACTAGCTACTAGGTTTACATATGCTGACATTCTTTCCCCTCCTCCTTAGATGAGTCCAGAAGCCAGGAACACATCAGTGTTGCTCCGGGCCCTGCAAAATGGACTTGCTGTCCAACATCCAGCACCAAAGATAATTTCTCCCCCTCCAACCACCAAAGAAAAGCCGCCGCCCTTGGAAGACTTCACCGCCGGCTGCAAGGTATGGCTCTGCAAGACCGTCCACTGTATCCTGCTGGAAGAAGACCTTGACAGCTATGGCAGCCGGGCTTCTCGTTGCTTACATGCCACTAATACACCAATTTCTCGAGTCAAGGTAAGTCTTTATTTTCCTCCCTCAACCCAAGACTCTCATGGAACTGACTCATTCATATCAATACCATTCTCAGGCTTTGATAGAGCAAGAAACGAGTCAGTTCCAAGCTATCCACCTGCCATCTAACTACACCAAAGGAGCTGGTAAGAACAAGCTAGACAAGCAAATATACAAGACAATCAAGGAAGAAAAGTCGGCGCTCTCGAACCTCTTGAAAGCTGGATTGAATGGGGGCAAACCACCGGACAGCATCCCCACTCTTGGGAAACTGATTACTGATGTCTACTCAATGTTTCATCCAAAGTTCAAACGCCACGGCCACAAAACCATCCACACCCATCCTGATATAACCAAAGGCGCCAAGATACGAATTGGCTTCCTTTGATTCATGGCTAATGTCAACTGCATCAAACAACGTGACCGACCCCAAAAAAAACAAATCTCGTTTTGGGACAACATTGACGAGGCGCTTGCCTCGTTGAGGAAGAAGTCAAAGGCTTATGGGATAGCCTACTCCCAGCTAGTATTCGACACCGATTGGAAAATCTGGAATGGCGAAAACACCGTCAATGACATTCCTGAAGCTGACCGACTTCCACCATCAGAAGAAGCTGTGGCCGAGCAGGTAGCTAGTCTGATTACAGATCCAACCCAATCTCATTTTCAGGCTGTTTGACAGCCTGATTTCACCTCTCTTATGTTATGCTATCCCCTCTTATGTCATGCTATCCTTTCTTTCTCATCATGTTACACCATGATAGTTTCTTTTCTCTAACTTATTGACCAGTTTATTTTCTCAATCTTATCCTCAATCTTGTTTTCTTTCTTGGTTAAACACATGAACTGAGTTTTTTTACAACAATACTATGAAATTAAGGTATCTATTTACAAAAAAAATTAGTCGGCCTTGCAAAGGAAGCGGGGCCATTGACAAGATGAGGAGCTTGTCTGGCAACCCCGGTGAGGAAAATTGATTGGATAAAATTTAAAAAAAAATCAAATTCAGTTCAAATTAATTTTGAATTCAATCTGATTTCATTTTGATTTCAATTTGAAATCACTTGGGTAAACTGCAAAATCTTCAATTGTGTTTTGATTTACATATTGTGTTTACCAAAAACCTTGGACTCCTTGGAGCTCAAGTATGCATATGAATCACAAGGCAGGCTGGTGTTTTGTCCTGATAGGGTGTTTCTGCCCTAGGGGTCCCAGCCCATCATATCCCACAATATGTCACAGCAGATCATATGTTTATGTATTTAATTCAAATAAACAATCAAAAATAATCCTCCAGCCTCCACATCCTGTCCATCATAGGAACGCTGTTTCCTGACCAGCGCCTCCACCCCCTCTGCTTCCAATTTTTCCCACTTTGGTTCAACTTTTCCATAACCGTTGTTGATCATGGTTTTTAGAAGGTATGATGCTTCCGTCAAGATTGCAACGGTCCGGATGACACTCCAAAAAAAATCACACACCTTCATCTGAGATTTGCTTGGGGTGACTGTCTCAAGGCAGTCCTTCACTTGATGGAATGAGTTATATCAAGAAACGCAGCAAGTTGTCCGAGATCCTGATGAGTACGAAGCCCGCGGCCGAGGATCACTATTGTCAGCCAATGATTGCGAGTTCATGATGGGGCTCATTCGTAACTAACCTAGCCTTTTCCTTGACGAGGTCCGAGAAAGATTGTATGATCATGGTGGTACTCTTCTTGGAATCAACACCTTACAACACAATCTAATCAATAGGCTCAGCATCACCCTCAAAAAACCCAACACCGTTAACATCCGCAAGAATTTGGTCGCCAAATTCCGATGGATAGCCAAAATGGAAAACGTGCCGGCCAAGTTTCTGGTCTTTACTGGTGAGGATCACTCACCGTTTATTATCTTTGACAAATTCAGCGCTAATTAAATTTGGCATTTCCGTTTCAGATGAGTCTGCAATTTGCTCTTGCGATTTACTGCGTCCTTTTTTGAGGTCGCAACGCGGCACTCAGGCTTCAAGATATCAGATTGATTCCAATCCACCACGCTTTAGTTTGGTCCCAGCAATCAGCTACGAGGGTGTTCTGGCAATGAGTGTGGCCAAAAAGACTTTCAAAGCATGTGACTTTGAACACTTCTTGAAATGGAAATTGGTAAGTGGATTTTTATCTTCCAACCCCTCAGCTGCATAATTGATGCAGATTTTAAAAATGTATGTTTATTTAGCTACCTTGCATGAATCGTTACCCTGGGGTCAACTCTATTTAGGTGATGGATAACGCTACCATCCATCGAAGACCTCGAGTTGCGCGACTGTGCCGTCAAGCAGGCATCAAACTTGTTTATCTGCCTCCCTACTGCCCTGAATTAAACCCCATCGAGGTATGCTTCTCTCAAGTCAAGAGTAACCTCCGCCGAACCCAAGCCCTCGTCAATGCAATGGATCCTACTTGGATTATTTGACAGACAACTCATAACGTGGTTTCTGCTGCCTTGTGTCATGAACTCTACCGCCACGCTGGATATGACTGCCCCAGTCACAATAACGTTTTAGATCTTTATACCAAACAGTAGCCTAGTTGTCATCCATATGTTCCTTTTGAAGACCAGTCTGTTATTGATATGATATCCCTGCTTGTGCTGTGTCACTGTGAATCTTGACCTATTTTCCTTACTATTTTCCTTAAAAATAACACTGCAATAAACCTATTGTTTAAGTTGTGTCTCACTCATGTTATTTCAAGTCTGCTACTCAAATGATTAAATATGATTGAATCATTTTGAATCTCAATTTTTTTATACATGAGTATTATTTACTCTCAATATCATTCATAAATCTGAGAGATTCATCAGCAAGTTGACTTGATGATTATTATTTCCTCTAGTTTTCACTACAGGAAACACTTGTGCAATTCTTGGTTTTATTATCAACAAGAGCATGTTATTTGCTTGGGCTTAATGTCCAATTGTATTGTTTGTGCTACTTATTATTCAAGTTGACATTGCACTAAATTTTTTATCTTATCTTACTGAGTAAATCAATGGCCTACAACCTTTCAAGTGTACAATATAAGATTGGTTATCAGACCATATGAGCCGAGAAAGAAACAGTACATGATATGGTAGCCAACACAGAAATAGGACACAATTGGGTAGCTAAGAAACAGGACACGATAGGAGAATCAATCTGGAGATGTAGCCAACGATTGAACACAATCGGGTAGCTAAGAAACAGGACACGATAGGAGAATCAATCTGGAGATGTAGCCAACGATAGGAAACAATTGGGTAGCTAAGAAACAGGACACAATAGTCGCGGGAGCCAAGAAATAAGGAGGATACGGTAGGGTAGCCAGATAAATAACTAACGATCTCAGCTGATTCGGCCAAGGTGATTTCGGAATTTAGCTACATTGCTTCGGAGCTTGTTTATGACGCCAACATTGAAGCCAAGAGTTTTCAACACCTCGACTGTGAGCGACTTGAACATTTGATAATCGTTGATGTCATTGTCAAGAAGGGTATTCATGATGTCCTCGTGTTTGCAAGGAGGAATATTGACAAATGTCAAATAGTCGGCCAGAATCTCGGGAGTACCTCCGTGAACTGAAGAGGGAGGAGACACGGGTTTATTAGAGCCTTGGTTGTTAGTAATCCACCTGGCAAAATCGGAAAATGTGGTGGAGGAATTTGTGGGTTGATTGGATGATCCCAAATTCTGATTGGCCTTTGTTAGGTTCTCATATTTGATCGAGTTTGGAGGGGAAGTAAGAGATACACCTGCAACACGCATAGACTGAAAAATTCATCTTACCTGGTCAGAATGATGAACTCATTCACCAAACATTAGGAGGGAGGAACTTACTAAGGCCTTAGCCCAAACATTGACGTTTCCTGCCGTAAGAATGATGTAGCAATCTGTGTTGGTTGGATTGGGGAAAACGGGGTGGATTCTATCATACTTGGTGTTCATTGCATACTTAGAGAAAATTTGGTCAACATATATATCGAGGTCATCAAACTCAACCTCACTAGAGCCTTCCTGGGAAGTCATCAAAGGGTCAACAGAGGCAAATGCGTTAGTTACTGAGTAGTAGATCCACCATAGTACTGAAAAGTACTAACAGCATCACTATCATCGAGATCGTTCCTGGACTTTCGGGACAAAGGAACATTCTGCCAAGCATCAAGTCGCTTGATGGTCTTGGCAACCAAATCTTCCTTGCGAGCATGGGCCACTGCGTCTTGGGGATTATCCATTGTAATTAGCACACCTACTTTAGAGCCTCTTGATTGTCGTATTTCGGTTATCCATTGGTTGTACGAGGTGTCGTTGAAGAGAAGAATTGGAGTCTTTTTGGGATATGTTTTGTTTTTGAGAATGTAGCCAGTCCAAGCAATAGTTGCTGGTGAGCTAGTTGTACCTTCATGAATAATGCGGCTGAGACAATTGTAGTCTTTGCTGCATTCCTCAGCAACAAGCTTTTGGAATCCCTGCAAAGTAGTAGTCGCAGAGGTGCTGAAAGTGATAGACAGGTCCGATTTAGATTGGACTGCTACCCAGTTGGTAGCATTGCGGCAAGTTTTTTTGCCACAGTAAATCGTAAAGCCAATTGAACAGTTGAATGTGTCTGCCGGCCCAAACGGTACAACATTGATGCCTTGGTTAGTGAAAGGACTGAGAGCCGGATCTAGACTGCTGTCTGTAGGAAAGTAGGACATTTGAGTATTGTACGGAGGCAAGCTGCTATATGGTGAAATATTGACGGATCCAGTGGTGATAGACGTATTGGAGAAGGCCATAGTAAACTGTGTCGACCTGGGTAATGCAGAAATAAAACGAGTCACGGAGTTGAGTATCAGATGCAGAACATGTCCTGTGATGAAAAATCTCCCTGTCAGCACTGGTTAAATGATTATTATAGATTGTTCACTAATGTTACAAAAGGCAGCCAAATCTACTTACTGGTTTGTTGATTGGAGGGATTGATCCTTATGAGATCAACATTTGCAGATCCGGTTTTTGCTTCAGTTGAAAGAATAGATGATTGGAGGAGTGCATTGATGGGTGTAATTGGGAACATGATGATCATACTGATTTGATGTCGGCGTCTTTTAGAGATTCTGGAGTTGATTAGGGATCATTCCTGGCCGCATGGAATGGACGAATGGAAGGGGGGGGGGAGCAGGTGGGGGATTAATGGGGATATGGCAATCTCCCCCAACGGAATAAAAAATTAGGATCCAATTGCGGGATTGGTTATATGCATGGAAGCTTAAAATGTCACACGATAATCTGATATAATCTGGCAAAAACTCAAGCAAAAATAAACCAGAAAAAAAAAATGTCATTGGGTAGATGCATGGGTTGGCAATAAGTCCAAGCTTTTTGGTAAACACAATACCTTTGAAAAAACTTTGAAAAAACTTCGAAACACAATTCGAAAATCATTCAAAGCAGGATAACTTCGAACTGACTTCGAACTGTCTTCGAGTCAAATCTAGTATCAATTCGAAGTGGGATCAAAGTCACACCTCGAACTCCTTTCGAAATTCGTTACGACCCAGGTTGCGACGTCCCCCCCTGCTGGCGGGGAATTCGAAGTCTTTTCGAATTGGTGTCGAAAATGATTCGATTTTTTGCGTCCGTGGTGTACACCACGGCCACACCTCGATGACAGGTGAGTCGTCTTCAGGACGATTACAAGGAAAAAGCCGCCTTCAAGACGAAAATCGGTCTTGAGGGCGGCTTCAAGACCGATTTAAGGTTCGGCCTGGGAAACCTGTGAAAATGCGGTCTTCAAGTCGACTTGAGAACCAAATGAGGTTCTCAAGTCGACTTGAAGACCGCACTGGGGTTCTCAAGTCGACTTGAGAACCAAATGAGGTTCTCAAGTTGACTTGAAGACCGCACTGGGGTTCTCAAGTCGACTTGAAGACCGCATTTGGTTCCCAAGTCGACTTGAGAACCTCATGTGGTTCCCAAGTCGACTTGAGAACCTCATTTGGTTCTCAAGTCGATTTGAAGACCGCATGAGGTTCTCAAGTCGACTTGAGAACCACATTTCACTGGTTCTCAAGTCGACTTGAGAACCTTCACTGGTTCTCAAGTCGACTTGGGAACCACATGAGGTTCTCAAGTCGACTTGAAGACCGCATGAGGTTCTCAAGTTGACTTAAGAACCACATTTCACTGGTTCTCAAGTCGACTTGAGAACCTTCACTGGTTCTCAAGTCGACTTGGGAACCACATGAGGTTCTCAAGTCGACTTGAAGACCGCATTTGGTTCCCAAGTCGACTTGAGAACCTCATGTGGTTCCCAAGTCGACTTGAGAACCAGTGAAGGTTCTCAAGTCGACTTGAGAACCAGTGAAATGTGGTTCTCAAGTCGACTTGAGAACCTCATGCGGTCTTCAAGTCGACTTGAGAACCTCATGTGGTTCCCAAGTCGACTTGAGAACCAGTGAAGGTTCTCAAGTCGACTTGGGAACCAAATGCGGTCTTCAAGTCGACTTGAGAACCCCAGTGCGGTCTTCAAGTCAACTTGAGAACCTCATTTGGTTTTCTGCATTATTCTTCTTTTAACAACAACAAAAAAAAGTGTGAGGAAAATAATAATCTCATTACACACACTGATTTTTGGAAGTAAAAATGTGCAATTTTTTTTTTCCATTCACATGATTGGCCATAAATTATAAAAAAAAATGAAGTTAAACCAAAACATGGTTACACTTGTTTTCCTTTTTTTCATTCACATAATTGGCCATAAATTATAAGAACAAATGAGGTTAAACCAAAACATGGGTGAATGTAGATTGTTAATCATGTAATTAGCCATAAATCAGCATACATAACAAAGGATTCTCACACATATATACAAATAATATTGACCATATCATGACATGAAGAAGATCACATGGAGTACCTTGAGTTTGATGCAGCACTAGGGCCATAATTTGGGTATTGAGGATTATTGGAAGCCCTTGGAGCTATATGAGGGCTAAAATAGGGTTGCTGAGATAGATTTGATGTTGACTGATATGGTGACCTTGAAGCTAAATGGGGGAGGGGGGGGTGATATGTCATTGGAGTTGAATGTGGGCTAAAATTAGGGTAATTTGATCCAGCACTAGGACTATAATTTGGGTATTGAGGATTATTGGAAGCCCTTGGAGCTATATGAGGGCTAAAATAGGGTTGCTGAGATAGATTTGATGTGGACTGATATGGTGACCTTGAAGCTAAATGGGGGAGGGGGGGGTGATATGTCATTGGAGTTGCCTGTGGGCTAAAATTGGGGTAATTTGATACAGCACTTGGGCTATAATTTGGGTCATACAATGATCTAGATTCAACCTGGGGGCTGAATTGAGTGTGGTTGGATCTGCTTGTAGATTCCACATTCTTTCCCTTCTTTTTGCTCTGACTATTATTCCATATTTTCTGACCACAAGAAGCAGCTGTCTGCATGTCATGCTCTGTAATAAAGTCAGCTTGTAATTGGGAAATGCTTCTGTTCATTTCAGAGTGACAATGTGAGAATGCATTCAACAGATAGCTGTTATACAGTTTGTGATGCACTTCACGTGAAACAGTGGTTCCCTCTTGCCGGTGTCTCCTGGATCTGTTTGATATCCCTGCGTGACACCCACCATCAAAGCAGTTGTGTTGGGCATTTACACAACAGATAATTTTCTGATAAAAATTAATGCAGATTCATCAGTTTGTGTTGGAAGGGGATCACATCTGGTAAGAAAGACTGGTGCACAGATGCAGGAATGTAAGTCAATTTTACGTCTTTTTCTACTATCCTCAATGAGCTATCTTTTTGTAAGCCACAGAGTTTGCATTCCACTATTTTAATGATGTAACATTTAGGGTGGATGACTTCCCAAATGGAAATTACACAGGATATTCCCACATTACCATGATGGGCATCTTCCTGCAGGTTTCTCAAATTGTATCAGTGTCAAATTTAATGTTACCATCTCCAATCTAAAAATATAGCAAATCTTACTTACTATGACAAATGTGTCCTTCTGAATTGATTCCTTGTCATTGAGGCTCAATGAACAGACCTGTTTGATTTGAGAATTTGGGTAATACCTTCTCAATGAATCTGGAACCGGTTCAGCTTCATCTTCAGGCACTCTGGATGACTTTACACAGGGGTATTGTCCAATGTTCATTGCTTTTGGGGGGTTGAATCCCATGGCTTTTTGGACAGCTGGGTTTCCTGAAAAGATTCCCCTCACTTGATTTGATGCTTGGTAATACTTTTTTTGATTATGGTCAAACATGTAACCACCTGACAGGATCAGGCGCATGATATGGTAGTTACTGAAACTGATGGCAATATCGTGTCCTGGACTGAGCCGGTTGGTGTGAACAGCAGTGTGTCTGAGCCGGCCATTGAAGCTCTCAAACTTCTCAGTGGCAAATAATGTTGGTGGCCCAAACCGCTTGATTGACTCTGGGAGATGTAATATAATGTGAAGCTTGGGCTTATTTGCCCATTGTGCTGTCATCATGAGAATGTGATACATCAATATTTGAATGGGCGTTGATAAACGCACGCCAACGCCCACCCGCACGCCAATTTTTTTTGGCGTGCGGGGCCTACACGCCAAAAAAAAGTGGCGTGTAGGGTCTACCAGCCAATTTTATTTGGCGTGTGAGACCCACACGCCAAAAAATGTTGGACAGCTGGGTTTCCTGAAAAGATTCCCCTCACTTGATTTGATGCTTGGTAATACTTTTTTTGATTATGGTCAAACATGTAACCACCTGACAGGATCAGGCGCATGATATGGTAGTTACTGAAACTGATGGCAATATTGTGTCCTGGACTGAGCCGGTTGGTGTGAACAGCAGTGTGTCTGAGCCGGCCATTGAAGCTCTCAAACTTCTCAGTGGCAAATAATGTTGGTGGCCCAAACCGCTTGATTGACTCTGGGAGATGTAATATAATGTGAAGCTTGGGCTTATTTGCCCATTGTGCTGTCATCATGAGAATGTGATACATCAATATTTGAATGGGCATTGATAAACGCACGCCAACGCCCACCCGCACGCCAATTTTTTTTGGCGTGCGGGGCCTACACGCCAAAAAAAAGTGGCGTGTAGGGTCTACCAGCCAATTTTATTTGGCGTGTGAGACCCACACGCCAAAAATGGCGTGTGGGCCCCGCACGCCAAACAATTGGCGTGCGGCTCCCACACGCCAATTGTTTGGCGTGTGGGGGGATCCCGCTCACGTAATCGAATGGGAGGTCCCATTCAATTACGTGAGCGGGCCGGCTGACAAGGTTATACAACCTCGTCAGCCGGGAGGACTTCCTCCCGGCCGACGAGGTTGTATAACCTCGTTGGCCAGGAGGAAGTCCTCCTGGCTGACGAGGCTGTATAGCCTCGTCGGCCGGGAGGACTTCCTCCCGGCCGACGAGGCTATACAACCTCGTCAGCCAGGAGGACTTCCTCCTGGCTGACAAGGTTGTATAACCTCGTCAGCCGGGAGGAAGTCCTCCTGGCTGACGAGGTTATACAACCTCGTCAGCCAGGAGGAAGTCCTCCTGGCCGACGAGGTTGTATAGCCTCGTCGGCCGGGAGGACTTCCTCCCGGCTGACGAGGTTATACAACCTTGTCAGCCAGGAGGAAGTCCTCCTGGCCGACGAGGTTGTATAGCCTTGTCAGCCGGGAGGACTTCCTCCCGGCCGACGAGGTTGTATAACCTCGTCGGCCAGGAGGAAGTCCTCCTGGCTGACGAGGCTGTATAGCCTTGTCGGCCGGGAGGACTTCCTCCCGGCCGACGAGGCTATACAACCTCGTCGGCCAGGAGGACTTCCTCCTGGCTGACGAGGTTGTATAACCTTGTCAGCCGGGAGGAAGTCCTCCCGGCTGACGAGGTTATACAACCTCGTCAGCCAGGAGGACTTCCTCCTGGCCGACGAGGTTGTATAACCTCGTCGGCCGGGAGGAAGTCCTCCCGGCCGACAAGGCTATACAGCCTCGTCAGCCAGGAGGACTTCCTCCTGGCCGACGAGGTTGTATAACCTCGTCGGCCGGGAGGAAGTCCTCCCGGCCGACGAGGTTATACAGCCTCGTGCCGGGAGGAAGTCCTCCCGGCTGACGAGGTTGTATAACCTCGTCAGCCTGCCCGCTCACGTAATCGAATGGGAGGGCCCATTCGATTACGTGAGCGAGGGGGGACCCGCACGCCAAAAAAATTGGCGTGCGGGGCCCACACGCCAAAAAAAATTGGCGTGTGGGAACCACACGCCATTTTTGGCGTGTGGGTCTCACACGCCAATTTATTTTGGCGTGTGGGAACCACACGCCATTTTTGGCGTGTGGGTCTCACACGCCAATTTATTTTGGCGTGTAGACCCTACACGCCAATTTTTTTTGGCGTGTAGGCCCCGCACGCCAAAAAAAAGTGGCGTGCGGGTTGGCGTTGGCGTGCGCCGTTGGCGTGCGTTTATCAACGCCCTATTTGAATCTGTTTTTCAAGTTCAGCAATGTATTGATCCATGTCTTCAATAGTTTTCTGGAATATTAAGCTTCCAATTGTGCATAAAGGAATCCAAATTTTCTTTTGGGATTCATCCATGAATGGAAACAACACAAATGGGGCCAACTGTACTATGGTCCTGAAGTCCTTCCCTACAACACTTTTCCAGTGGGTAATCATGTATTTTCCTTGGATTGGAGGGATGTTGAGGCCATTCAAGTTAACTGAGTTGAACAGGGCCTCCATCTTGGAAAGGTCTTTCTGTTTTTCCATGAAGTCTCTTACCAGATACTTCACAATTCCAAGGGAGAAGACATGTAAAATTTCCACAGGCGTGTCTTGGCATCCATCAAACTCTAACAGATTTATAAATACATTGCAAAGTCTGTGAGGTTCAGGTTTTTCAATGGCCTCTATTCTTTGCCGGTCATGAGGATTATTGCGTCTCAATTCAATCAATTTATCTTGAAGTTTGTCAACCAATCCAAGCTCATTCATGTGTTTGTCATATTCTGCCTTGGATTTTGTTTTGAGTACATTCCATGCATCATTTGTCTTCTGAACAGTTTGATACCACCTCCGTGGGGCTGGTAAGCTTTTTATCCCAAAGAATCGATAAATGTAATCCAAACCACTCCTTTCTTTAACTTCATCAACCCTCAAATGGCACATTCGGCATGGATTCTTGCAGTTCCCTGGAATGGGTGTATTTGTCACCTCTGCAGCCATTGGGGAGTCGCCCAGATAGCAAAGGACCATACTCATAATCAAAACTTCATCTTGCAGAGTGGCATCATAGGCAAAGGTACCTTCAATTGTCAAAGAGCTATTTCATGAAATATCAGTGAAGCAGGCAATACTTTGGGATTTTGGTCAATATAGAATGGACTTACTTCATCTCTTGGACAATTGACTCTCCCAATTCCAGAGGCCCAGCAACATTAGATGTAGAAACAAAATGGCAGTTGTACTCCATGTTGCTATGTGATGGGGGAAGACCACTAAGCGTGAAATAATAGGAAACATGTTTATTCCATCTCTTAGATTGGTTTCCTGAGGTATCATCTGAGTATAGTGTAATAGGCACATGTCGGATCACCTTGCCTTTTGCCTTATTCCTCCAGGGGTTAGGTACAGGAATGGAAGAATGGTGGCCATATTCATCAACTTCAATAATATGATGGTTGATTTTGTTTATGAATTTCTTTCCATCAATATCTGGCATTTCTGAATAGATCAGGTCAAATTGGTCCACACAAATGGTATGAAGTGCTGGTGAATTGTAACCAATAAGACTGGGTACCATTATGGCCAGATTGGGTGTGCCATATTGAAATGCCTGACTGGGGGCATCATTCAACTTTGGTGTTATACATTTGGCATGTAATTTGTTTTCTACCTTGAAGAAGAATACTGGTACTACAATGTTCTGTCCAGGTCCCTTTAGTGTGATGGGTTCAAAGATGTAATAGTGTTTTTTCCCATTTTCAACCATCTGGACTCTACCATGGCGGGATAAACCTTCACGCCATTTCTGACTTTGACTCAGGGAATGAATGTTCTTCCCATATGTCTCATGTGGATAGAACTCTAGATGTTTACTGACATAAGGATTTCCCACCTCCTGAGAGGAAAACAAAATACATCTTTCATCAATTATAGTGGGGCCTATGGAATTGATTAAAAGATCAGGTAGGCACTAGTTACTCACATGACTGATGATATCTTTCAAGCTAAGTGAATAACACTTGTTATTCAAGACTGATAGATTTTCCATGATATTTATGTTCAGCATCTTTCGTATTTTCTCCCTTCTCCTCCTGATTGTTTCCCAGTGTGGAATATTCACCTGACAAAGCTGAAGTAACAAGCGGATTTGGTGATACATGGCTCGTGACATTATATGATGCAAGTGGCCAAGCATCAGTGCCGCAATGAGGTACTATCAATGAGGAGGATGTCAGAGATATTCCCAGAAACATCAATAAACATTGAACAAAGATATCATGTCTGTGATTATGGATGGATAATATGATCCAAATGAGATAAATGACATACCATTTTTTCTGGAAATGGATACCATTGGGCACTTGGCTCCAATTCCTCTTCAATTTCTGGCATGTCCTCATCACCTGGTAAATTGAAGTTTTCAGGCACCACAGATTGAAAGGCCAATGATAAGGGATCATCCATCAACCACTGATCCCAGTTCAATCTTATTTCTGAGCTATCATCAGAGTTGCCTTCTGATCCACCAAACCCAAATCCTGATTTGTCATTCATGTCCAATGGGATCAAGTAATCCTGAGGACTTGGAAATTCATGATGAGCTGGCTCAAGATGAAGGTCTAATGATTCCTCCAGGGCAATGCTTGGCTCATTCTGAATACCTGATGATTCATCCAGGTAAAGCCTGCTTGTGGCTCCAGGTGAAAATCTTGATGATTCATCCAGGTAAATCCTGCTTGTGGCTCCAGGTGAACATCTTGATAAATGAGCAGACCCCTGTGAAACATTTCCAGACCTAATTGGATCCTTTTCCAAGGAGGCTTTCATCTGTTTATGACCAGGTGACTCAAGATGTCTTCGAAGATACCTTAACTCTAGTGATCTACCACCACAATACTCACAAACATATTTCTCATGCCCATCATGATGCCAAACTGTGAGAAAACCTGCATGGAACAGTAAAATTTAAAACACATCAGGGATGGCCAATCAATGTCTGAGAAATGAACATGTGCAACTGACCAGGCATTTTCATATTGATTAGATATTCTAATTAGTTATAATGATCAATTGATTAGATAATCTAATTAGTTATAATGATCAATTGCTTAGGTATTCTATTTAGTTATACTGATCCAAGGATTAGGGATTCTAATTAGTTATAATGTTCAAAGTAATTATCAGATTGGTCAGGCGATATTTGTAGACAACCAAATCCAAAGGGGGGAATGAGGGCTTTATAACCCCCTGAGGGCAAGAGCTACTTGGCCTTGTGTTTGCCTTGCTTGTGTGTTCAAACACTTAAAAAGTAGTTTTTTTGTTCAAATGCGTAATCAAACACTTAAAATACTTGCTTGTTTGATGAAACACGTAACATACTCATTTACATACATACAATTGCCCTTATTTGTCTCACTTAGAAAAATGAAATAAAACATTTGGACAAGATTTGGATTGCTATTTTGGAATCAAGTTTCAGATTGCTTTTTTGGTTTCACACCAAAGTATCTGTTGTATCATGGATAAATTTCACTGTGTGCTTATTACAATTCACACACAGGGGGGAAGATTCACCTGAAACTTCCTGTCACTGTAAAATGACAGTGCACACTTTTCTGTGCAGTATTTCACATACATTACAGGTGAAATATGCTTTAGGGCCCCTGTGACAGTGCACTGTCATAGGGGCCAGAGCTCTTTCAGCCTGCCGCACAGGCCACGCCTGTGACATTGCAATGTCACAGGCACCACATCCCTTTCAGCCCGCGCGGGCCACACTCAGGTGAAAGTTTCACTTGCTGTGTGACAGTGCACTGTGACAGGCAGCAGGTGAACTTGCAGCCCCGCGGGCCGGAGATATCCAAGTCCGGCTTGCATCCCACCTCCTATCAACAACCACCCCCTCCAATCGACAACCACCCCCTCCATCAAAAGTAAGTCCCCTCCCTTCTAACATATCACCAATATATTATTCAAACCGAGCAACTAACATTTTTTCCTCCCACCAGATTTATCCAGAAAACGAGACGAGTCTGACAACCGATCTCAAATACCCCCTCATTCTAGCGCCGTATCAACCACGATCACCTTCCGTGAGTCATTTCCTCTTCTCAATTCACATCACCATCCCTTACTAACCATCTGCGACATG
The DNA here is from genome assembly GCA_007896445.1 of Puccinia hordei. Taxonomy (NCBI): domain Eukaryota; kingdom Fungi; phylum Basidiomycota; class Pucciniomycetes; order Pucciniales; family Pucciniaceae; genus Puccinia; species Puccinia hordei. Next base: position 550,486 of record RDRW01000225.1, on the reverse strand, counting down.
TTTTGAAGAAAACATGTCGCAGATTCCGAATTATCACCCTGGCCCCGCTTACAGCTACGCAGCTCCAAACAATGCCGTGATCGCCTCCTCCACCCCACCAATCCCTTGCTCTAACCCTCCGGACACTTACCCACTGGTCCCATCCTCTAACCCCCCTTCCTCTCATCCTCCCCCTCCAAATTCAGATCGGCACCCGCCTCGCCAACTCGGATGGTCCGCCACTCCTAGCACCTACAGCCCCCAAATACCCGGCCCGATCCGCGATAACCTTCCACACCAAGAAGGGCTGCAGCCACAGGAGGCGAGCACCCAAGGTGAGGTAACGCTTGAACCCACTCCGGCCCGCGAGGGGAACATCGGACCGGTTCGAAACCCCCCTACAAACCGCCTTCCCCCTCCCCCTCACTGTATCATACCCCAGCCCGCCGCCGAACATTGTTACTTGCAGCCAACGCCGAACAGGAATTATCAGAGGCGACCGACCCATCTGACACCAACTCCAGTCTCCCCCCCAGCCGACACTCGTCAATATCTTGTCGATCCGACCGCCGCCTCACCCCTAGCTCAATCCAATCCATTCAAGCTCGACTCCAGGCAATGGGGGACCGATTCCGACTCAGTGATGAGACTCTTCGGTGGGCTCAAGGACTCTTGGATGTAAGTTTCAACATTCCAGGTCTGATTGCCACACATATTAGCTGACACATTTGTTTCTCTCCCAGATGCCTGAAGAGGAGTTGAGGCTGATGACTATCCTCATCAGCCTCAACACTCAGATGACCAGAGAAGTGGTCCCCAATCCCGACCTGCAATCGTCAATCGGGAGGGAATTATTCCCTCCCACATTTCGAATGTTTTTTCGCAACAAAGTGCGCGAGGTCTTACTACGACCGGATATCGAGGCCTATGGACGACGATCAGCCAAGAAGCGCATTGCCGAGCGAACCCCATTCATCATTGTCAAGGTAAGCAATGATTTCTCCAGCTCATCCTCTGATGCATGCTCACTTGCCATCTTTTTCAGGGCCTTATTGAACAGACTCCCGCGGCCTTTAAGGCCGCAAACATGCCAGAGAATTACTCTCAAGACCCAGGATACAAGGCCGAACACATCCGGCACATCGCTACCGTCCTTAAGGGCGAGAAGAACATATTTTCCAACCTCGTCCGGATCGGCCTTGCCGGCGAGTCCCCCCCATTCCCGCCCCCCAAACTAGACAGACTGGTGTCTGATGCCTACATCAACATGGATCAACGCTTCAAGGACGTCACCCCAAGTCAAATCCTAACCGACTTGCGAATTACCCCACCACGCCGGGCCCGGCTGGCTTACCTTAGGGCAATGTTCAACATTAACCGAATCAACCAAATTGCAAACCCGACCGCCAAGCTCCCATGTGCATGGGAGGATATCGACAAGGATCTCGAGGTGCGTCGGCACCAATCAAGGGTTCACAACACCGTCTTTGGCCACCTCGTTCTCGAGCTCGATGCCCGCCTTTGGGACGGCACTACTACAGTCGACAACTGGAGTGATCAAGATCAACAGCTCCCTAGCGATGTCGATGTTGTAGCCCGTATGGGGCTGGAGAATCAATGTCACTCCCACACCGAGGAGGATTTCTTTTGAGGTAGTCATTTCCCTTCCCTGTCTATGCCACCTGCTCCATGTATTCCTTTCACTCTCTTGCGCTGCCTTCCCTTCCTTCCCTCCCTTCCTCTCTCCTTCCATTCTGATCCCTGGGCTTCCTTCCCTCACTTTCCCCTTGATTCCTTTTTTCTAGTCAAATTGTAAATAGCTCTTATACACCTATACACGCAATGCTACCAACCCAAGTGGGTTTGGCCCCAAACCCACTAGCCCTTGAGTGAGCTGATGAGGATATGGAGCCATCAAGAGCTCGATGGCTTCGATCTCGAGGCGTGCCGAGCCGGGCGGCCGGAATGTTTTTAAACGGCCCCGGGCGGCCGGAATGTTTTTAAGCGGCCTGAAGACGGCTTTATGCGTCTTGAAGTCGGCTCTGGGCCGATTCCACTTTGTGCTCAAGTCGTCTCCAAGGCGGACTGGCATCCGCCTTGGAGACGACTAGGGTCGGGTAACGTTTGCAAGACGCCATCGAGGCGCCTTGCAAACCATAAGTGAATTGAAACTTAATTTGGTTTGGTCGTCTCAAAGGCGGACTGGGATCCGCCTTGGAGACGACTTGTGCCGGAAGACGTTTGCAAGGCGACATCAAGGCGCCTTGAAAACCCCTGATTCAATTGAATCACAAGACGCCTTGAAGTCGTAAACGTCGGCTGACAGGTGCATTGAATTGAAGAAAGACGCCCTCAAGTCGTCAAAAAAAGACGACTCGAAGGCGTCTGAATGCGTCCGAGGTGTAGTTGTCCTGATATTGACAAAATTGCCAATGAGCTGACCCGCACGTCAGATTGCAATTTCGCGCAACTGCCGTGTATCTCATGTGAAACTTCCTTTTCCTATTCTTATGTACCAATTCTTGAAAGTCTCCGACATCCATCACTTGTCTGACAATTCATGGAATGTTAGCAATGGTGGGTCTCCTGTCAAAATCCAGGCAAAATTTGTCAAAATCCAGGCAAAAACAAGAAAAAAAAATAAATAAAAAATAAAAAAATAAAATAAAAAATAAATAAAATAAAATAACTCTCCGTATCAACAGGATTTTTCCTCACAACAATGATTAGCACAAACAAATAAATTGTATATATATCTGTCATCTCCTACAAGTTGTTTTTCCTTTTTCTTCATGAGACTTATTTTGTTACTATAATATTACCATCAACAAACTTCCAAGAAATAAATAACTTAAAATCAACAAAACCAACGAAACACAAGGATTTCACCCCGCTTTTACAGGAATTACCCGTCGAATATTGCAGTATCGCCTGGATATTCAGAAAACCCACAGTTAACTTAAAACTCGCTTACATACTCAAAAAAAAAAATATTTAATTACAGACCCAACAGAAAAAGCGTTAATTCTTTACATAATAAGTCTCACATATTACATACCCGTCTTCATCCAACATCTCTTCTTTTCTTTCAATTTCCCCGATTCTTTTTCTTTCCCGTCAAACATGTCCAGCTCAAACCCTGTCCTATCATCCGCCGACGCCGTTCAACCCATATTAACAGCAACGGAATCATCTGACCCGGCTCCCCTGGTAGCGCGTGTGGATCAGCTCACATCTCAAGTTTCCTCTTTAGTTTCATCCATGACGGAGATCACCTCCCTTTTGCGCTCTCAAAACCGTTTGCCATCCGTTGCCCCCCCCCACATGTACAAGGTATTCTTCCACAGTCCCCCGGTCGAATCCCTTCCAACGTGGATTTTTCTCAAACAGGTATGACGGAACCTTTGCGATTGAAGGACGTCTGGTTTTCGGGAGAATCTTCGGCCACGGTTGTCTCCTTTTTGCGAGTTGTCCGAGATTTTCTTCGACACCGAGCCACTTTATTTCTCTCGGAGTCTCGAATGATCGTCTGGATCTCCACTCACTTTGGTTATCGGCCGGCCGAGAACCGCAATCAAGTTTCACCCGCCGAACACTGGTACCTTGGTCTCATTCGTAGTAATGCACGATTGCAAGGTTTCAACAGCGCTTACGAAGATTTTGATGGCATACATTTCACTTTACCAACCCTCACTTCGGTGATCAAATTTCTTGACGCATTCATTGACATGTTTGGAGATCGTTTCATGCAGGACAACGCCAAGCGGGATTTACAGAACTGCAAGCAGCGCTCGATGACCATCCAGGAATATAATTCTCAGTTCAAGGCTCTGGCCTTTTTGGTTAATGATAGCAATGAAGCTAGAATCGAGAAATACATCTCTGGTCTGAATGTCAGGATTGTTCGTAAAGCTCATGGTCAAGAATGGCTTGCAATCACGAATCTGGACGACAAGATGTCCTTGGCGTGCGAAGCCGCCAGGCATCTGGATCTCCTTTCTCAAATCCCTCCAGAGACTCCGGCCCAATCCGCTCATCCGTTGTCTTTTGCGCGTGGTTCGGCTCCCCATCGTGGTCATCTCAATCATTCCCCTGCGCCTTGAGAACCTGATGCCATGGAGGTTGATGCGACACAATCTTTTCCGGCTCGGGTACCTTCGGTGAATGAAGCGCTTAACGCACTCTGCAAGGCGAGAGATTTGTGTTATCGATGTCTTCAACCGCGGGTTCCCGGAGTCCATACGGGAAGTGTAAACTGTCCTAACTCTTTTTTATCAACCGATCAGCGCAAGGCGATTTTAGCTCGGTTACGCAAGTCATCTTCTACATCGGTCGCTTCCATCTACACTTCAAATTCAACTCCTTCTTTTTCCGACAACACTCCCTTAACTTACCACCCCTCGGCATCCCCCCCCCCCTGTGTCAGCACATCCAACTTCTCCCCCCGTTAACTCTGGTCCTACGGAGCACTCAGTTCATTCCTTTGATGAAGAGTACGACGATTACAAATCCTACTCCTGTGCTACTGTGGAGGTTCGTTTGGATTGCGCCAATGGGGGACGGATCTTGGTTCCCATTATGCTGAAGAATTCCAAAGGCATCCTTGTGCCGGCAACCGCTCTTATTGATACGGGATCTGGGGCCAATTTCATCAATGACGAGTTTGTGCGTCGACACGATCTTCGCTCTCATCAACGCAAGACACCGATTCGTTGTGTGGGTTTTGATGGAAAGGAGGGAATCGGTGGTATGGTTCATAAGGATTGGGTGGTTCGGGTCCAGGTACAATCACTCGATCAAAATCCTGTGGCTCTCAATTGCTCCTTTGGCATCACCAAGCTCGGTTCCGTCGACGCCATCATTGGTTTACCTTGGTTGGATAAGCAAGGATGGTCCGCATCGGGTAGCGAGAAGGGAGGCCATCGTTTTTCCTTGGGGTCGGTCTCGGTTCATGTGATACAGGCTGGGTTGTTGTCAGGGGAGGAAGAAGGTAAACAGAAGCTCTGTACTTCTGCATCCCCGTCCGATTTTTCTCTTCCAAGTTGTTTTAAAACCTTTGCTAATGTGTTTCTTCCCCAGGCTAATTGTACCCTCCCTCCCCATAGAGACATGGACATTTCCATTAATCTTAAGGAGGGATCTGTCCCCCCCTTCGGGGGCTTGTACAATTTGTCATTAGTAGAACAGCAGCTTTTGAAATCCTATATTGATGATAGTTTGGCAAAAGGCCATATTCGTGTTTCCTCCTCCAGTGCCGCCGCTCCCATCTTCTTTGTCAGAGTCCCGGGTAAGAAACCACGCCCGTGTGTGGATTATAGAGGTTTGAATTCCATGACTATAAGAGATAGTTATCCGATCCCAGTTTTAGGACAACTTCTTAATCAGCTCCAAGGCTGTAAGTTTTTTTCCAAGATTGACCTCAAGTCAGCATTCAATCTTCTAAGGGTGGCTCCAGGTCATGAATGGAAGACGGCTTTTCGCACGCCTTGGGGTTTGTTTGAATATTTGGTAATGCCATTCGGGTTGGCAAATGCACCCGCTTGCTTTCAACGTTTTATTCAATTTGTCCTCCGTGAGATGCTCAATGTTTATTGTTTTGTTTATATTGATGACATCTTAATATTTTCCAAAACTAGGTCGGATCATACTAATCATGTCACTCAAGTCCTTCAACGACTTCAAGATCACTCGCTGAAGGCCTCCCCAGAAAAATGCTTGTTCTTTCAGGACAAGGTCACCTTTTTGGGTTTCCAGATCTCAACCACAGGCATGAAGATGGAGGATAGCAAGCTGAGCATGGTTCTAGACTGGCCATATCCTCGAGGTTTACGCGAGCTGAGAAAATTCCTAGGATTCGCAAATTTTTACAGGCGATTTATCCATCGTTTCTCTGGCATCTCGGCACCGCTCACAGGCTTGACCAAAGAAGGCATGGAAACCACGACTCGTTTGGAATCAGCTGAGTGTCGATCGGCATTTGAGCGTTTAAGACGTTGCTTTACCACGGCGCCTCTTCTTCAGCATTTTGACTTTTCGAAGAAACGAGTTTTGTTTGTTGACAGTTCCAAATATGCTATCTCAGGTATATTGGCCCAACCGGACGATCAGGGTTTTCTTCACCCAGTTTCTTTTCTTTCTAAGAAACTTGGTCCACAAGAGACTCATTGGCAGGTACACAATCAAGAATTATGGGCCGTCGTTCAAGCATTCACCGAATGGCGTGCTTGGTTAATCGATACTTCCGACCCAGTCATAGTCATGTCGGACCATGCAAACTTGAAGTATTTCATGAGTAGTCAGAATTTGTCAGACCGACAAACTCGTTGGGCGGCTTTTCTCACATCGTTTAATTTTGTCATCAAACATCTTCCTGGAAAACAGAACCCTGCTGATGCGGCGACGCGCCGTCCTGATTATGTAGAAGACAGCGACGAAGGTGATATGACTCGAAAGTTGTTAACCAATTCTTCAGGAGGCCTTTGCTTAATGGAGCTTAGCCTGGATGAAGTAGGAAGTATCACAATAAATGAAGTATCCAATACACTTACTGATAATCACCCATCCACAGTTGACTCCTCATTTTGTAAACCCTCGAATGAATTAGTTGAGATGCTACAATCAGCATACAAGGACGACCCTCCCCATATCGATGAAGATGATAATCAATTCAAATTCAAGAATGACCTTTGGTGGATTAGAGATCGCATATTCGTCCCAACATCTCTTCGACCACGGATCCTCAGAGATTTCCATGACAATCAGTTAGCAGGTCATCCAGGGGCCTTGAAGACATTGGACCTAATCACGCGCACTCTTTATTGGCCGGGAATTTGAAAGGATGTTCTGCTCTACACAACATCATGCTATTCTTGCCAGAGAGCAAAACATTCAACACAGAAGACTCCTGGCGAGTTACATCCTTTACCTATCCCTTGTCGTCCCTGGAGTGTTATTGGAATTGACTTCATTGTAAAACTCCCCTTATCAGAGGGATTTGATTCTATATTAGTAATAGTCGATCATTATTCCAAAGGAGCTCATATCATTCCAGCAAAGGAATCATGGACAGCTGAAGATTTTGCAAAGAATTTTCTAGATCGTTTTATTAGACTCCATGGATTGCCTGACAAAATAGTTTCTGACAGAGGAGCCATATTTGTTTCTAGATTTTGGCGCGAAGTTCAACGCCTACTTCGAGTCAGACCAGCTCCATCCACGGCTTTCCATCCAAGAACCGATGGACAAACAGAAAGAACAAATCTCACAATCGAAATCTTTCTTTGACATTTCCTTTCAGACCGCCAAGATGATTGGGTACAGCTGCTACCTTTGGCTGAATTGGTTTTTAATTCTTCAGTTTCCTCTACTACGGGATTCTCTCCTTTCTTTTCTCAATATGTCTTTCATCCTAGAGTTAACATCCTGAATCAAGGTTCTGAAGTTCCAGCAGCTGATGAATTATTACAAAAAATCATATCGGTTCAGGAATCGCTTCATGATAATATTAGTACAGCAAAAGAAGTTCAGAAAACCCAATTTAACAAACGATTTCGAGAATCGCCAGCATACCAAGAAGGCGATTGGGTATGGCTTTTGCGTCGAAACATCATATCTACCAGACCATCCAGCAAACTTGACTTCAAGAAACTAGGACCTTTTTGCATTGAGAAGGATTTGGGAAAAAATGTTTTTCGTCTCATATTACCTAGAGATTTGTCAAGAATACACCCAGTTTTTCACACCTCTCTCCTTCTACCGTTTATAGAACCAGCAACATACCCAGATAGGCTGGATTCCAAAGCTCCTCGAGGACCCTCAACAATAAATCCGAAGTTTTGGGATGAAACTGATATTGAAACTATCATAGGTTTTCGAATGCCATCAAAGAAGTCCCCAGAATATTTGATTCATTGGCGAGGTGGATCAAGATCAGACGATTCATGGGAAAGAGGGGGACTTTTATCACCTTCAATGTGGCCCTACCTCGAACAATTTCATGAACAATTCGGTATAAAACCCATCATATTACCACAAAATCAATCTATACGGGTTCTCATGCCGGTATAAGGAAGGGCATTTTGTCAAAATCCAGGCAAAAACAAGAAAAAAAAATAAATAAAAAATAAAATAAAATAATAAAATAAAAATAAATAAAATAAAATAACTCTCCGTATCAACAGGATTTTTCCTCACAACAATGATTAGCACAAACAAATAAATTGTATATATATCTGTCATCTCCTACAAGTTGTTTTTCCTTTTTCTTCATGAGACTTATTTTGTTACTATAATATTACCATCAACAAACTTCCAAGAAATAAATAACTTAAAATCAACAAAACCAACGAAACACAAGGATTTCACCCCGCTTTTACAGGAATTACCCGTCGAACATCGCAGTATCGCCTGGACATTCAGAAAACCCACAGTTAACTTAAAACTCGCTTACATACTCGAAAAAAAAAAAATTTAATTACAGACCCAACAGAAAAAGCGTTAATTCTTTACATCTCCAATCTGGGGCCAACCGAAGCCAATACTATGTAAGAGAAGTGTCGACATATTCCGGGGAAAATCAACGATTTCGGTGTTGTTTTCCAAGGTGTCCCATGACATGCAAACCGCTCGAACACGACGCTAAAGCTTGTCCAAAAACACAACAGGAATCCCATGTCGTAGGTTTGTCGAAGTGACACATTAAAAGTGGTGCTCGTGGAGAAAAGGTATAAGAACAGACCTACCACCTACCAACCCCACTCAATCCAAACCCTCCTACCCAAGTCACTTTTGTTACACTTGGTAACATCCTTCACCCACCACTATCGCTTACAAACACGCAAGTGTAGTTGTTAGGCCTTCTAATTATTAAAGAAACTCGGAAAAATATTTCAAGCGGTCAAAAATAAATTGAAAAGACTATCCGAGTGAGTATCGTAAGGCAATTCATATGTTTCATCATTGTTTCAGTCTAGAGGTACTTCGAGACTAAGATCTTTTCTGCCCTTATCCGCAGGATCATGGCTAAATTCTCTGGAAGCGCCTACCTACTAGCATTACTCTACTTGGTCCTTCTCGGCACTCAATCCACCCAAGGGACTCCTATCTATGAAGAACCGAAACACTGGGGTCCGGTTCACAATGGAGCATGCATGACGAGAAAAGAATGTCGGACTCACGATCATTAGCCCAAAGTGTCAAGCATCAATGGCTAGATTGCTTAATCTCCTCAACTATTACATCAGACCCGTTTTGGACTTCTCAACATGTGCCATTATTAATATAGTCAGATCATCTCCATATCAATTACAATCTTTATAATCATCAACAAAATTCTTCCGTGGTTTCTTTTCTCCGTCCATATCACTTGTCTCCAAGTTTAAGAGTATTATTGGGAAGCAGTATCTGAATGAAAAAATCAACATTTATGTCCTTGGAGGTCATGAAGTATGGGATCCTCACACGAAGCTTTCAATTGACAGGTGAATCATGGTGATAATGATCAATTGACATTGCGTTCAGTCAAACCCTTTTCGCCATGGGAGCTGGCCAGATGTTCAGTAACCAGTTCAGCCTTCGGAATGGCCATGATGAATTGATTAATCCAGCTTACCCAAAGCCCCTCATCAAAGATGGAGAGGGGGAAGTCATCCCGCAGTCCCTCCCGTCGATGTGAAAGTCAGGGAGATGCTCCTTCAGGTAGGGAGGGACCGAATCCAGCGTCCATTCAGAGTAATTTATTTCTCCGGCCAGGCAGCATCAGTGTGATCGAATCGAGCCAACGTTTCTCTGAGCTTTTTCATTTAAGGTAGCTAGTAAGAGACATCAACTCATTCGACTGGGTCGATGGCCCCTTCGGCTTCATCCCACCTAAGAAGACCATCTCCGACCCCTCGGCCTCTCCTCGGGATGGCCAATCGAAGCAAGAACCGCCAAGAGAAAGAGGAGGAGGCAAATCAGCCGAGCGGGAGGAATTGCAATACCATACTATCCTCAACTCGATCCTTCCCAGCTCCGTCAGAGTCTTGGCGTGGTCCCCCGTCCAGGAATCATTCGACGCCCGCTTCTCCTGCCAGGCCCGCCACTATAAATACTTCTTCTCGCTCTACGAATCCCCTCTCGCCCCGCCGCTGGACATCGAGGCCATGCAACGCGCCGCAAGTCGACTCGTAGGCGAACACGACTTTCGTAATCTCTGTCGAATCGACCCCTCCAAACAACTCAACCACTTTCGTCGAAAAATCATCTCCGCTCAAATCAGCCCCGTCAACCCCAACTGTCCTCCTCCTGCCTCCTCCCATGAAGATCGGGAGGCCTCTAAGCCCTTCGCGAAAGCTCTGACTCCCGAGACTAATCCTCTGTTCGTCTTGGACCTTGTGGGCACCGCCTTTCTATACAACATGGTTCGACACATCGTCGCCATCCTGTTCCTGGTCGGTATCGGCCGAGAGAAAGCCGAGATAATCGACCGCTTATTTCATACCGGTGACCCAGACCCATCCATAAACGCGATAGCTCATGAAACTTCGGAGCCCATCGAGCCGATCGAGTGTAAACCGGAGTACGCTCACGCGACTGCGCTCCCCCTGCTGTTGTACAAATGTGTCTATCCGGATAACAGTTTCCAATGGCGTCCGACGCCAATAGGTTCCGCCCGACCTAGCTCAGCAGAGCCGTTTGTACACTGGACATCCGCCCGAATCCGCGCCTTGCTTTCCCTCCATCTCCTCACTCCTCCCGCTCTGCCTCCATCTTCTGTCATCCCCTCGTCTACCCATCGTGTCTTTCAACCCTTGGGAAACGCCGCCGGCCAATCCTCGGCCTCTTATCTCCCCATCATCCTCAGACCTCGCGCTCCTCACTTCTCCCTCGTTAATTCTGCTTGGTGGAATAAGGTCGGCGCTCGTCGACTTGCTAAACGTCATCCCCTCTAATCTACATTCTTCTTTCTTTCTTTTTTTGACTCTAAGGGAGGGGTTTTTTTTTTTTTGGCTTTGGCTTTCACAAGGCCCTTCTTTCTTTATACTGTCATACCAAAGAGCGTGACCCCCCGTCACTGTGTAGAAGGATGGACTGCTTAGGAGCTGAGCTCAACAAAGCAGCCTCTCAGCGAGAGAGCCATGAAGGGGCTGCCCAGGCTCGTTAAGTTACAAACCCAGAAGAGCAATATGATGGCACAAACTGAGGTACATGACAGTGTTCTGACACAAATACATTTTGTTTGCTCCTAGGATACCTGTGTGACAAATATGGAATGGAGAGCTTTGGAAACACCCTCCATAAAAGTAATCCAAGGAATTCCAAAGGAAAATAATAGGACACCACAGATGCAGCCCTCCATACAAGCCAAAGTCAACTTGAAGACAACTCCACCTGCTCCCTTGAGTGGTTTGTTTTTTGTCGTCAAGTTGACTTCAAATCCAGAGCTGCCTTGAAAATGAGTTAGGCTCTTGAAAGCCCCTTCAAGACCATTTAAGTTGAAGGGCCCGTTGGATTTGTCATGGTCTTCAAGACCTCTTTGGTCTCCAAGCTGGCTTGAGGTCAATATTCCATTGGTACAGGGACTGCTTTAAGCCGTAGAGAGAATAGATTTACTTTGCATGCCCAGTATGGGTGAACAGGATCCTCAAAACAGGGTGGCTGTTCCATGTAGAGGGGGCTGTCTAGATGTCTGTTTAGACAGGCTGTTTTGAAATTGACCTGCCTGCAGCCAACCTGCCTTGCAGAAAAACTGGGAATGAACAAACTAAAGGTGTCATTTATGCCTAAAATGGGGATGAAGAAATAAAAGAAAAGAAAAACAAAACACAACAAGCACCTAAAGGCAGAGACAACACAAGTCACAGGACACAGACACAGGCAAAGGCAGAGAGCAAAGAGAAAAGAAAAAGGAAGAACTAATATAGACAAGATCAGTTTGTTGCAGTCAGTTTCAATAAGAGAAAGAACTGTGGAAGTCATAACATACTAGATGAATGGAGTCTTGCAAGTAGGAGTTGAGGATTGGCAAGTGGTTGGAAGGAAGTGAAGAGTTGAGATAGTCAGCAGGACATGATGAGCAACACAAAGCACTAAGAAGAGTGCTGTCAAGAGATGTATTGATGAGTGAAAGAGCAGTGATCAGCAATTAAATGTGATGTACAAGCTGATGTGTTATTGATGAATAAAATGAATTGATAAGTTTCCATGAGGGAACAAAAGGGTTGATGGGAGGAAGAAAGCTTTCTGATTTTATAATCAAGAATCTTGGTGAGAGAGGGATTGCCAGCCTTAGAGACAATAAATATGGCCTAAGCCTACGGCTAGGCCAATCATTATTTCCCTAAAGACTTCAAACAAACTCAAGTCCCTTAGAAAAGGGGAAATAGATCCTGGTAGCTGATGTAATAATGCATAATCCATAAGAAACAAAACAAATACCTTATAATATGTGAAGCTCATAGGATAACTACCTTATCCATGGAAAGATAAGGATTATCATCTAAAGGGAAGAAATAACCCACATAGGATACTGTAACACATATGATAACAGTAAAAATGAATGGTCTCTACTTTGAGACTAGTGACTATTCCAGATGGAGGATGCCAAGCCACTTGTTTCTACACCAAGCCCCAAACACCATGCGCCAGATCAATTACAGGACACATGGTCTATGTACAGCTTAAGCCCACATGGTACTTCAAAACAAGTACTATTTAAAGAAGTACTCTAAGCTGAAGGAATGAAAATCTATATGAACATACCCATCACTGCCTTTTTAGTTTTTTATCCAGATTTCTAAGTCAGCACCAGAATCACATTCTTAGTATTGCCTTAAAAAATCATTGAAGTAACCTTCTTGCCAGTATCCTGTTTATCCAGCACCATTTCATCCCTTATAATTCCATCAACCAATTCCCTTAAACAAGGAAGCAAATCTGTCCTCCCTTATTGGTTGCACAAACCCCTTTGCCCTTAAATAGCATTTATTGCAGACCTGTCTTCAGGTTGGAGGTTGTCTTCAGAAAACTTTCTCCTTTTGTCTTAAAGGTTGAGCCCAAGATTAAAATAATACTCAACACTCTTGGCTTCATCATATCCTTTCACCTTGTGCCCTGTAGTCACTAAAGAGACCCAGGCTCACAGCGATTGAGTGGAGTTATTGCGGAATGGGAAGGACAGATCTGATAGTGAGTCTGAGAGCTAGGTACAAGTGATGTTATAGCACAGTGGTCATTCTTATAGAAACGATAGGCGCAGAGGGTATTCCTTTAAGGAAACCAACAAGTGTTAGAAAGACTACACAAGATACTTGAGAGAGACAACAGCAAGCACACCTTTAAGGAAACCAACAAGTGTTAGAAACACTACACAGGATACTTGAGAGAGATGACAGCAAGCACACTTTTGACAGCAAGAACACCTTTAAGGAAACCAACAAGTGTTAGAAACGCTACACAAGATACTTGAGAGAGACAACAGCAAGCACACCTTTAAGGAAACCAACAAGTGTTAGAAAGACTACAGGAGATACTTGAGAGAGAAAACAGCAAGCAAACCTTGATGTGCAAGTTGATGTTGAAACAGAAGATGATAAAAATGAATGTGCATTTCTTGATCATAAAAGAATTGAGATGAGAAAGAATCAGAAGAAATGAAATGAGAAGAACCTTTAAGGAAACCAACAAGTGTTAGAAACACTATCTGAGATACTTGAGAGAGACAACAGCAAGCACACCTTGATGTGCGAGTTGATGTTGAAACAGAAGATGATAAACTGAATGTAGAAGAAAAAGGGAAAGCAGACAATTTACATAATTCACTAATCTAACATTTAGGTTTCATTGTCTTTGAAACTATCACTAATATAACCCTAAATGTGACTAATCAACTGGTTGCCAACTATACTTGAATTCTTAGAGGGATGTCACTCAGATGTCAACACAAACATGTCTACTACTGAATAAAAATGTGCAAATTCAATTTTCTGTGGTAGACACATTATCAAGACCTGTATCATACTCCACAGCATGATTGTGGAGGATGAGAGAGACTTGTAACTGGATTACTGTTATGATCAAACACCTTTGGCTGTTATCACTCCAGTTGAAGTAGTACACCCTGGGAAAATATCATTCTCACAATTCATTGATAACTATCACTCAATGAAAGACTCTGAAGCTCATCATAAATTGCAGCAGGACCTTATCAAGCATCAATGGCAAATAAAAGCAAGATAACAAGTTGAATTTCCATGTTTAATTTTTTTCTTCTTTCAACTTTCAATAAAAAAATCATACAACTGAATATCCTAAACAACACAAATGAATAAAAAAGGTGTTTGATTTTATTTATTTTTCCAGACTGCAGGTATGGTGAATGGGATCATAAAAAACACATATGAGTGAACACTTCAATTTTTGATTAATTTCTTTAAACAAAAACAGTTTCTTTAACAAAACATGAGATCAACAGAATCTTTAAGAAAATTGAGATTAAATTTTAAGAAAACAAAATTATTTGAAAGAAATTTGTTTTGGGTTTTGTTTCTTTAAACAAAACAGTTTCTCCCAACGTGAGATTAAATTTTTAGAAATAAAATTTATTTGAAAGAAACTTTATTTTTGCAATTTTTTTTTTATTTGTTTTTGATTTCTTTAAACAAAACATTGATAAGAAAGAAACAACTGTTTATTGGTTTTTTATTTATTTAATCAACAAAGTTGATAGATTTATTTAAACAAAAAACTTTGTAGAATAATTTCTTTAACATGATAAGAAAAAGAAATCTTGTTTTAAGCTGACAAGAAAAGAATTTTTGTTTGTTTTTTATTTCTGTAAAAGTTCAAAAAAAACAATTGGGTGCAACAAAAAAAACAATTGGGTGCAACAAAAAAAACCAAAAACAAAAATCAAGTGGAGGATGAGGTTGTATGATTGGCTTGAGTCATGTTGAGGATTTCTGTTTTTTTTGAATAAAAAATATTCTTTGCCGTAATCATCAAGATCTGAGATGTCTTGATTCATAATAGCAATTTGGCTATTGATGGCACCCTTCTCAGCAATCAACTTCAGTGATTTGCTGTCAGCTTGCTACTAGTTCAGAGACAACCTGACTAGAACAATAAATAAAGTAATAATTAATTAATAAAAAATACATATGAAAGAGACATTATTACATAAGTAATAATGTAAGATAAATTATAATAAACATAAGAAAAAGATAAAATTTTGAAATAGAAACATTATTAAGTAGTAATAATGCTAGAAACAAATATAATAAATAAATTAATAATAAAATAAATAATAACTCAGTAACCTTTGAGATAAGTGAGAATATTATTTCATATTCTGAAAGAGCAAGTAAAATAACCTAGGGTACCTCAGCCAAAGTACCCTAGAAAACTTACTCCTTCTAATAATAAAATCAACTTAAAGAATACTCCTACTAAGCGCTAAAATACTTACTAGGTATAAACATATGTAATATGAGAGTATTCTAATAAGTAGAAGTCCTCAAATTACGGGATAATTACTTAAATAAACTATGTAATTATCCTTTAAACACATAAATAAAATATTAAATAACATTTGACATAAATATCACGCTGTTTTATAATCTTTGTATTATTATTAAGTTATGCAAATACATACAGTATAAGTTAAATAATATCATAACACATGAAAGACACGAAACAGGGGATAAACGAAACATAAGAATACTTCAAATAAGTCTAAAAGAACTTGTACAATTAAAATAAATGACAAGCTTATTTAATCACGGGGAAAAAATGTTGACACTTTTCCCATGATGTTTGCTTGTCAAATAATTGAATGGAGAGCTGTAAAAGCGCCCTCCATGCAAGTATGACAAGAACTCTCATGGTACAGAACCTTACATATGAAATAACCAAATTAAACAGAAATAAGATTCTGTACCATAATTTGATTATTTCTTTTTTATTCTATTGATCAAGTGATCAATACATGTTGTACATTAAACTAAGAGCTCTTGAAGCGCCCTCAGATGATGTCTACAGATGATTGACAGACTGTATTAATTATTGACAGCCTGTACATGTAAAAATTTGATAAATTACATCATTTATTTCTACTAAGGATAACTCCTTCCTTGTAGTGTTCCCATAGCCAAAATAACACTTGATGTTTCGCCATCAGGGCTCCAGAAAGGCATTTAAGAGGCCCTTTCTTCCCCCTGTATTTTGATTCCCCAGCTTTATCATATTTACCATCAGCATTCCACCAGTCCAGCATACTAGTGTCCTGCCCAGTAAATCAGTCTCCAAGACTTCAAAGCCTCTTTTCCTCAACTCCAACTCTGTCCAGTCATCAAGCCCAACTTTTCAACCGCTTCCAGCTGTTCAGTTTACCTTAAGAAAGCCCCCCCTCCTCCTCTTAAAGCCTAGAGTAAGTCTTGTTTCACTAGGAGTTGTGGCCCTTTCTTAGCCACTATTTTTACTGGGCACCTAAACAGCCCTGCTTGCAGGCCCCAGTGTAAAAGGTTACAAAGTTTCTGTGCATTATCACGAACACCTTTGGAGGGCACCCAAAACACCCCTGCTTGCAGGCCCCTCCCAATTAAATTTATAATCTTTTAATATTAATAAAAAGATTAAAATCCTCTAAAATAATTTATTACATATTATTTTTAGCCTTGCACCTTGTGTAGCTAGAAGGTTATCAGTCCTTGGCATCACAGAGCGTGAAATTTGCAATCAATGTCAAAGATGTTGTTTTGTTGCTTATATTCAGAGGCAACCCTTTCATGGGTTGCTGCCATCTTCCCTTTCCACATGTTTCCAGTTGTTTCAAGCGGCTCAAGTAGCTTGGTCTTCTTCCTCCCAATCAGTTGAGTTGCACTTGAAGTGTAAGTGGCAATTGATTTGTAGTTGGATGGCAGTAGTGTTTATAATTCCATCTTGAGTACATTATACTGAAGTTGAATTATTTTTTGATACATCAGAGGTCTGGAAAAATACTTAAACAAGTGAAATTTGAATCAGTTAAAAGGACCAAAACAGATGAAAACACTTTGGCAGAAAATGCTGCTTATAGGCCTTTCGATGTGAGTTTTACCAATTTTTTTTGAAGAGATCTTTAATTCTGATCTTCTTGTTGGGTTTATTCACTTTGTTTCATCTGTAGTGTGCTACATTCTCTTCAGTCACAGCTACATTCTCTTCAGTCACAGTTTCACTCCTCATTTCACATACATGTCACTAGTTGTCTAGCATACCCGGGACAGCAGTCAGTGTGTGGAAGAACTTTTTCCTCATCCTTCCACACATTCATCCCCTACTGGCTGCTGTTCCAGTTATGTTTTTCTTTGCCTTCTTTTCTCTTTTCTTCTTCTCTTCCTTTTTTGTTCTTCCTTCATATCTCAGTCTCTATCTTCATCACTGATGCAATGAATCTCATCCTTCCACACATTCATCCCCTACTGGCTGCTGTTCCAGCACTTGTCCAGCTTATCACTTCTTGCAGGAAACCGCTTATATAAACCTTATCTTCCTGCATATGCTGCACCACATGATTTCCTATGTTGCTAAGGGATATAATCAGTTGCACAGCCCCTGGATATATGTACTGCACTGCCTGCCAAACAATGAGGGAATAATGCTGCAGGGACATATCTATACACCTCATCTGCCTGCATGTATTGCACAGCATCTGGATATACATACTGCACTGCCTGCCAAACAATGAGGGAATAACACTGCAGGGACATATCTATACACCGTATCTGCCTGCATGCATTGCACAGCATGATATAATGTGTTGATATGAGAACCAAAAAACATGACACATAATCCACACGCCTGCATGACCAGCTGTTAACTCCTTCCACCCAGAATATTGGGGGTCAAAGCCTCTCCTCCCACATTGCTCCTTCCTCCCTTCTGCCACCTCATCTAATGAATTCCTCCCTCCAAATCACAAAATACTGATTCCTCCACCCTTATAATGCCATATACCACCCTTATAAAGGTGGTATACCCTTATAACTGACTGTACCACTACATCCTTCCATCCTTCCTTCCATACCTGGTTGAGACATGTTCTCCCACTACTTACCACCTTACCTTGTCCCTTCCTGGTTGAGACATGTTCTCCAAATACCTTCCATCTCTTCTATTCCCTTCCTTTATACCCTATTCCCTCCTATGTACCCCTTGTCCTCCATTCCATTCCTCATAACGCTGTGCTATCTGGAATCCTATTGTCCTGCGTAGAAGTGTATCTTACATTTATTATACTATTCCTCCTCTTGTGATGAATTTTGCTTGTGTATATGCTATCCCAATGCTTCCACCATGTGCTTTTGGCATTTTCACGCAAATGGAGCACCACAACTCCCACGCCAGGGGCACACCCATCAAAAAAAGGGTGTGCAGCCCGCACACCCTTTTTTTGATGGGTGTGCGTGCTGCACGCCCTGTTTTGGGCATGGGCACACCTGTAGATGGGTGTGCAGTTTGCACGCCCATCTGCAGGCATGATGGGCGTGCAGCCGCATGCCCTGTTCAAAACAAGGCATGCGGTTTGCACACCCTGCGGGGGAAGTATACAACCTCCACGGCCGGAGGGATTCCCCCCATTCAGGGAGGTTGTATAACCTCCTCAACCAGCACTGCCAGCATAATTGCCTAGGTTGAGTTCATCCCAGTTAAACTAGGATGCAAACAAGCCAATTTAAAGTAGGTTGACCTCAACCAATGAAATATAAAACCAAGGGGGGTCCCTTGGATTTAAATTTCATCAGTTGATTTCAACCAAGTTTAAATTGGTTGATTGCATCCCAGTTTAACTGGGATGACTTCATCCTAGGCAATTATGCTGGCAGTGCAGAGGGTTTCCCGCCGGTCAATTCAACCGGTGGTGACTTCCAGCCGAGGAGGTTGTATACCTCCCCGGTGTGGTGATCCATTCCACTTCATTACCATATTTTCAATAACTATTAATCACTTATAAAAACCCAAATACTTACATATATACACATATAAATCCTAAACCTTAAATATATTCAATATTATTATTTCATAATCAGAATCTAAACCCCATTTTAATCCTAGTAACTCACTACAACCACCCTCAAATTCCTCATAGTTGAAGAGTTACAGGCAAACTCAGAATAATACAGCAAGTTATAGTATGAAGCAAGGTATAGAATACAATAAGTACATATTATAATTAGATATATTTCACAACCAAGATACATAATACATATTATATATTATATACTACATAATATATTACATCATATACATAAACTCTACCTGCCCACTACTCATCTGTCACTGTCAAGACCATTTCATATGTGTCACTGTCTCTTCTACTCATCTGTCATATTTTTCCTTTCCCACAACACCAGGAAAAAAAAGTTGGAACCTCCATGGAGGTGACTTCTCTATATCCCCCACTTATCCCACCTCTATCTACTATGTATCCTTGGTGTGCTCCAATGTTATCTCCATGCCTATCTATTATGTATCACCAATGTATAATGATACATCAGAGGAGTTTTCAAAAAAAATTCAAAAGATCCAATTGTTTTTATAGAAATTTCTGAGGCAAGAAATTATTTTTATTACAACCAATGGTTAATCAATGACGGCTCATAATAAAATCAAACAAATTATAATTTGTGAAATGGAGACTATAGTTTGATCTTGGATGAAAATTATATCCAACCATGGTTTATCTATTACTAAAGTTCTTGGAAAACATGACCATAGAACTCTGAAATAAGCCAGTTATATTTGAAAAGTGCATACATCACCCCAGGAGATCCACCACCCCCACTGCCAACAACTTGGAAGCTGAATTTCTGATATGCACAAGCTTCAAAATCCAAAAAAAAAAACATCAAGTAGCTTGATCAAGTGAAATTCAAGGTTTCAAAAATATTCTTTACAACATGGCTAACATGAACTCCTTGTGGTTTTCAACTCTGGTACAATTGTTGCACAGTCATTCAACCACAACTAATATTTTATTTTGTATAAATTTGATATTTTGGGATTAAACATGGAAATAAAACCAATCTTGACAATCAACTTGAAGTAAACAACATGATTCATTATAAGCCATTTATTGCAAAATTTAAGTTGAAAAATTCAACTTTTCCTGTTGAAAAGGAACAAAATGTGTATTACATATTCCTTGTCTATGTTGAAACCTTGCATTGTTAAGAATGATTCTTTTGTACCCATCAGCTATTCAATTTGAAGCCAATATGGCATTGGTTTCCCCAATTTTTTTACTTCCTCCATGTTCACAAGTTTCAGAAAAACAGTGATATCATATTCTTTTTCCTTCATCAGATTATTTGTAATTATGGTAAGTGCAAGTTGAACTAAGAACACAAGCATAAAAATCTCCTATCAAAAAGCATCTATCGAATGTGGGCCTTGAATTCTGCAAAAAATCAACAAAAGATTATTCCATTAATTTTGGTGCCACATTGCAAATTCATAAATATGTTATATAGATTTTTCTAAAATCAAATTGAATGCCCTAGTTGGAATCAGGAAACACTTTCCAGGTGTAGGATCATTTTTTCCCCTACATATGTTAATATCAATTTGAGAATCACCATTTCAACCTCCTATTAATTTGATATAGACTATATCTCTCATTTCTGTCTCAATAAATTTCAACCTAACACATAATTTAATTTAGACATCAGGTGGGGATCAATTTCTTTTTTGATTCTCTCTTCAAATCTGCTTAAATGTATCCCTGTCAAGTCCCAAAAAGAATTGTAAGAGAAAAGATGTTATTGATCCTAATGAAATTTGGCCATTCAATTACATGAGAATTTTTAAATATCCACAAAAACAGCTTAAGTCATTTACTTGGAAGCTTCCCGCATGGAAAAGCCCTCTTGGGTATCAAATCTCCTGTATAATTTCGTGGTGTTGTTGAAATATGTATACCATCCTGTTTTGGTGTTAATGCTCTGAATCCTAGATTATCCTTAGATGATACTTTAGATAATTTTCAAAAACCATGTCAAGTCCTCCGGTAAGTTATGCAAAATTACTGAGAAAGAGCAAGAAATTGAAAATCATGATGATTGGCTTGATGATATATTTCTTACCATATCTCTTACCAATTAATTCTGGAAGCCTTCTGATCTCACCTCGTATCATCACACTCTTTTTTTCCAACTAAGACCCAAGATTACTTATTATCAAAGAATGGTTGACACTGGTCTTGTATTTATAGATTACCTTTTCAGCTTCCATCTGTCATATTATAACATCAACTTTGGTTAGAAATGATTCACATGATTTGAACAATCTCATGCTTTTTCCATGAATAATCAATATATTTTGGATTGAAACAAAACAATTTTGCCATATCCTATGATCTTATGTCGAACCCCAATCTTAATTACCCAATTACTCATAAGCCGGCCAGGATTTCCTGTTGTAGATTAAGCCTGCGGGCTTAAACAGAACCCTTGATTTTCCTTGTTTTCCTGCACATACAGTTTTTTTTTTAGTTCAAGCATCCTTAAGCCCGCCGGGCTTAATATCAATGAATTTTGGATTAAAACCAAACAATTTTGATGTATTCTATTATTTTATGCGGGACCCAATCATACTTACCTAGTGACGCACAAGCCCACCAGGAATATCTTTTTTAGATTAAGCCCGCCGGGCTTAAAAACACCCCTGTGCTTCCTTGTTGCCCTAAACTCAAAGTCTTTTAGTCCAAGCATTCTTAAGCCTGCCGGGCTTAATATCAATCAATCTGGATTCAAAAAAAAATTGTCCAGATTCTATGATTTTATGTGTTTCCCAAAACTTACTTAATTGGTGAGACATAAAACTGCCACGATTTTCTGATATAGATTAAGCCCTCCGGGCTTAAATCCTAACTGAGCTTGTCATTTTTGGCCTGACCCTCGATGTTTTTTTGGTCCAACCATCCTTAAGCCCGCCGGGCTTAATCACTAAGATGAAGCCCCAGCTCATAATTATACTTTTATGCTACAGTACGAGTGGAAATTTCAGATCTTCCAGGAATGTTTGAAGAGATATTTATCAAGGGAAAATAAAGAGGATGTGGACAGGAATTCTGGATACTAAGACCCGAGTCAGGAGAAAACAAAGAAATACAGTCCTCTAGGTTGCATTGCAGAAAATTACTCATCCAACAAGAAGTATTGACCTTGAGGAAATGCACTTAGATGAACAGATATTTTGATTTCTATTTAAACATTAGGTTTGAAATTTACAACAACTTTGGGGTCAGATTGTAGGACAGAAGATGGTGGATTACATGCAAATTCAATCTTTATGGGGAGAATTGAGCGACAGGAAGTGAAAGTCGTGATAGATACGGAAACAGAGAAAACAATGAGATATGTGAATGATGAAATTCCAACACTTAGTGAAAATTGAACTCAACTGCAAATTTTTTCATCTGGTTTTTACCTGAATGAAAGGATCTTGAATAACAACATGCAAGCTGCACGCTTCTTGCATAAAGAACCACCCACAAAAATATTTATTTTTGGTTTGATGAAACTTCAATGATTTTGTGTATAAGGCAGCTCAAATATTGCATTAAAATAACTGATTGGACATTTTCAAGGAGAGTGCTTCTCTTTGCACGTGTTATTTTCACTAGCCTTGGGGGGGGTAGGTTAGATCAAACCCAAGACACTTATTTGGTAGAGACCACATGAGAAAATGATGAATTCAACCCTGCAGTATGATATATTTCGAAACTGGATACATATGAGTGGATTCAGATAGCCAGAAATCAGGCATAAAACATATGTATCCCTCTGCTATCCCTTTAATCAAGTGATTGATATATGTTGGATACAAAGTGGAGACAGCGTGGTGAAATACAAAGACCTTGTTTTCCCTGAAGCAAATCCCTCTCAGGCTTCATAAATTATGATCAACTCTGACAAGAAGTTTTTAAATAAATTTTGAAGGGTTATGTGGGTAATACATTACAACTTTGGTTCACAGAAAACCGCCTGAAAAACCTATCCATTCAATTCACTCAGCTTAGATGATAAATTACAAGATATAACTTCCAGGGTATTCCACTTGAGTTTTAATTTCCCCCAGCACCAACTCTAATATAGTAGAAATAAAGATTCTGACCTCTTTTGAATTTTGAAGAACCGCTAAAAAAAGAGGCACACTCTGAGTGATTTCATGTATGATCCAGTATTTTTGAGCTCTTAATATATTCCAAGGAATGATGATATCATATGATATTTACAGAAGATTTCACTGTTTGTGGGTTTCAGTTGGTAACTGAAACTCAACATCAAGAATTTAACCTTACAGGTGAAATCCCCAGGAAATTCAATCACAGAGGAATTAAAAATCCCTCAAATCAATTATACATCTGATAAACAGATAAATTGTGCTGGATGAAACATTTTGATTGAGTATATGCTCAGTTGCTTTGATTTTCATATGAAAAATTTAGAGCTGTTCATTTGGATCATAAAACTCTTATTTGATCCATTTGAAACCATGATTGCTGTGAAATTCAAGCACACTAGCTCTTTGGGCCAAGAAATTTAGCTCATGTATTTCATTTCCTCTATCAAAAGTCATCTGCTCTACAGTACTCTTTGGAGTTTACTGTTCAGAAGCAATTTCCAGTTTCAGCCTTCTCTATCAACAGATACACAAACTTCAAAGATTGGATAATACAACCACCCCTGAAGCGCCTTGCTTAAATACTCCCATCATCCTCCAGACAAACCACCAATTGTCAAACTTGAATTACATTTTATTTAGGATACTAAATTGGATACCATATCCCATATATACCAAGCAAGACCTGGTTTCAATTTCTTAAGGAAGCTGTTTTATCATTTGAAGTCATGGTTGATATTACGATCCAGCTGAGCTTGGAGGCCATGATTTGACATAGAGGATATTGTTTGTCCATGGTAACTATTTCCACCAAATTGATGAATCATGGAATTTAATCTCTCAATTTTGCATGGAACAGAGAAACCGCTATTAAGCAGTCCCTGATTCCTTAGTAATTTGGAATACCCATAGAATGCATTTGGATAGAGGTACTTCAGTCATATTTTGGAAAATTTTTGACATTTTACTGAAATTTCCAGCTTCAAATTCCATCAGAATCCATGATTAGAAAACCAAACACAGTTTCAGGTCAAAATTGACCAATTTTAACCATTGAAGAACTAAATATGCAGGTCCTGTGGATGATTAGTTGAAGTCCACTCAAATTTAAGCTCTTTTTTCATGGAATTTTCAGGATAATTATAGAATTACGCCTATTAGCTATGATGAATTCACAACAACCATATATTTAATTACTTATCCAGGATTTGGAGTTTGTTGGAATAACTGTTACTAAAATCAAGCTGCATCAGTTTTGACCTGACAGTTGTGAATTGCTTCATTTTATCTTCATTCTTCCCCTCACCATCTTTCACTACAAAGATTGTTCATTTTTCCTCAGGGTATCAAAAAATCAGGTATATTGATCAACTTTTCAATTTTTCCCCCTTTTTTTTTTTTTTTTTTTTTTTTTTTTTTTTTTTTTCCTCATGCAGAAGCGCTCCCATCCTTATCAGGAACTCCATGTGTAATCAATTGTTTCAATTTTTATCAACTCATTTCCCATTTCTCTGATTCACAGTTTTTGTTGAATTATATTTCTCGGAGTCAAGCGTTGGTTAGATTTGATAAATTTTGATAGGTTAAATTAGATATAATTACAATCAAGTATGTACAGGAGTTTTTACAAAGAAATTATTTATGTACAAGGAAAAATATGATTATAAATGAGAACTAATTTCCGGGGACCATCTCCGAGTTTTTACAAATAAATTATTTATGTACAAGGAAAAATGTGATTATAAATGAGAACTAATTTCCGGGGACCATCTCCTCAAGTTCCTTAACCAGGGCTCTAATGTCAGGTTTTGAGCGCAACTTCAAAGCAGATCTTTGATGCTTGGTGAGGGAGTCAAGCCATTCACAATCAAAGCATGCCTTTGGAAAATTGGATGGTGGTTTGAGCTTGCTTTCAATTGGCAAAGAAACATTCCGACGCTCCCGGGCTGCAGCACCAGAAGAGCTTTTTGGGGTTGCTGCTATCATAGCAGCCTTCAAATCATCAATTTTACGCATCATGCGAGAAATTTTGTGATGTTGCCATGGGATTGATCAAACGGTGCATTTTTTGGGATTTCTTTTTGAATAAGCAATTTGGATCATTTGAGATACTTCATCATTGGTATCATTGTCACTGCATGCGCCTTCAACAATCTGAACAAGGCCCAAAAGCTTTTGATACTTGCTTAAGGTTGCAATTTGGGTGTGTTGTAGCTGCAAGAAAAGTTTGGTTTTGTTAGTCCAGGAATATATTTAAGCGGTCAATTCAATTGTTGCTTACATTAACCAATCTAGAAGTGCGCCAAGCAGTCTTGTCTTGTGCTTCTCGTTGAATGTTGGACCACCTATTCTCTTGTTGATACCTGATCAAATTTGTTTAGTAAGGAGAAGTGAATCAATATGATAGGTAAACAAAGCATCAGGAAAAAACTGACCGTCTTCTGAGTCGCTGGGTAACATGGAGATGAATGGCATTTTGGATGCTTTCCTCTTTCAGACCTTTGGGAACAATTCCAGTGTACTCTTTGCATTTGACCAGCTCAACAAATTTCTTCACGGCCAGATCAAGCAGATGCTCATTATCAGGACTGTTGATTGGTTGGTTGAAATTTGGGCGGAAGGAATGAACTCCGGCGGCAGTCATCATCCTGCGCATGATGGCCAATGTTTTGGGGGTAGCGGATGGATGACCAGGACCATGAGGATACGGGTAGTCTGGATCACTCAAGAGATCCTCCACCTGATCATCAATATCCATGCGCAATTCCTCTTCATCATGATGAGGTAGAGTTTTGCTTTTTGACCCTATCAGGGCGGCAACATGTTGTTGTATCAAGCGCTGAAGATCAAAGTTGAGTTAGCAAGACGTAACATGTGGGGGACAAATGGAGACATACAGTGAATTCCCCTCCTTGTGGTTTTTCATGATCACTAGTCAAATTTCATGAAGTTTATCGGGGATTTACTTACCATTTGAAAAATTATTAATTAAATATATGGAAATACTTCAACTTTGGAGCAGTCATGTGAAAACAAGATACCTCATTGATACATTCTGTTGAAGTGGGGGATACAGTCAAGATACAGTGTTGATATGTTGAGGATGGGTAAGAGATAAGCAAAGGCACCTCCATAGAGGTGCCAACTTTTTTTTCCTGGTGCAAGCTACATGTCATAGCCTTGTTGTTTCATTTCTCCAGCCTGATGGCTAATCTTCTTTCTCAGAGATATAAGGACACTTGCTCCCTCTTGTTCCCTTATGGACCCCCTGACTTTCTATATGGACTCCATAGCTTACTAAATTACCCCCTACATATACCAGCATTACAGATCCCATAAACTAGTATACATACATAGTAGAGTTACCACCAACATATAAAATATATAAATATAAATATCAGCTTAGACCCAATATAAGAAGAGTGCCCCCTTTCTTGCTTTACCCACTTGGACTCCATAGCTACAAACCCTGCCCCACATTATACTTAATATAAATATACTTTATACCACTCACACCCCTCTTCCATTCCTCTCACCTAAGAGGTAGTAAACAAGTTCATCAGTACTAGTCTTCTTAGAATAAATTAAAATTAGCCGCACCGTTATTTTATTCTTAGTGTTACACTCATTCCCCCTCAGAATTAGTCAGGACGGCAGCTTTAAATCAGCACCCTTGGTATACATTACATTAGAACTAGTGTAGTCATCCATCTCCCTTCCAAGCTCTATTCTGCCCTTGAGTAGTTCCACACTGGCAGGCATGCAAACCGCACGCCCTGCTTTGAACAGGGCGTGTGGCTGCATGCCCATCATTGGGTGTGTTGCACACCTGTAGATGGGCGTGCAAACTGCAAGCCCATCTACAGGTGTGCCCACGCCCAAAACAGGGCGTGTAGCACGCACGCCTGTCAAAAAAGTTGTGTGGGCTGCACACCCTTTTTTTGATGGGCGTGCGGCCAGGGGAGTGCATTTATCAACCCCCCACATTTACACCCAGTTTTTTCATTTATTTTTTTGCAGGCAGATGTTCATTGTTTTTCAAGATTTTAAATTTATTTATTACACTTCTAGGGGTGCAGAACTTATGGTAATTTTTATCTTGCAAAAAAACCATGTCTTCTATTTCTTTTTGCCAATCTACCTGGTTTTTTTCAAAACAAATCACCACGGCTTAATTTTCATGAAGGGGGGTAGAATTCAATGGAACTATTTTTTTTCAAAGAATCATTGGTTGGATTTGTATGATTTTTGGACACAATTTATTTCCAAACACCTTCACAGCTTTCTTTTAAGATATTCAGGGAGTTTTTAAATGGTTTCCTACACTTTAGAGGGTGAAGAATTAATTTTTCAAAAATACTGGTTATAAAAGTGACTCATTATCAGATTTCATGACAAAGAAATGGAAATATAATGGCACAAGGTAAGGAAAATAGTAAAATAGCTATTCAACATCAGAGGGAACATAACTTTTTCCCCAAGGTCCAAATTGGGCTGAAACCACTCTTTCCATACCAGAGCTTCCTCTTCAGCCCAATGTTGCCAATATGGATCAATCCCAGGGGAAGGCCATATTCATATTTTAGCATTAAAAGTAAATCTGATGAGGTGTAGAAGACTAGAAATGAGTATGAGACATATGGGAGAGTGAGTGGTGGGTGGAGAAGAGAACAGACAAAAAGTGGAGGGCATTAGATCAGAAACCAAGACCACAGGTCTTTTTTAAGTATCAGCCATCAAGTATCCATGAGCAGGGAAGGTCATCCAGTACTTCAGTGGGGCCTCTCCTTTTCCATCCCAAGAGAGTGCATCAATTTGATCCTTGTAGTTTGAGCCCCATATGTTTTCTAAAATATGATTTTAGTGGGTTTGGGTGGAAAATTGAGGAGGAGTGGTGGTTTAAGTGAAAATGGGTGGTGGGAGAGTTGAGAAAAATTTGGGGAAAAAATGGAAAATCTGAGACTTGACTTGTGGAGAGGAGGAAAAATGATGATTTTTAATGTTTTTTTTATGTGGATTGGTTTAGCGGTTGATGAGTTACAGGTACTAAAAGACAAACTCTAGAAACTGCCAGCAGTTGAAATTCAGCATACTGTAGTGTGACTTAAATTGTAACTCCATGCAATGACATTGAACCCTTTCATGCACAGTCACTGTGGAAAGTGCACAGTGACTGTGCATTGAATCTTGGTTGAAACAACCTTTGAGAAAGGATTGAGTATCACCACAAACTTGCTTTGAGCTTCTAAATTTCAACTTCTGGCAGTTTCTATAGTTTCTCTTGTAGTGGGGGGGCTGAAGATTTAGGGTGGGGTGGTGTTGGTTTTTGATTGTGGTGAGTGGATTTTGATGTGGTTGATGGTTGATGTTTGATGAGGATGTTTGGGGAGTTTGCGCACACATCAAATGCCACCCTCCATATGCATATTGAATACAAATTAAAAATTGCAAAAAAAATGGGTGCCTGCGCAGAAAAACAGTTGCACTGTGCAGCCGCAATTGTGCATAAAACCGGGTGTAAACACAGAAGAATTGGATTTTTTTATTAATGCCCTTTTTTTTTGAGATGATAAGAAAAGATTTTGTGTTTTGTTTTTTCTTTCTGTAAAAATTCCAAAAAAAAAGAATGTGAAAAAATGTGTAATAAAAAAGTGGAGGATGAGAATGTTTGATTGGCTTGATTCATCTGGAGAATTTCTTTTTTTTAAACATAAATTATTCTTTGGACTCATCATCAAGAAATGAGATATCCTGAATCATAATAGAAACTTGGCTATTGATGGCACCATTCTTGGCAATCAACTTCAATGATCTAGAATCAATTTTGAAGATGTTGCTTTTCTGCTTGGATCTTTTCATGGTTTGCTGCAATCTTCTCTTTCCATATATTGCCAGTCATTCCAAGTTGCTCAAGTAGCTTGGCCTTCTTCCAATTGGTCAATTCAGACTTGAAGTGTTGGTAGCAATTGATTTGTAGTCTGAAACCAGATTGTTATTAGGCAGCATGGATTTAATGCTAGGGCTTCTCAGTTCTAGGTTGTTTTTTGTATTGATATGTTTGGGCTTCTTGCTGTGGTTTTTGATGTAGCTGCACCACTTTGGTTATTTGATGAGGATGTTGTAGTGTCAAAGGTGCTTGAAATGAGTCCCCTGGTCTTTGGATAAAAGCCAAAGCACCCAGTTTATAGTCTTCAGCAGAAGCTCTGCTTTGAGCTTGCTGATTAACTTGACTAAAGCAGCCTCAAAATTGTTTGATGAATTTCTGTAAGACACCCCATTGAGCCTTCAAGCTACCAGCTGTTTGGTTCAATCCTCCTAGAAGCTTGCCTCCAAAGGATTTGGTGACTCAAGACCAAAAATTTGTGCCTTCCTGGTTTGTTCCAACAAAAGGGTATTTTGTAATTTTAATCCACAACCAACAGAGTTGAAATTCCTTGGTTTCCTTATAATTCATCAATTGTTTTTTGGTGATTCACTTGTTTCACCAAAAAGTTTTTTTTATTTTAATAATCAGTTTTTTTTTTCAAAATAATAGAAATAAAGATAAAAACAATTACTCAATTTCTTCATTATTCAACTGTGAATTGATTTTCCTTTCCAAAATTTTAGTTGAAGAGTCCAGCTGAAAGGATATGAATTTAAAATGACTGGGGGGAAGGGGCATGATTTCTGTGAGCCTGGGTCTCTAAAGTGACAACAGGACACAAAGAATGGGGGGCAACAGTTGTATTTCAAAGACATAAGGAAAACAACTGTTAAGGAGGAAAAAGGGAAAAGGGAGGAAAGAAGGGAAGATTATTGATGGATTTATGATTTGAATGATCTGAGTGCTCTTTATTAATGATAATCAACAACTTAAAAAGTTGGAAAGCTGTGCCAGAGACTTTGAGAAATGCAACAGCCTCTTCACACAATGGAAACATGGAAGGTATCTGAGAAGACAAGTCTAATCAGCCCAGTTTTTTAGACTATGGTCAAGCAAGATAGTCAAGGTTCTTTAGAGGGAAACCTATGTGGTTTGTTTCAAGGAAAAACCACAGAAAAAGACAGAATCTAGGCTGGATGATCTCTTGGGATGATTGAAGCTGATCTGATATGATGGATGGAGCTTGATTTGATCTGGTTTGATGATGGTAGAGAAAAGGGAAAAGGAAGGGGAAAGAGGGGAGACAGAGAAGGACTACTTTCAGATGAGCAAGGTTCATAAAGGGGACTGACTGACAATACTGGTGAAGTACTGGGTGAAAGAGGCCTTTTGTTGGTTAGAGTGGTGAGCTGTAACTTGATGAATCCTTGGTTGGTGGTTCTGGGTGTCTGGAGGTTTTGTATCCTCCTTGCAGTGGAGGATACACCAACTTCGAAAATTTTCAAGGTTTGATTATGTAATCTTACATGTAGATGTGGTTGGCTGGCCTTGTTTTACTTGCTCAACCAGTTGCGGTGTAGAATTATTTATTTAATTACTCTATGAAGGAGTTGAGCAATTACAAAGTGTTCAGTGAACACTATGGTCAAAATTTCATGAGGAAACAGAATTTGCAGTCAAAATGATGATTAAGATTTAGGATAAAAAGATACAAGGCTATTGTTCATTGTTTATTGGGAGAAAAAGGGAATAAGGCAAGCTTTAGGTCAGTTGTGATGACTCTAAGGCTGACAATTCAACAAATTCATGCTGTGTGATAATCATCCCATGGGCTGCTATTGAGCTTCTATCCAGTTCTGGAGCTGTAATAAAAGATGGCCAAACCTATACAGTTAGCTTTTAGTCTTCTCCTGATTGATTAATTTTTAGAACAAGTCTGACAATTAGAAGGAGTTTAGGTGATCCTCTGTGCATATTTTAGGCACTATAGAGAGAGTAATAGTAATTATTACTTTGATAAATTTTCAGCACAGTGATAGTACCTGGAGTTTTCATAGACATTAAGCCAGAGTTTCATACACATAGCTGACAGGCTTTAAATACAAAGCAGCCTTAAAAAAATTCTATAAATCTTCTTGGGGCCTGAAAGGTTGTTAAAGTTTTCCATGGAGATGAAGACTTGGTATTCTACCTTGAAGGAGGGCTCCCTGGAATGCTTGTCCCACCTCTCTATTCTATAGCCCACTGCTCCACTGATTCAATTCTCTGCATGTTTAGTTTCTTTCTCAAAACTATGAACACAATTCACTGCTTTGGGATGGATTTCAAAATAATGAGGGGATGGATGTCAGCAAAATTCTATTTCAGGAAGTCTCTGGGCAAGTAAGGGATCCATTGTTCCTCAAGGAAAGCAGGGGGTTGTCCTGTTGTAGAATGAATACTATTTGTTGAGTTTTCAGTCAAACTTCACCTGAATTGAAGCATACGCACCAGAAATGCTTCAAAAACAAGTAATCTCAACCGGTTAGGGTTCACTACTCATTTGTAAAATTCTCAGCAAGCTCAACCATCAATTCGTCAAGCCTTCCTCAAGACTCGACATTATTCCGTTTTGACTCAAGATCTCCATCTCTGAAGTCAAATTTTACCGGTCTCAATAAGTGAAGTAAAAACCTCCTCAGAACTAAAACCTACAAAAACAACACTCATCCTTTTCTTTTATTCTTACTTTTCAAGATTGAGTGCTCCGGGAATCAAGATCTCATCTTGATTTGATTATTACAGTCTAACATTTCATTATTGCTCTGTTTGTCTCTTTTTCTCTCTTTCTCATGTTCTCCTTCCTTCTCTCTTGCTTGTTGATGAATTAACCTTACTCAATCTTCTGTTCCTCAAATCTCTTATCATTTCTTTCTTTCTTCCTTTCAGAACTTCACTGGCTTCTTCAAAATAAGTCCTCACTGCTCTATCATTAACTAGTTCCATCTGCTTGTGTCTGGTTTTCATTAGCAATTCTATCGTCTAAAATCCTTTACTATTAATATAAGAAAGTTCTAGGATTGGAAGGAGGGAGACCCAGTCATGGCGTCAACCATATTTGTCTTTGATTTGCAGACCATAGGCACAGACACTTTGGAATATTTCTTCAAGTTTTTGGATCATTCCCTTTACTAAGCCATCTGTTTGGGGGTGATAAAAAGTGGAGAACAAGGGCTTAGTTCCCACAAGGCTATGCAACCCAGTCCAAAACTATGCTTTGAATTTTGGATCTCTATCATATATAATGATCCTAGGTATTCCATTCCTAGGCATAAATCTATTCCAAAAAAGGGTGGCAGTATATATTGCTGTGTCATATGTGAACCAGGGGATAGATACAGGTGTCTTAAAATATCTGTCAAATATGATAAGGCAGGCATCAAAACTTGCTTCTTCTCAAGGTGGCAAGGAGGTTACCCAGTCCATGTGATAATATCCCATGATTTTGCAGGCTCCTGGATCTTCATCAACCATCCAGACCTTTTCCCTATTGATTTCTTGGCTTTCTGGCATCTATCACAGGATCTAAAATATTCTCCAGTTTCTTGCCTGGTCTGCATTATTGGCAAGGAAAGCAAATAGAATCCAGGACTGGGAAATATCATTTCAAATTCTATGTATAGACTTGTGTTAGGGTTATGGCTATCTATAACTAAATGCTTGTGTTCTGAATGAACTTCAGCCACAGGCTCCCTGTGCTCCTGTACAGAACCATGAGGAAATTGTTTCCATTTTAAAAAATCCTGAGCAGGTACAGACTCCAATAGTTCCACTCTTGGAATTTGAAAATTATAGATAAAAACAATAGATTTGGTCTCCAAATGATGAGGCCAGTCTTTTTATGGTAATACAGCTTTTTTTCCTGTTCAGGAGAGTAAGTAAAGTTCCAGCAATAAATTTTCTGTTGGATTTTGGGCCACTGGTATTGCGGGTCAAATCACCAATTAGTATAACTATATTAATTTAAATATGTTCACACCAAAATCAATTTTTGAGTGTTAGATCTCTCCCAAATTCCTCATTATCATACACCAGGTGAGTTAGTTTTTTCTTTTCAGGTACACTCAGCTGATCTTTTCTTTTTTTTCTTTTCTCTGGGTTTGAGTCTATGGTGCAAAACAAAGGAAATATTCATTTGACTCCCAAGAAAAGGGCTGGATTTTTGGAATGGCAGCCAATGGATTGACCATCTCCCAAGTTGCTTGGCTCTCCAAGCTTCCCCAATCAACCGTAGACTCAGTTTTAAAGAAGAAGCACCAGCTGGGGTCTGTTGAAACTGTCTATCAATCTGGGTGACCTCCCAAAACTAGCAAGCACAACTTTCAAGAAATCAAATTGGCCCTTGAGACAGCAAGTTCAAGCTTAGCCCCCTTGGGGAAGTTTTCACAGCCCGGTTCTCCATCCAGACAATGGGGAAGAGCATCAGAGACCTTGGCTTCAACAGTTTAATTTCTTTCAGTAAGCTATTTTTCAACAATAGCTTCTCTTTGCACAAGAGCACTCCAGCTGGACTGTTTCTGACTGGTTCTGGGTCATCTGGTCCAATGAGTTGTTGTTCTAGACTGGTAAACCTCACAAATTGTGCAAATTTGTAGGAATTAAAAAAGAAAAATATGATGCTGATTACCTTGAGCTAACCTTGAAAGATGGACATACCTCAACCATAGTCTGGGGTGCTTTCTTTCCTACAACCAAGACTCCCCTTCTTTTCATCCCACCAAGACCAAGCACAAAGCTGAAAACTTCATTGAAAAACATCTATAAGCCAGGATTCATACCAACATTCTTAAAATAATATGGGCCAAACTGTTCCCACAACCTTTTTTCTCATGGAAGATGGTGCTCCAGTTCACAAAAACATGATCTCAGCCAATCACCTAGCCAAATATCAAAAAACAAAAGAATCCTAATTGGCCACCCCAATTTCCAGACCTCAACCCCATCAAAAATATTTGCAAGGTCCTCAAGACAAATGTTCACCATCCAAGATTGGTGGGTGAGATGCATCAAGTGCTCAAAAAATCCTGGGACAACTTTCCACAGCAAGTTTGAGTTAACATGGTTAAATTTATGCCTACACAAATCAAAGCTGTTATTGATGCTGAAGGTGGCCCAACTTGATTACAAAATCTACTAGTCTGAAAACAAAAAAAAAAGTGCATTAGTGGTTTTTTGCATAATCAAAGAAAGTGCCAATCCAATCTCATCCACAGTCAAGTTGCCCAGAATGGTCATACTTGGTGATCCCAAGAACTGAATCAATATAGATACACGGGGTGCACGGTAAAAGTAGGTGCAGGTTGTGCCGTGAAATGTGGGTAAAAAACAAAATGGAAAGATACAAAAAAAAACTATAGAGTTTTTATTTACAGACCAAGGGGCCTCCTGAGTGACAGGTTTATTTACTGTTTCCTCTAAAAAAATAATCAGGACCTGATTTAATGGGGGGTAGTTTGGACACCTGCTGGTCTGATCCTTTGAACAAGGAGTACACCCAGACAATAATCAGTGAAGGAAGGGAGGAAATAGACTTGTTGCTTCTATCTCCAAGCACAAGTACAGGGGTCTTGAGGAGGTGCAAAATGGTCTGGAAGCGCTCAGAGAGCTGGGTAGATGTGGGTGGAAGAGTCCTGGGGAACATGTTCTTTGTTGGTTGGTTGGTATAAACCAACACAACACTAGCACAAACCGGTCCACAAAAGAAGTAATAAGACTGGTTGTTGAAGGTAGTAAAACCTAGTAAAGTAAACTGATGATGTTGATATATAAGCTTGTAAGAAGAAGGGGCCTATTTTTATACAGCCATTAAGGGCATTTGGAGGCAAACCAGACGCTCTTGTTTCCACTTTTCCTACTAATCCCTGGTTACAAGTACAACCAACTTGGGGAGTGTAGTGCCTTGCTACAGGTGTTACATGGCCCAGGGTGGCTTGTATATCTTTACCAGATAAGTAAATATGAATCCCCTTTCCCTTTCTGGTCTATTGAGACCCGCATGACCAACTGGTTGGACTGGTTTTGGGCTTAGTAGGAAACAAACAAGGTAACACCATGGCATTGGTTATGGCTGCACTACAGATGCTATTTACATGTAACAATGATTCTGATGATCTAAACCTTATTTATACATTGTATCCAAAACATATGAACCTTATTTAAATATTATTCTAGACTACATTTAGTTGTATGTAAGTACAGTGTGAGATTTATTGTTGATAAACCACAAAACCTTCCTTCAAAGTGAGGGAAGGAGTCATAATTATGGGGTGCCTTTGATGAGGTAAGTAGCCTAGGTTATTTTGCATCTTCTAGACTTCAGAATCAGCAAGAATATTCAAAGTTTTTCTACTGCAAGTTGTAGAAGGCATAAATATGTAGAGTTTGTGGGATTAAATGTCAATTTTTATATGATTTTAATTTCTTTTGAAAACCAAGAAATTCAAGTTGTAAAATGTCATGAAGTCATTCTTTCAGATACTTGACAGTTCATTTTTAAAATGTTTAAAGTTCTTTGTAGTTTCAATTAATGATGCTATGCTCAGGATGTCTCTGAACTAGTAGCAGGCTGACAGACCTTCTGATGAAGAGAAGGTGGAAATGAAAGGAAGAGATGGATGTTGCCTGCCAAAGAGTCTTTTCTCACTTATATAACAACTATTTAGTGTATATATGTAGTTAACAAAGGTGTTGGCTCTGAATCAGCATCTGAAAGGTTCGCAGTTCCAAAGGTGAAAGCCTTCATCATTATTAATCTGAGTTTTTTCCAAACCACCAAATCCTAAAAAAAAATTTAAAAAAAAGTAAAAGATAAATAACTGGACCCAAGGATAGTAAAAGGACGAACGAAAAGAGAAAGGAGAGGAGGGAGAAGTAACGGACCGAACTTCGCCATCATCACCACCACTGATAATTTTATCATCTGTCAGTTTAACAGTTGAAACAGCACCTCTATGACCAACGAAAGTATGAACACATTTCCCGGTCAATCTATCCCAAATCTTCAAGGATCTATCATGAGAAGCACTATTTTCCGAGGAAAGCAAAAGTAAATAAATAAAATAACAGCAAGTAAACCATGGGGTTAGAAAAATGAAATGATAGTAACAGCAGCAGGAGGAGGAGGAGAGTGACCTGACGATCCGGAGCTTGTCGGCATCCACGCTCCAGACTCCTTGGATGTGTCCGAACATAGTCCGTTCACAAAACCCATCCACGCTAGTTAACATCTGATCCTGATCATCCGAGAGTGGATTATCGTCTTGATTACCCAGATCCTGATTGAGATGATGAGTTTGATGATCAGAAGAAGGACTAAGCAAGTCGATTTTGATGTTCCAGAGTTTGAGACAGTTGTCTAAAGAGCCGGAGATGAGAGAGTCGTGTAGATGGAGCGAAGGAGAACTGAGGAGAGAGAGTGATTGGACTTGGGCGACATGGCCATGTAAGATCTTAAGAGTCTGACGAGAGCCGAGGTTCCAGATCCTGATCTGTCCGTCGTCGGAGCCCGAATAGAGTAGCTTGAGAGTCCTGGTGGAAGCCGAAGCGGAGGGATAAAGCTTGGTATCGAGGAGGACGGTGTTGACCCATTCCTGATGGCCTCGGAGGACGAAACCGGCGCCGGTATTGAAGTTCCAAATTCTGATGGTTGAGTCAGCAGAGCCGGAAGCAAGGAGTTCGTTATCAAAGTTAAGACAGGTCACGGGGGCGGTATGGCCATGGATAGTCCGGATACATTCGCCAGTACGCCAGTTCCAGAGTTTGAGGGCGTGATCCATGCCACCAGAGATGAGTTTGTTGGTGTCGAATTGCAGACACTTTATCCCCCGAGTATGGCCGTTGAGGATCTGAATTGATTCTTGTTTGTTCACGTTCCAGACCCGGATGGTTCGGTCCCAACTACCGGTCATGAGGATCGGGAAGTTTGGGGACTCAAAGTTCTCCTCAAACTGAAGACAGGTAATCGAGTCCGTGTGTCCGGTCATTATGCTCTCCACATAACTCCCCTTGCGCCAGTTGCGCTCCAATGCCAATCGTTCGGTGTAGACTGACTTCCAGGGCTTTGTTGAATCTTCGATCGATGCTGGTGATGATGGACGGGTGGAAATGGATAGTTGTTGGGATGATGAAGTGGGGATGGGTTGGAGGATCGGTGGGATCGAGGTAGAAGAGGAGGAGGATGGGAGTGGTAGAGGAGGAGCAGGAGCAGGAGCAGGAGCAGGGGGGCCAGGAGTGGAGGGCGGAGGGGGTGTTGCGGATGGGTTGAGATGGTCATCAGAAGACTTGGCCCGTTTGTCGCAGTGGAGATAAGTGCTGGGGAGTGAGGGTGAGCGTTTACGTTTCTTCATTGAGGGGAGACCCCAGCCGCATTTCTGACAGGTACGTTCGATGTGTTGCTGACACATCTCACGCCAGAGGAGGTCGTCATCAGCCAGTTTCTTCCAGAGCTTGCTGACTTGGGCGGCCCTTCCGAGGCTGAAGGCGTCGAAGTAGGAGAGGATCCTGAGGCTGAGTTCTCTGGGTAATCGACTGAATGGATCGGTTCGACATGCCGAGCGTAGAGAGTCGGTTAGAAAGGTCAGCTGGGATGGACAGCAGATGGTGAGTAATCCGGTGAGAATGAGTCTTCGTCGATGGACGTTGGAGGCACTGAAGATACTCCAGACGGTGTTGATAGCCTCCTGGTCTGTCTGGGGTAGTTTTTCGATGGCTTCCTGGAGTGCTCGATTAGTCCCCTCGTTGGCCATCCGTTGGTGGCGTGGACAAAGTTTTGCGCAGTCTCCTCCACCGGGTAGTCCATTTGAGATTCCCAGTCGAGGTATGTTCTCTGAAGATGGTCTCTGTCGATCGGTGACTCCGAATGCATTGACGTTATAGGATGAGCTAGGTTGATTACTAGTATTAGTTTCTAGGGGGCTTGATGATAATGTTCCTATCTGTTGTTGTTGTTGTGGTTGTTGTTGTGGTTGTGGTTGTTTTGGGAAATCGAATGGGTTTGGTTTGAGTAGGAAGTCATGTTGAGACATTTGCTGATGGGATGGATGTATGCGCTTGGTCAACTGGAAAATTAAATATTTATTTATTTATTTACTCCCTGCAAGATTGGTCAAACCCCCCGGGGGGTCAGACGTCAGCTTTCTTCTGATTGAACTCAATAATTAGGCCATCTTCTCACTATAAGCTACTCATGATGTCTTCATGCCCTCATCTCTTCATAATTTTCTTGTGAATAGGGTTTGATCAGTTAAGAATAATTTAATAAAAAAATAAATAGAGCTGGAACATCTTAAAAATCGTCCAATAATTCTCTTTGGCATGAAAGCCCTGTCAGGCCCAAGAACTCTTAGGGTTGTTGCACTCGGACCGGGTACCCCGATGATGACCAGCTGTGGTATTCGGGTATTCCCAATGACTCGATCGGAAATCGACAGGTCCCTTTTACATACAAGTTGACCTCTTCAAGCGTCGGCCATGAATATACTATTAACCTGCTTCATTCCTACTTCAAGGTTAACCATCAGATCACAACTACCATTACGACTGTCAAGCTCAAAGAAATATTACTCTGTCAAGATGACCAACAACCAAAGCGAGCAGCAACTAGTATCATTGGTCTCACCTCAAGAGATTCAAGCCAAAGGAATTAAAAATTTCAAAATCTTGGATAGTTCGTTTCATATGCCCAATTCAGGAAGATCCATCCATGACGAATTCAGAAAAGGACCGAGACTTCCAGGTGCCAGATTATTCGACCACGACGCTATTGCCGATACATCCTATACCATCGACGGTACCACCAAACTCGGCCATATGCAGCCCGACCTGACCACGTTTAAACGCGAGGTGGAGCGCTTGGGTATCACTAGAACTGACCATCTCCTCGTATACGATTCCGTTGGAACCTTCTCGTCCCCTCGTGCGGCTTGGCTCTTGAACGTAGGCACAGTGATCAATCGACAATCCTGACATGTACCAATGTTGACGGTTCCCTATCCACAGGCCTACGGTCACCCTAAGGTCTCAGTGCTCGATGGTGGTTTGCCGCGATGGATTAAAGAAGAGGCTCCGGTCGAAACCGGATCGCCGATCGAGGTCGAGCGATCGGAGTACGATCTTCCAGAATCTGACGAGGCTCTTGCACGTGGAAAAGTAATACCCTACGACTCCCTTGTCCGTCACTTTAAGGAATCCACGGAGAGAGAAAGGATGTGTATTTTTGACGCACGTCCGCGAGGCAGGCAAGTGAAGATCTCATAAAGAGAGATAATTTATCAACATCCTGCGGTTTCTAATCGAACCAAATTAGATCTTCGTGGTACTTTATACTAATCCCACCGAACATTGTCCATCTTCCGTAGGTTTCTTGGCACCGAGCCGGAACCAAGAGCCGGACTATCGTCAGGCCACATGCCGCATTCCCTCTCGCTTCCATTCACATCCTTGTTAAGCCAACCGAGCGACTCGGAGCCCTACCGGAAGTATCTGAGCCCCGAACGGCTCGAAAAAGTCTTCCTGGAGAGCCTGAACGACGATCATCAGGAATGGGAGCGGATCAAACACGCCAAGAAAGAGATCGTCGTCACCTGCGGTAGCGGTATCACCGCCTGCATCATCTGGCTCGCGCTTCGTCTCTGCGCTCCTAACGCTAACCATCCCAGACTCTATGACGAAAGTTGGACCGGTTATGCCCTCAGAAAAGACACCCAAATCCTCAAAAACTCACAATCTTCCTGATCACCTCCCACCTTTTTTTTGAGAGAGAGAGGGAATCAGTTAAAGAAATCATGAAATAAAAACGAACTCAGAGACACAATGTATGATGTGTACTTATTACAATATTCAAACCTTTTATATTCATTGTTGTTATTTTTTCTATTCTTGAAGCAGCCTTGAGCCTTGTAATTGTTACCAGCTAGTTAGTGCAAAATTGGGTGATGTGTGGGTGTATGGAAAGCATGCTCTCTCAGCATTGAATGCATCTTTGACTTGTTTATTCCATTCAATATTGATCAGGGTTTGGTCTCCAAACATTATCAAGCATCCCTCACGACGTCAAGTGGGGATGTAAACAGTCTTATTTTA
The DNA here is from genome assembly GCA_007896445.1 of Puccinia hordei. Taxonomy (NCBI): domain Eukaryota; kingdom Fungi; phylum Basidiomycota; class Pucciniomycetes; order Pucciniales; family Pucciniaceae; genus Puccinia; species Puccinia hordei. The sequence continues at coordinate 510,381 of RDRW01000225.1, read as the reverse complement.
TCCAATCATGTAAGCCTAAGGATCTATACTGATCCAGTATTCAGACGTAGAGAAGCTAACAGACCAAGTAGACTTGCTAGATGGTCTCAGACTTGCTAGATGGTCTCAGACTTGCTTAAGTAACCGGGTTCGCTTAAGTAACCGGGTTCTAGGTTAGTGATTTTAGTAGAGGGCAAAGTCTTGTATCAAGAGGAGGAGGATTTTATTTGAAATGTTTATAACGGTTTTGCTTTTACTTCAGGATTCTGATAATGAGACAGTAATTAAAAAAAATCGCATCAAGAGAAAAGGGAGACTCTTGAGACTACACGGCACTCTTATATAGTGAACTAATCTCTCAGGATCACATTTTGAAAAGGTTCCAGAAACTGTTGTATTCTGCTAGGAATGTGATCTTGAGCCACCCAGCCATCTTCTCTCCTGGAGATGAATTCTAGGACACTGTGGAATGGCCAATGAGTTCAAAAATCCTTCAGGAACCCATCTCTTGGCTTTGACGCGCTGGCACAAATTGCATGATTTAACAAAGTCTATTACGTTCTTTTGGATACCTGGCCAAGAAAACAGATCTAGAGACTAAGGAAAGTGTCCTGGAAATAATGCCCCAAGGTTGGAGCATTGCGATGAAACTGTAAAACCTTTATTCTTATTGGTTCAGGTATGAATGCTCAATCATTATTCCAAAACAGACTTATTACAGGATCCAATAGTCCAACATGACAGCCCAATGACCACTTAGCTGCACAGTCAATGGGAAGAAGAGGAAAAATTTTCACCCTAATGCACTTCCGATGGCAGTATGATTATTTCTGTGGATTGTTGAATGTTTTCCATTCACTACCAAAATATCTCTATGAGATTGGTCACCTCAAACTATACATCAGCAACCCAAAAACTGAGCTTACATCATTTCATACTGACATTTTTTTTTTGTTTCTTTTCTCAATATGATATAATTTTTCAGGGCCAAAGGATTCCATCTGATGAGAAAAAAACAAAAAATCTGAGGTCAGTTGGATTTGATATAATATTGGTAATTTGGACTTCTAATGGAATATCAGATGAAAAGTTTCTGCAAGGTATGCTGTCAGTTATAATATTTTGTTTTAAGTGGAGACCAAGCCTACCTTGATTAAAGGAAAATTGGGAGACTTCTCTGATTCCGAATCCATTTTTTTCTGTCCACCTTATCCTGTCCCAATTTAATTTTATTAGGGGGTATCAAATATGACCAGATCCACCATTATCTAATCAACTGGTTTTGAAAATCCACCATTTTTAAAAACCATGGATATCAATATAAAATGATTCAAAAATCCCAAAAGTGAAGTTTTGTTGAAAAACATAATTCACTGGTTTTAATTGTGGATTTGGTCATATTTGATACCCCCTATTGATGGGACCTGAAACCAAAAACTTACATTTATTGCTTGACACAATGGTGGGCTCACTATGCTAACATTGGGTTCAGCATAGCATAGGTTTAGCTTTTTTAGCTACACTAACCAGAAATTACTTTTAGCTGGATATTTGAGAAGCTCAGGCTAAGAGTTTTCATTGACAGAAAACATAGCAGTTAGTGTAGTGTTAGCACCATTGGAAAAACAAAATGCTACAGAAATATCCTGTTATCTGATTTTCTAGTGCTTTTGGCTTCAGAAAAAGCTACAGGAATTGTCAGTGTAGCACTCTTTTCAGCTACACTGACTGTTAGCATGGCACTCTGTTCAGCTACACTAAATTTTAGTGTAGCACCCTTCTCACCATGATAACTGTTAGTATAATATTCTTCTCAGCTACGCTACATGGTAGCACAGCACTCTTCTCAGCTATGTTACTCAAGATTAGTGGACCAAAAGAGCCCCTCATAAAAATCAATATTCAAGAGCAAGAAAAAAAAGTGCAGGGAATAAGGATAATATCAAGTTGGTCCAAGAGTCAAGCTGTTTGTATATACATATACCAATTTTACGTTTTTTTTTTTTTTTGAAATATTTGTCAAACAGAAACAAAGAGAAACTGATTGAGACCAATGAATCAGAGCAATAAGAAAAAAAAACTTGCTTGTTTTCAGTTTTTTTTTTTCAGAATAACTAGTTGTTTGTTGCAAGCCTGTCTGGACACACACCCAAGTTTGTCCCAAAAAAGGCCAAGTGCGCTGGGCCAACCCTAAAGCCCACTTGGCCAAATTTCAAGCGCACGTGGCACACTCCCAACCCCCGCTTGGCACATAGCCAAGTTGGGGTGGGTTGGGCCCAAGCCTCTGTATCCTGCCTGCAACGGGGGATACACCAACTTCGAAAATTTTCAAGGTTTCATTATGTAATCTAACATGTAGATGTGGTTGGCTGGCCTTGTTTCACTTGCCCAGCCAGCTGTAGCGTAGAATTGTTTATTTAATTACTCCATGAAGGAGTTGAGAAATTACAAAGTGTTCAGTGAACACTATGGTTAAATTTTAATGAAGAAACAGAATTTGAAGTCAAAACAAGGTTTAAACCTCAGGGTAAAAAGATATCATGCATTTGGGACTGGTATTGAGATCATGAGTAATGAAGGCAGACTTTAGGTCAGCTGCACTGACTCTAAGGCTGACATTCCCTACCACCAAAAAGGTTTTGATTTCTTTATGAAATGAAACCAGCTAGAAAGAACTTTAATAATCCCTGAAGTTAAAGTCAATCAGGGGATCAGAAGGGCTACCATTATCCATGGCTAAAATCATATGGTTATTGATATGGTTCCCTTCCTCATCTGCTTGGTCAGAGTATCCTTTGTGATATTGATCAATTTCATCATCCTTTTCATTCTGTGCATTATCATTGGTTGCTATCCCCACACTGTTAATCCTATTGTGCTTCTTGGGGCATTCTGACCAGCTTTTTTGCAAAAGTGGCAGATGATCTTGTCTTTCTGTGACAGTGGGGCAAGATCAGAATCATCTTTTATGAGATTATCATAATTTTCAACTGCTTTATCATTTTGGTCAATGGTATATTGTGAACTGTAAGAGTTATATTTGGTATTAGGTTGTCTCATGACTCTATCTATAACATCTTCAACAATCAGAACCATTTCTTCAAAGGTCATCTCTGTTTCATCTCTCTTGTATCTGCTTTTGACAGCATGCTCAAGATTGCCAGGGCATTGTTTGAGGATCTTTTCACAAATTAAATATCCACTGAGTTCAGGTTGGTAAGCTCTAAGTCTTTCTCTTTGGGTCCCAAACCATTTATGGACTTGTCTTCCATCATAAGGAAAGTGGTCTCTTTCAAATTCTTTCTGCATCTTCCACTTCCAATTTTGAGTACCAAAGTTAGTCCTGATGGCATCTTTCCACCAATCCCAGGACTTGTCTCCATGTTCATCTCTAATTCCAAGGTACCAGATCCTAGCAGTGTCTGTCAAAATTATAGTCAATCTGCTGATAATCATACTGTCTAGCATCCTATAGTCTCTTACAAAGATGTCTGTGTTTTTAATCCAAAGCTCATGATTGTATGGGAGCTCTCCTGAGAATTTCTCCCAATCATTGTTTTTAGGGATGCTTTTCAACAACTCTTCCCTCATTTCTAGTGCTAATTTTCCATTATCAATGAGGGGGAATCTGTCTAGAGATGTGGGATTTGGTTCAGCTACTAGAGGAGAGGGACTAACAGGGGATGTTTTGGGGTGTATTGAAGCAGAAATGGGGGATTTTGTTTTCTGAGGTCCAACTTGCTCATCTTGTTGCATGTTAAGAAAAGGGTTATTATGCTTGGGAAAGTTTGCATGATCCATTTCTATGGGTTCTAACAAAGAGTCTATTTTGGTTTGGATATTGTTTATTACTGAGGCTACATCTCCAAATCTTCTTTTGCTCTGCTCACACCTATTATATCCATTCACATTCAGATCATTTACTTGATTATTTATAGATGAAAACTTATGGTCAATCTTCTCTTCCATGTGAGACATCTGCTTCCTGAGGACATCTATATTGGAAGTGTATTGAGACTCATTTACTAGAATTAAGTCTTGGATACTTTCCAACTTTAGATCCATGTGTTTTCTCAATTTTTCAAACTCATCAAGACTTATGTTGGGTCTTTGATCTGTGTCATTTTCTCTTGTTTGTGTTAAAATGTCATCAAGTAGAGGAGGCATGAATTCCATTTTTATAATGTCTAAAATAGATTTACTGAGAGCAGACTTGAAATTTTGAACACAATCATATATTACTGTACCAGGTCTGGTCTCTACTGTACCGGTCAGATCTGTTAAAAACTTAGCAAAGAGGTGCTCAAGTCTTTTTTCTAGCAAGGAGGGACCATTATGATACATATTATTGGAGAAGCTTCTAAGGAATTGCTCTCTGCTGGAGGGGCTGGAGAGATTATCACCATTGAGGTTGAGGCCTATAGGTGAGTTGTTACTCAAGGAGCCAACCCTCCTCCTCTCCCTCTCCCATGTTGATGATTGTTGGTGTGAGCTACTCTCCTCAAATAGTCGCGCACGTCTAGGATTTTCTGAGTCCGATTGGACTGATCTGCGTTCCTCTCGGATCATCTACAATTTATTTGGTTGAATTGGGACTTTGGTCTTTTGTACACGCAAGCTAAAGGCTGAAAGGGGGGTCAAGGTTGATAGTGGTACGTTCCCTCCTGGTTGGTGTATCGGTAAGTCATCTGGTTCCTCGGGCTGTGTAGAAGCTACCTGGGGCCGTGTAGAAGCTACCTGGGGCCATGTAGAAGCTACCTGGGGCCGTGTAGAGGGAGGGTGTTGCGTCGGCAGCGGCTCTAGGGTCTGGCCGTGATGATGGTAAGGGGTATGATCCCGGTACTGTCTCTCCTTGGTACAATGTTGCACCCTTGTAGGCTTGGGTGTTCGAGTTGCTAGCCAAGGCGGGGGACTGGGGTGTTGGGCTACCTCCATGCTGGGAGCAAAGCGTTCCAACTTCAAGGTCTCCTGAGGAGCGTTGGCCGCTTGGTCCTCATTGGTCTGACTGGGTAAGGAGGGACTCGTGTATAGGAGCCTCTCGAGGTTGTTCGGCTCTTATTGGGGGTTGTTGAGGGCTGACTACACTCCTGAATCTCGGTAGGCGAATCTAGAAACATTAATAATAAGAAAAATCCATAAAACGTCACTCCTTGCTACATAATGAAGCACAATTATGGGCTGCTCATTCAAAGTGCGGTAGGCGAATCTAGAAACATTAATAATAAGAAAAATCCATAAAACGTCACTCCTTGCTACATAATGAAGCACAATTATGGGCTGCTCATTCAAAGTGGCAACACACGTATTTCCCCGGTTTTGGTGATAGTCATTCCCAATGCGGTCCCTCGCAGACCATCTGCTGACTTGGGAAAGCACCAGATATTCCCAAGTTAGGTCCTCACAAGGAGAACCTAAAACTATATAAGAACCTCTGAGGAGGTCAGTTTATCGGGCAGTTACTCAGACATTAATATTTTCTCCTCAAAGTTGAACCTCGAGCTAGTCCTTTTCCAAACTTCAATTAATCTACTTTCCAGTTGCACTAATTTTAATTCCTTTTTATTTACTCATTCTCTGGCTGGGCCATTTTCCCATTATTCTTCCAAGAAAGATTTCTTATTATTACTTTCCTTTATCAACTCCCATGAAACGAACTGCCAGCCATCTTGACCATGACAAATACCCATTAGTAGCCGATATATATGACATAGTTCCATTTCCTTTGACACAGACTGTTCCGGCTCGGCCCCCTCACCTGACTGTCCCCAACTCCCTTTGCATGATTTGACATGTCGGCACTAGTGCACCCTCTTTTGAAAGAGAAGTTCACTGCTTTACAATCCCTGGTAGTGATTTAGCCACTGCCCAAGCTTTTGTCACTGCAATGCAGGCTACTGTTTACCGGAATTCTCAACGAGCTCGCACTAACATTGATGGTCTCACCCCTGTATCTGGCAAAAGGGTCCGTCCAGCCAAGTACACATTTTGGCTTGATTTCAAATGTCCTCGCAGTGGAACCCACAAGGCAGCCCCAAACTCACGGAAGAAGCACACTCTGACCCGAAAGTGCGGCTGCACAAGTGGATTCAGCATCTTCCATCACATTCAAAGCAACAGCCTCAGGGTGGAATGGCGATGGAGGCACAATCACTTTCCATTCTCAGTGGAAGAGATGAAACTGAATCACATACCCAAGATGCTCAATGACTGGCTCACTGAACGTGTTATATCTGGACTCAGCTGGAAAGCCATACATCAGCTGACTCTCTGCCCAGAAATTTTTTTGGTGTGTTTTTCCTCTGCGAAAATAAAGCAATCCATCATTCTGACTTACATATATACACTCCGGCCAGTTTTCCAGCTCAGAAATCAAACCCGAAGCAACCTTTGTGAAGTCTGTCCGTGTCCGTTACCTCATCCACACTCAAATGAGTGTGTTAGCCAAGCGGGACCCAGATGCATTCAAATCCATCGAGCTATGGAACAACAACCTTTGGCAACAAGGGTGGAACACTTTCCTCCCTGTTTTACATGAATCGCCAGGCTTTATCTTTGCCTTCCAATCCCCCTGGCAGAGACAGCAACTTTTGGAACATGGCTGGGGAATGATTATGCTTGATAGCACCCACAACTCAGTCAACAACCAATGCCTTTCTGGAGGCCAAAAGTTCAGTTTGTATACCTTTGTGATTCGCAACCCAATTGTAGGAAAGGGTCTGCCAGTTTGCTGGGCATTCACCTCTTCAGCTTCTGCGTAAGTAAATTTAATGCTAGCTTCCATCATCCAGTGTATCATCAAACTGATTCATATTTTGGCAGCGAGCCCCTCCAAGCAATCATTAAGTGGCTACCAATCAACTGGTATTGTTCCCTGTGCAATCATGAGCAATTGCGCCCAAGCAATCAAGAAGGCAGCCACAGATGCCTACTCCGACCTAGGAATCCAAGCCCCTAAATTATACTGGTGCCTTTTCCATGTCCTCAAGGCATTCAAGAATCGGGCAGTTTTCTTTCTTGGAACCCGGTCTGAAGAGGCAATGGTGGATTTCAGAAAGATCATTTATGATAAGAGCAACCCAGAGATCCAGCTCATACCATTCTACACTAAGTGGGCTGCAGTCAATGTCTCGTTCGTTGACTATGTTAAGACCCAGTGGCACTGCAACATACTCAACTGGGCTATCTATTATCGATCTGTCAGAAAATTTCCCTTCACTTGACGCATGTTGACTCTTTCAAAAATCTAAACAAGCCAAACTGTAGACCCCCCATCAGGGTATACATACAAACAATTATGTAGAAGCATGGCATTGGGTTCTCAAGACCCACTTTATAGACACCAAAGAGCGCCGGCGGATTGATGAAGTTGTCCAAATTCTTGCCGATGAGGTACAAACATCTTATCTCTTGGCACAAATTCAGGTCTCTGAGGGAGTCAAACTCCAGCGAACAAACAACTTCCAATCACGAGCAAAGGCCCATGCCGATGGCTACACCCCAGCAACAATGATTCTACTTGGCATTCAAGTCATGAAGACACCGACCCATGTGAGTATGTTGATTTTTACATGACTTAAATGCACTCCAGGAACTGACATGGGAGTTCTAGTACTGTATTTCCTCCTTTACCGAGCCAACCACAAAGTTCTATCTAGTCCAGCATCACAAGCCAGCAGAAAACAGTATTGGTCACCTGACCAGCTGCTCCTGCAAATACTTTTTTCGCTATGGATCGGCTTGCAAGCATATGTATTACATTTCTAATCAGTACAAGCTTCTGGTTGTCGAGAATCCAGTGAAGTTTGTGCTGAAACCCTCTACATATCCAGCCAAAAAGAACATCATCTCTGGTATCACCGATTGCATTCTAGATTATTCATCAATTAGATCAGAGGAACCCACAGCTATGGCCCCACAGTACTCAAATTTCGATCTGAACAACACCCATAAGAAACATAAACTAAACCCGACGACTTCGAATCCACAGCATCTCAATGTTGGCGGAAGACATCATTGATTTTGAAGAGTCGCTGGATGACATGACCGAGTTGTTTACAACTCATGTCAAAACAGTTAGCAACACCTGTCTACAATTCACAACTAGCAATGAACGGCTGCAAATGACAGACAAAGAACTTGTACGTCATCATTCTAACCTGGCCAGATCAATGATTCTTGCATTGAGGAATGCAAGCGAGATCCTCAAGACAGCCAAAACCTGCCGCCTAATTGTATCAGTGAGCTCGCCCGAGTCAATGTGGTGGCTCAATGATACTTCCCACAACATATTACAGGAGATTCTCTCAAGCTGCCCGAAAGCACCCCAATCGCAAGCAAGCTGTTTCCCTGGCATCTCGGTTGTTCAATGCCTACCTCGTGGAGAAGTAGAGAACCTGGTCACTTGTTTGCTGGAAGCTGGCTGGAAAGACTTGACAACAGCGCAAGGCCACCTCAATCACAAACAACACAAGGCCAACTTCCTCCTTAACTCGTCAATACCCGATCTCAAATGTTTGAGGGTGAAATGCTGGGAGCTATTGGGTGGCTTGGAAAACATGTGTCCGGGTCTTGCAGCAAGGAGGCAAGTTTGATGACTGTTGAAGCGTGACGTCCGTTTGGCTGGGCGAGGGATACGGAAGTTTAGTGGAGATGGGTTTTATGAAGTGGAAGTATTTATGTATATATTTCTGTGTGTTGCATTTCTGGTTGTCGGTGGGCATGACTTGTGATAAACAAGATAGGTCTAGAGCTTGGGCAGTTTCAAAAAGATTATGCGACTTTTTGTGATTACTATTGGACATGAGAATAGGCATGTAGACAGCAATGAAAGGTCAGCTTTATAAGAAGCCCTCCTCAGGGGAAATAAATCACTTGTCCGACTCCACTCATCTGTTACTTGGTTGTGATCCCGAGTCATGGAACTCATCTGTTACTTGGTTGTGAGCCCGAGTCATGGAACCTAGGGACATCTTCCATCTGCGTAACCGGTACGCATGATTGCCATATTTCATTATGCAATACGGCCCATTTGTTGTTGCCACATTCAGGCACTCCTATCGGACTGTCTGGATTTTCAACGTTTATACTTTAGAACTGCGCTGAGTTTTTCCTTTTTTTTAGCGCTTTATTAAGGGGGTTCACTTACTGCTTATTTTGAAATAAACAGTGAAACCTTCTTCAAACCAACCGGTCTGCTTATGCAGCCCAATGCAACAATTGTAAGCAGAATCTGCATTGCATGAGCAGGATAAACCAGCAGGAGCGTTCACGTTGAACACGCCTTTCTCCATAAATATCCTGGTCAAGAAGAGCCGAGTTGAGAATAAAGTTATCAGCAGAGGTTTGATGGTTTAGACGTTGCTGGAGGGCTTGCTTATGCATGATGTGTCATAAGGTTTATTATGAAATCATGCATGAGCAGACAAACTATGAAGGAAAATCAGCCAGATTTAGGCCTACGTGAACCCCCTTATTAGTGGTGATGGGTACCCAAGTTCTTCGACAATGATACGCTTTGTGTACGTCCTTTTTCAAGATCCTTTTGTCTAATTCCTCTTCTGAAGATAACAATGAAAGATCTGACGACGAAAACAAATAATCTTCTTGTTCTTCAGTGGTTTTCACTGTGTAGATGTGCAGGATAACTTTTGAAAAAAGGATGTGAATTTTCCTGATTAGTATTAATATATATATATATATATATTCTTTATGCTAGAAAAAGTTTATCAACCTTTTATCTCTGGAATAATACTGTCAAACTTATTGAAAGAGTAGTTTGTTTTTATATGTATTTTAATATAATTTTCAAGTGTTTTTTTTATTATAAGGCAATCAGCCTTTTAAATGTTATGAAGTCTAGAAGTATGATAAAGTTCTTGAAAAAGGGAGGATATTTCCCGATGAGGCCCCCAATTGTGAGCCTGGGTCTCTAAAGTGACAACAGGACACAAGAATGGGGGGCAACAGTTTTATTTCAAGGGATAAAGAAAACAACTGTTAAAGAAGAAAAGGGGAAAAGAGGGAAAAGGGGAAAAGATTATTGATTGATCTGTGATTCAAATAATCTGAGTGCTCTTTAATGATGATGATCAACAACTTGAAAAGTTGGATAAACTGTGCCAGAGTCCTTGAGAAAGCAACAGCCTCTTCACACAAAGGAAATGTGGAAGGTATCTGAGAAGACAAGTCTAATCAGCCCAGTTGTTTAGACTATGTCAAGCAAGATAGTCAAGGTGCTTTAGAGGGAAACCTATGTGGTTTGTTTCAAGGAAAAACCACAGAAAAAGACTGAAGTGAAGCTTGTGGATCTCTTGAGTTGATTATGATTGATCTGATCTGATGATTCAAGCTTGATTTGATGATTGAAGCTTGATTTGATCTGATGTTTGAAGCTTGATTTGATGTGAGGACTGAAGGAAAGGGAAAGAGGGAAAAAGGGGGGAAGACAGAGAAGGACTACTGCCTGTAGATGGGCGTGCAAACTGCACGCCCATCTACAGGCGTGCCCACACCCAAGGATGGGCGTGCAGCCCGCACACCGATAAAAAAAAGGTGTGCGGGCTGCACGCCTTTTTTTTAAGGGTGTGCGTGGGCGTGGGCGTGGGTTTATCAACCCCCATGTTTCAGGACACCCACTTTCACCTGAAAAATATCCGGTCAAGAGAGGAGAAAAATTACTTGATAATTTGAACCAGATGAAAATTCAGGAGAAGGGAGTAGAAACAGAATTACATTGTTTGTCATAATTTCCATATATTATTTGGATAAAGAGTTCAGGTTTGGAATAAATAGGATCTTATGCTGAATGTTTATATTTGATTATTTTTTTTGTTTCAGTAGCTGGTGAACTTGATAAATCTCACTGCAAGTCAAAACTTTCATTAGGTGTTCATCTCAAATGGTAGCACCAGGAAAAATCTTTTGTCACATTTTTACAAGTTCTGTAGCAAATGAAAAAGGTGCCTTTGAAATTTTTGACATCACTTCATCAGGAAAAAACTATTTTCACTTGTCTACAAGTGATGTAGCAAAGTACAAAGGTCCCTTTGTACTTCTTGACATCACTTGTAGACAAGTGACAATAGAGTTTTCCTGGTAGCTTTTAGAAAAGTTAAAATAGATTTTTCCTGGTGTAGATTCACTGTTTGCTTTCCATTCTCAAATTCTGATATTTCAGAAATCTGCTTTTCAGTGAATACTGAATTTAAAATTGGAGGTCGGGATGTATCTTTGTTGTTATCTGAAGCTGAAGGGCCATCTGGTATCAGGGAAGAAGGAGCTGGTGAGTTATACTGTATAATTGTTTCACTTTTCTTCTGATTTGAGTCCAAAGTTTGAAACATATAACAAAATTGTATCATATCTTGGAAATGATTGAAACATTCTACTTATGAAGAAATAGAAGCTTCAGGGATAAAAGAAATGAAAGAATTAAGAATTGAAAACCACTTGGAAATGGAAGGCAACACATTTGGACACATTGAACAAAACTCTTATGGTGAGAAGCTGAGCAGTTTGGTGGAGACTTCAAGACAGACAAATAATCAAATTAAGAAAGACTCAGATAATATAATATCTTCAGAACTTGGATATTACCAAAACAAATGTAATTCCATTCAGTTGAATTTAACTGAATTTCAAAAACAAGTCTTAGAAGAATTTGTGGGGATTTTCCGCCAAGATATGAGAAAATTTGGGGAATCAATAAAAGAGGGAATTGTGAAACTAATTTCTATGAATAATAAAGGAAAAGAAAAAATCACAAGGATTTTATATGATTCAGTCATACTAACCTTGGATGAAATTGGAAAAACTGAATTATTTTGTGAAATCATGCAGATTATTGAAAGTGTTTCCATGGATTCTGAAGCTATAAAAAAAATTGAATACCAACAAATCAAAAAAAGGAAAATTTGCTGGAGTTGGTGCAATTTATTGATCTAGTTTACAAGACTGAGAAATTTAAATACATCCCTCAAGATTTACTTTCAAAACCATTGGAATATAAACAAAATCAATTAATTCAAAATTTTGCAGCAATATTTTCTGAAGATTGGGATTAAAAATATTTTGGAAGATTAGATTCATATAGAATTTCATCTACATTCTTTGAAAATGGAAGAGAATTGGTTTTTCTTAGGGATTTACTGACACAAGAGTTCAAGGAGTCTTTTCTACTGCACGCTTAGGGTGTAAAATTCAGAAAAACTAACCATAAAGAGATTTAATGGGCTGTTTCATATTTCTTTCTTTACAGATTCATTGTGTTCTTTGAGGCTTTGTGCAATTTATTTTACCTGACAAGCTTATGAATAAAGATCAAAATTGTCCTTGACTATTTTTTGTGTTTTGTTTGGGTTTTTTGACTACACTTTTCACATCTCAGGCAAAACCTATTTGTGTTCTAGTCAACTTCTTTAGGGAATGTTGATCCCAGGCTATAAATATTCAATTTTTCAAACCTACAGGCTTTGCTGAAAATGTTAAAATTTGGCTACTAATGTGAGCCTGGGTCTCTTTAGTGAGAACAGTACACAAGGATGGGGGCCACTAGTTGTATACCACAATATAAACAAACAAACCAGTAATTAATAGAAAGAATAGAAATAGACCAGCTTATAAATAAAGATCAAAATTGGCCTTGACTATTTATGGGGTTTTGGTTGGGTTTTTGACTCAAATTTCATATCTCAGTCCAAATATATTTATTTTCTGCTCAAATGTTTTGTCACCTTGCTACTAGTTCAGAGACAACCTGACTAGAATAAAATAATAGTAAATAAATAAATAATCAAAATACATATGACAGAGACATCATTAAACAAGTAACAATGTACCAAAATTTATACTCAATATAACAAAAAGATAGAAATGTATAATATATACATTATTACATAGTCATAATGTAATACACAAATATAGTAAATGAATTAATATTAAAATAAATCATACCTCATTAACCTATGAGATAAGTGAGAATATTATTACATATTCTGATAGAGCAAGTAAAACACCCTAGTTTACCTCAACCAAAATACCCTAGACAGCTTAATAAAATCACCTTAAAGAATACTCCTACTAAGCGCTAAAAATACTTACTAGGTATACACATATGTAATATGAGAGTAGTATAGTTTTTTCAGAAGTCCTGAAAATACGGGATGATAAATTGAATAAACTATGTAATTATCCTTTCAACACATAAATTAATTATTAAATGACATTTGACATAAATATCACACTGTTTAGAGTCCTTTGAATATTGTTAACTCATACAGATACATACTGGATAATTAATCCAATATTATGATAAATGAAAGAAACAAAAAAGGGAGGAAGAAAACATTATACAACTTCAAATACACTCAAGAGAAACTTGTAAAATTAAAAAAAAACTGACACACTCTTTAAATTTGTCATGTGTCAGCCTTAGAGTCATCACAGCTGACCTAAAGCTTACCTTATTCCCTTTTCTCCCAATGAATAATGAAAGATAGCCTCATATCTTTTTATCCTTAATCTTAATAATTATTTTGACTTCAAATTCTGTTTTCTCATGAAATTTTGACCATAGTGTTCACTGAACACTTTGTAATTGCTCAACTCCTTCATAGAGTAATTAAATAAATAATTCTACACCACAACTGGTTGAGCAAGTGAAACAAGGCCAGCCAACCACATCTACATGTAAGATTACATAATCAAACCTTGAAAATTTTCAAATTTGGTGTATCCTCCATTGCAGGGAGGATACACAACCAAAAAGACACCCAGAACCACCAACTCAGACATCCAAGGATTTAGCAAGTTACAGCTCACCACTCTAACCAACAAAAGGCCTCTTTCACCCAGTACTTCAAGTATTGTCAGTCAGTCCCCTTTTTGAACCTTGTTTCTCTGACAGTAGTCCTTCTCTGTCTCCCCTTCTTCCCTTTCCTTTTCCCTTTCCTCATCCATCATCAAATCAGATCAATCCAAGCTCCAATCCTCAGATCAGATCAGCTTCAACCATCCTCAGAGATCAACCAGCTTTGCTTCATTCTTTTTCTGTGGTTTTTCCTCGAAACAAACCACATAGGTTTCCCTCTAAAGAACCTTGACTATATTGCTTGACATAGTCTAAAAAACTGGGCTGATTAGACTTTTCTTCTCAGATACCTTCCACATTTCCATTGTGTGAAGAGGCTGTTGCTTTTCTCAAAGACTCTGGCACATTTTATCCAACTTTTCAAGTTGTTGATTATCATCATTAAAGAGCACTCAGATTATTTGAATCACAGATCAATCAATAATCTTTCCCCTTTTCCTTCTTTTCCCCTTTTCCTCTATAACAGTTGTTTTTCTTTATCCCTTGAAATACAACTGTTGCCCCCCATTCTTGTGTCCTGTTGTCACTTTAGAGACCCAGGCTCACACTTTGAGTAATGCAACAGCCTCTTCACACAAAGGAAACCTGGAAGGAATCTGAGAAGACAAGTCTAATCAGACCAGTGTATTAGACTATGATCAAGTCAAGGTCCTTTAGAGGGAAAACTATGTGGTTTATTTCCAAGAAAAACCACAGACACATATTGAGGTGAAGCTTATGAATCTCTTGAGAGGATTGATTGATCTGATCTGATGATTGAAGCTTGATTTTATCTGATGATTGAAGCTTGATTTGATCTGATGATTGAAGCTTGATTTGATCTGAGGACTGAAGGAAAGGGAAAGAGGGAAAAAAGGGGGAAGACAGAGAAGGACTACTCTCAGAGAAGCAAGGTTCAAAAAGGGGACTGACTGACAATACTTGAAGTACTGGGTGAAAGAGGCCTTTTTTTGGTTAGAGTGGTGAGCTGTAACTTGGTTGAATCCTTGGGTTCCTGAGGTAGTGGTTCTGAGTGTCTTGAGTGGTATATCCTGCCTGCAACGGGGGAACACCAGCTTCAAAAATTTTCAAGGTTTGATTATGTAATCTAACATGTAGATTTGGTTGGCTGGCCTTGTTTCACTTGCCCAGCCAGCTGTAGCGTAGAACTGTTTATTTGGTTACTCCATGAAGGAGTTGAGCAATTACAAAGTGTTCAGTGAACACTATGGTTAAATTTTAATGAAGAAACAGAATTTGAAGTCAAAACAAGGTTTAAACCTCAGGGTGGAAAAATTAAATGCATTTGGGACTGGTGTTAAGATCATGAGTAATGAAGGCAGACTTTAGGTCAGCTGCACTGACTCTAAGGCTGACAAAACATCAGACCAGATCAAATCAAGCTCCTACTATCACATCAGATCAATCTTAATCCTCTCAACAGATAATCCAGTCTCTTTCTGTGGTTTTTCCTTGAAACAAACCACATAGGTTTCCCTCTAAAGAACCTTGACTATCTTGCTTGACCATAGTCTAAAAACCTGAGCTGATTAGACTTGTCTTCTCAGATACCTTCCACGTTTCCATTGTGTAAAGATGTCATGCTCTGTGATGCTAAGGACTGGTATCCTTCTTGCCACACAAGGTGCAAGTCAAAAAACAATATAGAATAAGAGTTTTTGGGTGATTTTTAATATCTTTTTTATTAATATGAAAGATATTAGATTTTTTTATGAGGGGCCTGCAAGCAGGGGTGGGTTAGTTCCCTCAAAATGTAATTTCAGACCTTAATAAACTGGGGCCTGCAAGCAGGGGGTGTTTAGATCCCAGTGGTAATAGTGGCTGAAAAGGGCCACAACTCCTGAAAGAAAAAGACTTACTGTAGGCTTTAAGGGGAGGAGTGGAGACTTTTCAGAGCACAACTGGACAGCTTGAAGCGGTTGGAAAGGTGTGGTGGACAGCTGGGCAGAGTTGGAGTTGAGATAAAGAGGCTGTCAGTCTTGAGGACTGATCTACTGGGCAGGACACTAGTATTTGTAAATATGATAAAACTGGGGAATCAAAATACAGGGGGAAGAAAGGGCCTCTTAAATGCCTTTCTGGGGCCCTGATGGCGAAACATCAATTGGCCTTTTGGCTATGGGAACACTACAAGGAAGGAGTTATCCTTAGTAGAAATAAATGATGTAATTTATCAAATTATTACATGTACAGGCTGTCAATGATCAATACAGCCTGTCAATCATCTGATGAAATCATCGGAGGGCGCTTCAGGAGCTTTTGGTTTTATTTACAACATTTATTGATCAATTGATCAATAAATATTTGAACCAAATGATCAAATTGTGGAACAAATGCTTATTTCTGTTTAATTTGGTTATTTCATATATAAAGTTCTGTACCATGAGAATGCTTGTCATACTTGCATGATGGGCGCTTCTCCTGCTCTCCATTCAATTATTTGACAAGCAAAAATCCTGGGAAAGTGTCAGCATTTATTCTTTTCCCATGATTAAAAGAGCTTATTGTTTTTTTTTATTTATTTTAATTGAGCAAGTTATTTTAGACTTGTGTGAAGTAGTATAATTTTTTCCTTCTCCCCTGTTTTGTGTCTTTCATGTACTATTATATTAGTTAACTAATACAGTATGTATTTTTAGAATTAAATAATATTACAAAGACTATAAAACAGCATGATATTTATGTCAAATGATATTTATTATTTTATTTATATGTTTAAAGGATAATTACATAGTTGATTTAAGTTATTACCCCGTGTTTTAAGGACTTCTACTTATTAGAATACTCTCATATTACATATTTTTATACCTAGTGATTATTATTAGCGCTTAGTGGGAGTATTCTTTAAGTTAATTTTATTATTAGAAGGAGTAAGTTTTCTAGGATACTTTGGCCAAGGTACCCTAGGTTATTTTACCTGCTCTATCAGAATATTTAATAATATTCTCATTTGTCTCATAGGTGAATGGGTTAATACTTATTTTACCATTAATTTGTTTATTATATTTGTTTATTTCATTTATATTTGTTTATTACATTATTACTATGTAATAATGTTTATATTCTAATTTTTTTTATTTTTCTTAGGTTTATTACAATTTATGTTACATTATTACTTGTGTAGTAATGTCTCTTTCATATGTATTATTATTCATTTAATTATTATTATTTTGTTCTAGTCAGGTTGTCTCTGAACTAGTAGCAAGCTGACAGAAGAGGCTCATGTTGCTTTTCTCAAAGTCTCTGGCACAGCTTTCCAACTTTCTAAGTTGTTGATTATCATTATTAAAGAGCACTCAGACTACTCAAATCTCAGATCAATCAATAGTCTTCCATTCTTTCCTCCTTTTTCCCTTTTTCCTCTTAACAGTTGTTTTCTTTATATCCTTGAAATACAACTGTTGCCCCCCATTCCTTGTGTCCTGTTGTCACTTTAGAGACCCAGGCTCAAAAAAACCATCAATTGTCACAGAATATATTCAAAACATCAACTTCAAGTACAGTATCCTAAGTTCAGTGATTAAAATGTTTAGTTCTACATCCTTGAACTACTCCAAGCTCCCAACTTTGCCCACTTTCAAGGAATCATGCACAGGTATGTAATCACAACTATCCCTCAATCTGAATTTGGAAAGACAGTGGCAAGAATTACAAGGGGGGAGTAAGTTCCTCATCTGAGGGTTTGCAAAACATGACGGCCATGGGCATGAATATGCCAAAATTTTGTCAGAAAGTTACATGCTTCAACAGGTTTCCTTGCCAAACAGAAATACTAATTATTGACATGCCTGATTGAGGCTATAGTGTATTTGTTGTGTTTTTTGATAATGGTTTCTACAGTAGTATTTAAAATAAATACAATGACAGCTGAGACATGTTGTAATCCAATTAAATGTCCCCGGTTGACTGAGTAAAAGTCAAATATGTTTTGTTTGATACAAGAAGAGGGTTTGCACATTGGCCCGGGGGCGTTCGCGTACGCCCCTCCTTCTAGACCATGCATATGCATGTGTTCCCATAAAAACGGATCAAGCAATTGCTGACCCTGATTCCTCATTCCTAGGACAAGCCACGTCAAACCTCGACAAAGAGCAATACCCGGACAAGCGAAGTGGACTAGCAGAAACGTAAGTAATGCTAGCGCAAACGAAAGATGCCGAGATAATCACTAACGATGGTCTTACCATTACTTAGGATCAATCTCAGCATCGCCGAACGTCCAGGCCTTCCCGGCTCCAGCCTCAGTAAGAGAATTACTCACCCCTACAGGGAAGGTGAGTACATAAACTCGCTGCAGAGTCAATCAGAGTAATTGCAAGCAAGTGGCATCTGGCTTACAACTTTCTGATTCACCAGACAGACAACTCTTGCCGATCGCATCATCAACTAGACTCTAGTGTTCAAAACCTTTTAGGTCTGACCACTTCTGATACTGTCCGTATCAGTTTACTACCAGGATGGCCCGATCACCGACTGCCTCAACACAAGATCACGCGGCCTCTTCTGATCTACGAAAGCGATTCCTCGAGTTTCATTCACAGATTGATAAACCAGAAGCCATATATCAATTATTGTACAACACTGTCGGATGTATGTGTACTTGCTTCCTTCCTGTTTGCTCTTGCCTGCTTGAAGTTATCCATCCTGACCCCACGAACATCAATCATAGATGATGGTCTCCAAAAACATCTCGACGGCCTTGAGACGCTTTACCTGACTTCGAAATTGGACAAATCTAAGTTTACTGAGTGGTGGTGCAAGCTTCTTGCAAGAACGATTGGATTTGATTCTGTCATATGCGTGTTTCGAATCACACGTCAGATTGACCTTCAAACCCAAGCTTCCCGACTCGCTTTCGGGGCACAGCACCCAACGATGGCCAATCGCGAAATCGATCACGAGCAGAGGATCAAGGTAATCGATTGCACGTCACATGAAGATGCCGTTGAACTTCTTCAAACCTTGATTCCACCTTCGCCTGTGCCATCGGATCAAAAAACTAGATTTGCTGTATGGGAGCGTTTCTCAAAACTTCATCCGACCCTCTCAAACTTGGAAGAATCGTACAAAGCTTTCCGCGATTTGGTTGAATGTAGGTATTATTCATTACAACCTTCTATGGTCTTCATCCATTACAACCTTCTATGGTCTCAGCTAATTAGTCATGCCTTGCCGATTTCAAAGTGAATGGTGTCCAGAAACATCTTGATGATCTAGACAGGCTTTGTAATGAGCTACAAGAAATCTCGTCAATCTTTGCTCCCCTATGGTGTGGCCTTCTGGACAGAAGGTTGAGCTTTGACAGATTTTTACATTCATTCCCCATTGCACCTGATAATGAGCTTCAAGCAAGAGTTTCCCAACTCGCCTTCGCATACCAGCACCCAAAAATTTCTCAAGATTTCAAACCCAGTCATGAGAAGCGAGTCGAAGCAATCAATTCCCGATCGTCCGAGGAAGCCGAAAAACTTTTTGAAATCTTTTCGAGGTCAGGAATCCAAGCCGAAATCATTGCTGAAGGATTCGATCACACTTATTTGGATTCCAACAATATACTAGATCCAATACTCAAGACTCTTGAGCAAAACGCACTTGATTGGAGCCCCTCCCAATACTTAGCTCCGTATACTTCACTTATTGGACCAACAATGAGCGGGAAATCACGTCTGCTGAAGGAGTTGTCGAGGCATGTATGTGTCGTGTATATCTGTGTCCGCCCCCGCACCTCAACCGGACACCCCCCACGATCCGAATATGCATCTGAAAAGCTGATCGACAGCAACTATCAGACAGCAAGAAACACGATGGTTAAACCCGTGGAAACGCAACATACACGTCTGCTTCTTGCTATCTTGCATGCTGTGGCGGACTACTTTTCGGCTCAGGAAAGTAAAATGGATGCACACGAGAGATTGAATGAATGGATCAACCATAGCTTCCCAAAAAAAGGCGACTTGGACGACCCACCTTTTTGGACCGAGGTTCGGAAAGCATTTGAAAAGATCCCGAACCCGACTGAGGCAGACGAAGCCGCGAAGATCCATAGCGCAATGACTCTGGTGAACAAAAGTACGGCATTTATAAAAGGACGCGAACTTAAAATAATACTGGCAATTGACGAAGCACGTGAACTACTTGACGGCGGCGAATCGACTGACATGACGTTTTTTCGCATCTTCCGTCGTGTTCTCCACAAAATACCCATAGACGTCGGTTTCTTTTCGCTCTTTGCTGATACCACCTCTCGTGTGTCAAATTTCAACCCTCCGGCGCACCGCGATCCTAGTCACAGGCCCGGCAGGAAGTCTGGAGGAAAGCTTTTTCCACCAATATATGAATATCCTAGCTTTGATGTAACTGTTTCTAAAGATCCGCCCCAAAATTGGGACGAATTACAATCAGCATCCCGTCTTTTGCGTTACGGATGTCCGTTTTGGGGTGTGTATGTGGATGATTCGATGGCAAAAGACCAACCACCGTATCAAACGATGACATACTTGGTACATTTCGCCCTCGAGAAACTTCTTTGTACGAACCAAACATTGATTTCTGCCGACTCCCTAACCGATCCGCAAGCAATTGCTTTGCTTGGCTCTACAATACAGCCACAACTGTACGGAGCTGCACCGATAAATGCCGAGCTCGTCTCCAGTCATGCAGCGCAATGCATGTACATCAACACATCGCGAGAAATGCTCATTAGTGAATATCCGTCTCAGTTTACCTATTCTTCGGCGGCAAATCAGTATTTAGCACATGATGAAGCCAGGTTGATTCGATGCATCCAAGTGCTTGCCTTTACACAACGTCAAGGATACATTGCCACAGGCAATATCGGTGAAATCCTCAGCCGTATCATTCTGTTGCAGGCCATGCAAGAAACAATGAAGAAAACCAAGCCAACTGCAGACGAACGCTGCAATCCTAAGAAGATTACCATGCCTTTTGGCCATTCGGTTCGGTTGGTGGACTTTTTGGAGACCTTGACCGGTGCGAAGATAAAAGACATTGACCTTGGTTCAATCACCAGCCAGAACAAAACCAAGCTGTTGAATGAGGGGTGGCTTTTTTGGAATCACTTCGTTGCCACCCAGTATACACCGAGCTCAGCCGATCTGTTGGAAAATCTTTATAGAGGGATGGCGGTCCAGTGCAAACCCAATCAGCACGGTTTCGATCAAATCTTTTCCATTTACCTACAATCAAACCAAGACGAACCTCTGGATGAGCAAAGGATCACATTTTGCGGAATTCAGGTCAAAAATCGAATGAAACCCCCCAATTTCACGGACGATTCTGACCACTGGACTCCCAGGTTTGCAGGCATCAAAATCGAAGCCGAGAACCCTTACCTTGTCATTTACCTTAGTCTAAGGGGGTCGGAAGCAAGATCGAAAGCGAAAGATGGTCAGCCAAAGTCGCCACCGTACTGCACACCCATACCTTCAAACCCAAAGCTTTCAGCAGCAGACAAAACCCGACGAGCTTCTTTAGCCTTCCACAGCATGAATGATTTTCCTTTCCTGACTGCGGGCCTCATTGATGCGTTGCAGGATTTATTAGATGCTCATCCAAACATATTGTCACTTCATGACAAGTCTACTGAAGATGCCAAAAGATTTGTCAAAAACGTTTCTCCACGGGTTTATTCTGAGCCTTCTCCTCCAAGTCGAAAACGACGTAAGTCTTCTCCACAGGTCCAATCTGTGCGTTCTTCTGAAGGTCAAAAAAGACGCAAAACAGGCGAGCAGTCTGGCAGTGCGCAATAATCGTTCTGTTGGGTATTTTCTGTCCCATTGTTGCTGTTTGTTGCTTGTACTATTTTCAAGGCTTTTGTATATATATAATTACTATTTTTCTCCATTGTTAAGAATTCTGAATGTTTAGGGGAGTAAAGATGAGGGTAAGGGAAGTTGATTTTATGATTGGACCGGAGCTTTTGTGGGGCAAGAGAAACATAATCCTTGGGGGCACTTGGAAAATTAAGGAGATGAACTTCCCGCAAAAAGATAATTAAAAAAACCGGGTGTAAAAGCGGAAAACCGGGTGTGCTGCGCAGCAAATTTGATGTTGCCGCTGCGTAAAACCGGGTGTAAACGCGGAAAAACCGGGTTTTTTTATTAATGCCCATAAAATATTAAATGACATTTGACATATATACCATGCTGTTTTATAGTCTTTGTAATATTATTAAATTTTAAAAATAAATACTGTATAAGTTAACTAATATCATGATACATGAAAGAAGAAAACAGGGGAGAAGGAAAACATTAGAATACTTCAAACAAGCCTAAAAGAACTTGTACAATTAAAATAAATGACAAGCTCCTTTAATCACGGGAAAATAACAAATGCTGACACTTTTCCCAGGATGTTTGCTTGTCAACTAATTGAATGGAGAGCTGTAAAAGCGCCCATCATGCAAGTATGAAAAGAACTCTCATGGTACAGAACTTTACATATGAAATAACCAAATTAAATACAAATAAGCTTCTATACTGTAATTTGATTATTTGTTTTAATTATTTGTTGATCAAATCATCAATACAGGTGTACATCAAACTAACAGCTCTTGAAGCGCCCTCAGATGATGTCATTGGATGATTGACAGGCGTTATTGATCATTGACAGCCTGTACATGTAATAATTTGATAAATTACATCATTTATTTCTACTAAGGATAAACTCCTTCCTTGTAGTGTTCCCATAGCCAAAAGAACACTTGATGTTTCGCCTTCAGGGATCCAGAAAGGCATTTAAGAGGCCCTTTCTTCCCCCTGTATTTTGATTCCCCAGCTTTATCATATTTACAACCAGCATTCCACCAGTCCAGCATGCTAGTGTCCTGCCCAGTAGATCAGTCCTCAAGACTTAAAGCCTCTTTCTCTCAGCTCCAACTCTGCCCAGCTGTCCACCACACCTTTCCAACCGCTTCCAACTGTCCATTTTACCTTAAGAAAGCCTCCCCTCCTCCTCTTAAACCCTACAGTAAGTCTTGTTTCTCTAGGAGTTGTGGCCCTTTCTTAGCCACTATTTTTACTGGGCACTTAAAAACTCCTGCTTGCAGGCCCCAGTGTAAAAAGGTTACAAAGCTTCTGTGCATTATCACAAAAACCTTTGGAGGGCACCTAAAACACCCCTGCTTGCAGGCCCCTCCCAATTGAATTTATAATCTTTTAATATTAATAAAAAGATTAGAACATCTAAAAGAATCTATCCCATATTAGTTTTAGCCTTACACCTTGTGTATCTAGAAGGATATCAGTCCTTGGCATCACAGAGCATGACACCTTTGGTCTCCCATAGGCTTTACCCATAGCCTATGGGATATTGATACACATAGATACATTATGTGTATCCATTGGCGTGCCAGCGGGCACACCAATGGATTATGTCAGAGATGTCCAACTTGGAAATCTATGATGGCTGGGAGCAAATCCTCCTGGCCAATGAGGTTATACAACCTTGTTGGCCAGGAGGAAATCCTCCCGGCCAATGAGGTTGTATAACCTTGTTGGCCAGGAGGAAATGCCAACAAGGTTATACAACCTTGTTTTCTGGGAGGAAATCCTCCCAGCCAAAAAGGCCACTCTCACAAGGGTGGGCCTGCTGCACTGTTGGCGTGTTTGGCCGGCATGCCAAGGATTGACCATGGGCGTGCCAAACCTTGGCTTGCCCACCAAACACACCAAAACAAAATGGTGTGTGGGAAAAACAGACCATTTTGGGTTGGTGTTTGCCAGGGGTGTGCATTTATCAACACCCAAGACAATATGCAGATAAAAATTCAATTCAGAAAAATTAGGAAAAATATTACGAAAATGAAGCATACTAGGATAGTTTAATTGTGTTGGTGTGAGGTCTTGAAAAATGATGAGAGAACAGAGAGAGAAGAACAGATAATAGCATTTTTGATTTAATAATAAGAAGTAAAATAATGGGAAACAATTTCAGTAGTTTTCTCACAAACAAAGACAGAAGGAAACGTGAAAGGAAAGAAAAAAACAGAATTGAAAAAAGCAAAATAATACTGAGATGATCTTGAGATGAGGAGTTGGTTATTGAGTGAGCAGTAGAATTGTAAGATAGAGAGGAAAGAATTAATGAAGAAGAAGGATGAGTCAGTTTTTGATAGTTGATCAGAGTGGGGTAGACTTTCCAATTGAATCCCTTTATGGGTTGGTAGTTGTGGATTGATTTTGAGAGTAGCTTGAGCATATTATGGCTGAAACTTGAGTAATATTGTGTAGTAGGCAAGAGCAGATGGAAGAGATGAAGTAATAGCGGATGGTAGCAAAGAGTAACAGCAATTGAGGAGCTAGATATTCAAAGGATCTGATTTTATTGTACCCAGGAGAAACCCCAAGCTGTTGAACTTTTCTGTGGGGACAAGCTGTCACAGAACTTCAGTTTCACAGAAGGTGAAAATGAGTTTGTCAAAACTGAACAGTATTTTCCTCATGTTTCTTGGATTTATAATCCTGTAGAATTTAAGGAGACTGGAAACAGTACCAAAATTTAAATGTGAGGAAGGGGTGTTGATAAATGCACACCCATGCAAGGGGCACACAAATGCCAATTGGCGTGTTTGGCGGGCACACCAAGGTTTGGCCCACCTATGGCCAATCCTTGGTGTGCTGGCCAAACTTGCCAACAGTGGCATGCCCACCCCCATGGGAGTGGGCCTTGTTGGCCGGAAGGAATTTCTCCCAGCTGACAAGGTTATACAAACTCATAGTCTGGGAGGAATTCCTCCTGGTTTATGAGGTTGTATAACCTTGTTGGCTTGGAGAAATTCCTCCCAGCCAATGAGGTTGTATACATTGTTGGCCGGGAGGAATTCATCCCGGCCAATGAGGCTATACAGAATTCCTCCCAGCTGACAAGGCTTCAGAGATGCCCAAGTTGGACATCTCTGATTTAATCCATTGGCATGCCTGCCAGCACACCAATGGATACACATACATTATGTGTATCCATTGGCGTGCCTCACATTGGCTTGCCATGAGGCACGCCAACACCAAATGGTGTTCCCGCCAACCCTGCCAACAAAAGCTGGCGGGGGTGTAAAACAGGCCAAATGGGGTTGGCGTGCGCCAGGGGCGTGCATTTATCAATCCCCGTGAGGAAGATGGCATGATTTCTTTGTTGCAACCAAGAGAAGGCAATTCATTTGGGTACCACACATTCTGAAAGAAACCCTGAGATTTCTGTTGAACCTTGAATGCAAAAAATAATAATAAATGAAGATTTTAATCAAAAAAAAAATCCAATACATTTTCAAGAAACACTGCTGTGAACTCCACAGTATTAAATCTGAAAGAAAGCATGCTTCAACTGTCACCAGTTGACATGTGGAATAATCCAATCCGTCTTTTTTCTTACTTGGAAGTGGGCATTGATAAATGCACGCCCCCCCGGGCACGCCCACACCCATGCACGCCCTTAAAAAAAAAGGTGTGCAGCCCGCACGCCTTTTTTTTTATCGGCGTGCGTTGGGCGTGGGCGTGCCCGGGGGGGCGTGCATTTATCAATGCCCCTTGGAAGTTGCTTTTGATTTGCATTAACTGTGAATTATGCAAAGTAAAAGTGGGTTCAACCTTGTTTCAAGTATTCCCAGAGTCAGGTGAGTAAGTGGTATAATTCTAACTAAAAATTCTGAAAAGGACTTTTGAAGTAAATTATTCACAATAAATTGTTTAATATGAGGCTTATCAGGCACATTAAGGATCAAAATAAGGCAAGTGGCTACAGCTGAAGTAGAATTCCTTGCAGTTCAACTAGTCCTTGTTTCAGAAAAAAACAGAGCTGATTTGAGTACTAAATTCAAAACAATTAGCAGAAACATCACCCAAGTCCTTGACTAGAGAACCTTTTGAGCAACTTAGGGGGCACCTGTCACGATGATTATTTTATAATTTTGGCAGTTTTTCAATCTTCATTATTATTCTTTTGTTTCTCTTGCATCAAATGTTCTATATCTACCTTCACTTGCAGGTTAGATAGATGTAGTAGGTCTCACTAATACCTTGCTGTAGTTAGACATTGTCAGATGTCTGGGTGAGGGGCCTCAGGAGGCTAACCAGTCAAGAGAGCAAATAGATCGAGTTTCTGAGTTTGCTCAATGAATTACCATTTCTCTGAAAACCCATCACAATGACCTGAAGAATAAAAAAATTACAATTCCACGCTCTTTGACCAATTGTCTTGGTTGGCCCAACAATCATTGCGGGGCGATCGGCTCTGTGAGTCAAGTAAGGTTTGAACCTCGTGTTCTTGAGGGGGTTGGAAAACTGAACTTGTACAAACGATTCGGAGATAGGTAGGATATACACGGAGGGGGTGATGAATAACAAGGTGGTCAAGGCGGATAAACAGGGGTAGAAATATGAAAATACTTCCGGTAGTATTTTTTAGTTTTTAGGATAATAATAATGGAAGTAGTGGTTAGTTTTCAGTAGTTAGAGATGAGTGAAAGGCCAGCTGTTGGAAAAATGGCTCCCCAGGACAAGATCAAAAAAAAGCAGAGATATTTCAGGATTTCACCAAAAATCAGACAGGCAAAACACAAGTATAGTCGTTTTTGGGATACCATAGACACCTCCGCAAGACCAAAAGGATGATTTACATTAAAAAAATCTAGGTCAAGGATTATCGACAGGTGAATTCATGCAGAGGGGGGCGAGGGAGGCGAGCCAGAACTACCGCCGAACCGGCCAGACGAATTATCTTTTTTATCGTCAAACTTGGAGGAATACTTAGTGGCCAATCTACCAACGACTTCGGATAGGCTTTCGAAGGAGCGGTTGAGCAAGGTAGCCGAGTTCGACAGTAAGGGCTGGCTGAAAAGGCGGTGGATCATCGCGAATTGGTTTGGTATTTTTGCCTCCTCTGGGTCCATCAATTGTCTCATAGATCCCGGCAGCGTTGATAGAATCTTGTAGCTTGGCCCATATATCTTTTCGAAATGTGCATGTATACTCGCTAAACCACTTGCGATCGAATGTGCTACATTAACTACACTTTCATAACTTTTTTTTGTTTTGGTTTCAAAGAGAGCAATGTTTTTGTTAAAGCAAAGAGGGGAAATCAGTTGAGATATATTGGAACATCAACAAGAGGTTTCGAAAAAAGGGATGCGGGGATGTCTGTTACTGACTTTTTATGATACCTCCATACCAGCAAACCTCGGTGAGATTTATCAGTTGACTTTTCACGAGCGAGTTTTGATTTTCCTTCAATGGCCTGGTCCTCTTCCTTGAACTTCTGAACGAGCCAATCATGTTCGACGGAGCCTATTTGACGCATGGACGCCATGTGACGGATGATAGCTGGCTTACCGGTGGCAAAATAAAAATATTTTCCTTCGAGAAAACTGAAAGTATATTTCTGGATAAGTTCGTCCCTTCGGTCCACTGGCTCTTCTTTCTTTTCCGGGAAAATACTGTTTGGATTGCGCTTGGGGGCACTAGTACTTGATGCTGATGACGCTGATGCGCGCGTTTTTTTCAAGGCCCTCGCCGGGTCCGTTATAAGTGATGGAAGCTGATTCGAGTAATAACAAAATAGCGAGCACATTGGATCCTTTTTACGTATTCTGTTAATGGGAGGCGGGTAAGGATTTATTAATCAATCAGCTTTTAAGTCCCTGAGTAGTACGATAAGGATTTTCAAAAGACATGAATTTCAAGAATCAATCAAAAATACCTTCCTGCATTAGATTGTCTACATTTGAACCAGCATCTTTCATCAGTCGCCAGAGGAATGATAATTCGCTCCTGATTAGTTGTTGGCTTGGAACTCGAGGACGATGGGGTTGACATTGCTCTGGTTGGTTGAAGGTGATGCAGAATATTTTGGGGCAGCTCATTGATATCCGGTCCCCGGGCCCGCAATCCTGAAGGCTCTCGGTAACCCCCGACATACCCCGAAAAGCGGAGGATCCAATCCTCGAGGACAGGTCTGCCAAGATAATTGGCTTGGTTTAAGTCATCCCAGATAAACTAGCTGGATGTACTCAACCAATTTGAAACAGATTTGTCTCAAAAAATGAAATATAAGCCCAATGGGGGTCCATATTATTTATGTTTCATCAGAGGAGATCAACCAAGTTTAAATTGGTTGAGTGCATCCCCGTTTGACTAGGATGCACCCAATCCAGCCAATTATGATGGCATTGAAATGACTGCTTATAGTGATAGTGTGGGCAAAGTATGGAAAATGGGGGGTGTAAAATATGCCCTAATCCACTTTTGAAACCAGTCAATTGGCCAAAATAAATAATAAAAATTATCTGTGGCTTCCAAAAGGATTGAGATGAACTACCAGCATATTTTGAGTATTTATTTTTGAAAACCAGTCAGTTACATAATGGTGGATTTTTTGATATTTGATGCCCCCTATTCTT
Source organism: Puccinia hordei (assembly GCA_007896445.1). Lineage (NCBI taxonomy): Eukaryota > Fungi > Basidiomycota > Pucciniomycetes > Pucciniales > Pucciniaceae > Puccinia > Puccinia hordei. The sequence continues at coordinate 482,128 of RDRW01000225.1, read as the reverse complement.
CCAAGAAGAAAATGAATTTTCATCAAAGATAACTACTTATGGCTATATTTGTATGTAAAAGTATCAGCTTGCTATTATGGCAGAGACAACCTGTCATAAGCAAAAATATTATAGTAAAATTGAATTGTTAAAAATATGTTGGAATTTCATCAATGTGTTTTCCCTCTCTTCTGGATTCACACATCTGTCACTCCTTTGTCTCTCATTCCCAGATGAATATCCATTCTCACCTTCTGTCCCACAGCTCAGCCATAGCTTGGGTGTAGATAAATAATCATGCTTCTGATTAGATAATGAGATCATCTGTTCTCTGCGCCCTGATCCCTGTGGTCTCTATAGTATACAACCACTTGTAGTGTGTGCACTTTTCTGCCGCACAAGATAGCAGCTATTAGCCCCTTCTTGGGAATCTTTGACCATCTTTTCCATCTTGAGTCTTTTGCCTCAAGATTTTTTTCCGGTCAAAATTCCTCAGTCCACTTGTCTCATCTCAAAAATACATCAAAAATAAAAATAAAAAATGAAAACTTAGAATATTATTTTATATTCTGAATCTACTTCAAAAAGCCTGGGGTACCCACATTTTTTACTCCTTAACTACGTAAATCAGGTTCAATGATTTGACAAGTAATTCTTGAAGCTAAAACATATCCTGAAAGCCTTGTACTTAGTCTACTTAACTGAACAACAAGTCTTCAACATAACAGTACAAAACAGATCTATTTAGTTATGGCAAATGTTTGTCTTCACTTCAACAATAAACCATTTAAGATTAGTTGGAGAGGAGATGTTTTGGATATCAAATACTAATCAAGGGGAAATTTGTGAGGAGAGTAAAATGGTGGGGAGAAATCAGTTGAGGTTAAGGGATGCATGGTCCAGGGATAATATGACAAACAAGAGCCAGCTGGGAAATGCAAGCAAGACCTACTGCTTGACCTTTTGTCCCCTCAGGATGAAAAGTCTTGGAATTCTCTGTGGACTCAATCAAGTTCAGTTTTTATATCTTCCTGTTTGAATTTCTTGTTTTTGTTCATATTTGGCTTCTTGAGCTAATTGGGCTAGTCTTGTGTTGATTCTCTACTCATCTCTGATGTCACCTTGTTACATTGCCTTTGTGAATCCCAAGGAGAAGAGATATTTCATCCAGTCAGCTGTTTGGTGATGTGACTTGTTTCAATGAATATCAATCCTGAATTTTGGAACCTAAAAGAAACAGAAAAGTGAGGTTTCCCTCATGCTGACATCTTTTTCCAATGTTTGTAGAAAATGTACCCCCCAAACAGTCAGTCCGGTGATTAGTGAAGTTGAGAAGAGTGTTTGCTTGGTTTTTTTAGACATCCAACTGAAATCCCCTCATGATACACCAAGATTGAGCCAATTGAAGTACTCTCCCAAACAAGTGGTGAGGTTTGGTTGTGAAGTGATTTAAACAAGTTTTTGTTATCATTGCACTAAGTTGTCTTGAGTCAGCTGGGAGAAGTTTTGCTAGTTGGAAATTGAGGTTCTGGATTACAAATTGTTTTGGGTTGGCTAGTTCAATTGCAAGACATTGGAAGCGTCAATAGTGTGCAGTGGTGGCGGGTGGGGGAGCTGAGTGTAAAGACTCAACTGGTGCCCCTGACTCCCTGCGGTCACCCGTGCACGGCCCGCGCGCACGGATCATCTTAGCTGCGCAACAGTGTGCTCGCTGCGGCAGAAAGTTTCAAAAATTGTGACAAAACACGCAAGCTTTTTAATTGGGGCGGCTGTATTTACAGCATGATCAAACCTCTTTATATATAAACCTCCATTGTTAACCGAACTCCCTCTCCCACCCCCACAACACCGTCACATCCTCAAACGAACTTCAATCCACGAAACCATCATCATGCCTGAACGCGGCAAAAGCAACGCAAACGCTCTTGAAAAGGACGGTGCCAAACGTCAGTCAGCCACTCCCATCCCTCATCAAACTTGTCACACTGATTTGATTGAAAGAATCTCAGGACCCTTCGAAGAGGAGACTGAGCAACTGCTTGGTCAACACAAAAAGCTCCATGTCGCCGTTCAGGATGATCAAGTGGAAGAATCTTTCTCATCCTTCCGAAAAGTTGCTGGAGGCAAGTCAAACTAGCTGAAGCTTCTGTGGGTTATCCAGGTTGACTGATTTGTTTAAAGAATCTCAGGACCCTTCGAAGAGGAGACTGAGCAACTGCTTGGTCAATACAAAATGCTCCATCTCGCCCTTGAGGTTGATCAAGTTGAAGAATCTTTCTCATCCTTCCGAAAAGTTGCTGGAGGCAAGTCAAATTAGCTAAAGCTTCTGTGGGTCATCCAGGTTGACTGATTTGTTTTGACAATTTCAACCACTCAGACAAGCTAGTAAAAATCTACCTCGCCGATCTTGAGAAATTCTACAACAACTTTCTTAAAAACAACCCTATCGTACTTGCCAGTTACTGGGACCTCTTCATCAACAGGCAATTTAACTCTCAATCCCTGGCGAAAATACTGTCTTTTGTTAACAATAAGGACTTGATTGATCGCGCGATCAAACTAGCTTTCTTGCGGAATCACCCTCAGTATTATGATAAACCTGACATCACTACTGAGATGATCCGTCAAGCTGTTGACGCCAAATCCGAAAGCGACGCCCTCCGAATCCTAGAAGCCATCCCCAAACATACTCTATCATCAGCAGTCTCTGGTGGTGTTATCAAGAAAGGTTACAGTTCGCCTTTTTTGAGATTCGACGAGATTGTCAAACCAATGTTGGAAACGCTCAATCAATACGCTGAAGACTGGAAGACACCCAATTATTATTCACCATACGTTGCATTAATTGGCCCCTCGATGTCTGGAAAAAGTCGCTCGCTCATCGAAATAGCGCAGCACGTTTGCGTGGTTTACGTCTGCCTTCGCCCCTCGGACTCCAAAGCCTACCCCCCCAGATCAGCACTTGCGGACCATATATTGTCAGACACCAGGGACAATCTCAGCTCGCATTACAATACCATTATTGCTGCTATCTTCAGAGTGGTGGCTAATTTTTTCAACAATCAGAATGCCACTGAGAAGAAGCAAGATAGGTTGAATAAGTGGAACGACTACACGGAGGTGGCAAGCCGGGGAAACCTTGACTGGTCGCTCAGAACGCAACAACGATTCACAAATGATGTTCTTGCCGAAATGGAGAAATTGGCTATGTGCAGGGATGATTTCTTTGTTGATGCGGTGAAGACAATGAGTGAATCCACGAAGTTCATAAATCAACAATCTTCCTTGAGGGTACTGCTTGCGCTTGATGAAGCAAGGGCGTTACTCAAAGCCCCCGAGCCCACCAAAGACTTATCATTCTTCCGTGTCCTTCGTCGTGTAATGCGTCAGACAGCTTCGGACATGGGGTTCTTTGCGATCTTCGTCGATACTAAATCTCATGTTGCTAACTTCAGTGTCGCAACAAAATTTGATCCGAGTGCGCGACATGGCTTTGAGGGACCCAACAAGCTATATCCACCGATTTATGAAATTGGTTCGTTGGACGCGATGGTCGGACCCGAACCACCTAGATCATGGGCGGAACTGACGTCTCTGGAACGGTTATCCAAGTATGGGAGTCCTATCTTTGGCACCTACTTTCGCGATGCCTTGGCCGACGGGCAAGCACCTGCGACAATTTATGGAGCTATTCTAGAATTGGCGCATTTCAAACTGCTTGGTCCAGATCCTACTCGACCAGAAAATTTGACAAGAGCTCAAGCCTTTGCGTTTCTTGGACCGACCATCCAGCCCCGAATCAATGGCGCGTATCACCTCAACACAGAGCTCATCGCATCACACGCTGCTCATGTCAATTACATCAGTCCAGCCTGTGATATGGTCATGAGCAATTACCCATCACAATTCACGCTTGCAGCTACTGCTGTGAAGTTTCTGAAGGATGACAAAAGTTTGATAGACTGTATCAAAGCCCTTACTACCTTCGTGCTCCACGGACTCGATTCCGCCGGAGGCGCAGGAGAACTTGCTAGTCGGATCATCCTGTTACGCGCAATGCAACACGCTTTGGCTTCATCGGGCCAGGATGGTTTAGCCTATGGACGTCCGGTCCGGTTGGTGGATTTTTTAAAAGCTCTAACTGGCGCCACAAAGGAAGAGGATTTAAATCTCGGGTCAATAGACTGCGACCAACGAAAAGATCTCTTGGATCACGGAATGATTTTTTGGAATCATTTCTCGTTCATCAAGTACTCTCCATCATCCAAAGATCTTTTGCGATTCTTATATCGAAGCATGGCTGTGCAGTGCAAACCAAAGCAGCCTGGCTTGGACCAACTCTTCACTATTTACCTCAGACGAGATTCAGATGTACTGAAGGAAAACAACATTTCCTTTTGTGGAATTCAAGTCAAAAATCACCAAACCGGTAAAGACATCGACCTAGAAACCGGCAATCATAAGGGGACCGACTCACACGCAAACGTTGTAATTTCAGAGGCAAATCCCTACCTGATCATCTTCATGGAATTACAAAGCACTAAATCCGGTATATCGACCCTACCTTTTCTTCGGGGCATGCCTACTCGCCAAACGCCAGCCAAGCATCCGAGAGACTGTCGACGAGCCTCTATTGTGTTTCATGGCTTGGATCAGTTTGCCTGTCTTAGTCAAGGGGTGATTGCTGCATTGAAAGAATTGATAAATACAGAGCCAGATTTTGTACAGCTTGTCACTAAAGAAAGCGGAAAATTGTACACCAAGATAGTTAATCCATGTGTATATCCAGCTGAATAAAATTATACACATCAAACATTTTGTGTTTTCACATTTTGATTGTTCTGTTCATTTGAGTAGTTCAAACTGTTTTTGTCATTGCAGGTTCATTCTTGTTTCTATTCTTCAGAAGACAATTTTAATGGGGCAATCTAAATCTTCAACTTTTGTGTTTTTCACATGGTCAAGTTGATTGACTACACAAAGCTTTCATAGAAACCCAAAGGGCCTTTGTAGGAGGCTACACTGCCCAACAACTCCTTACTCCATTGGGCCATGAAGAAGTCTGTCAAAGGCTGTCCAACATCAAATCCTAGCGGCCTGAGCTGTGGGTTGGCCCACCAATAGGTGAACAGTCAGGTTGGTGGCACAATGACCCTGCAGGCAAGCAACTCTTCCTGCCCATGACACACTGCCATCAACTTGCCTGGGCAGTTTTTCCCCCCAGTCAAACAACACATGACCAACAAATACCAGGAAGCTGTTCATCAGAAATGCAGTCAATTTCTTGGCCATCAGGTTTCCAACACCTGCCTGGCAAAGCTACTGGAAGCCTGACTGAGTGCTCCCATCCCAAAAAGAGTTCTCACAGTGTAATTCAGCACTGCTTTGTATATTTCATTGCTCATATCAAACATAGCTAGTTCAAACTTACACATTTGAATATTTGTAGATACCAATAACCCATGTGGTACAGCAGCGCTTACTATTTCATCACCACTACTGATTTCAACTGCCAAAAAAAATGCTTTCCATCATTTTTTTTTAATTTTTTATGTTTAACTTGTTTAACTTGTTTTTTTTTTTTTTTTTTTTTTTTTTTTTTTTTTTTTTTCAAATAATTTTTTTACTCACCATTTTTTTTCATTTGTTCATGTTAAAGTTGTTTTGTTTTTCAAAAATCAAGGTTTTTCACCTTTTTTTTTTATGTTGATTTTTTTTTTTTTTCAAAAAAAAAAAAAAATCTGTGTGGCTTGCAGGCTCAGAGAGAAAATATACTGTAGTTTTCCAAGCCATCCATTTGGCCATTTCCCCCCTTGTTGGCTATAAAAGGAGCTACATTTGGCCTCAATTTTTTTTGATTATTTCCTTATTTATCCTGCCACCTGCTACCCTCTGCCTGCCACCTGCAACCCACTGCCTGCTACCCACTTCCTGCCACTCACCCGCTGCCTGCCACCCACCACCCACTGCCTGCCACCTGGTAAACTATGGGGAAAAGACGGTGTGGGTTTCTCTAATATTATCCTTGATTAACCTTATATTAATAAATTCTTGCGTTCTTCTTTTTGATTTCTTTTATTATTCTTCTTTGCTATCTTGATTGATGAAATGTGATGATTGCGGGATATGTTGTGACACTGGGAACCTGAAAATCTTCCTGGTGACCCATGGCCAATCAGTCATCATACGCCATCAAGCAGGTTAGCAAAGAAGGAATATAAAAGAAGGCAAGGAGTTGAACAGCACAAAAAGTTGCAGGCAAATTCAATTCTTGGTACCAATCTAAATCTTCCAGCCCAACCAAGGTCTACTTCCCGATGGCAACGTGTGGCATATAAGGAGCTTGATTTATATCCATCCATTCCACTAAATAGCCTCGGCCATCCTATCTGCACACCAACCCCTGTTGAAGTTGCCACTGCTTGCAAAACAGTGGATGATCAATTCTTTCTCCTTGACTTTGGCCGGTCCATTATTGTTGATCCTCAAAACCACAATTCCATCATTGCTATTATTGAATTTACGCCATGGGACGAATTAACGGAAAAGGACAAAGAAGAGTTAAATTTCTTATCCACTTGTCTCCACAACTCAAAGAAATGGATCAATCCGGTTCAATCTTTGTCTTGCTCCTGGGGTGGACAAATGTGGGCAATTGGTTGGCGTAAGTCATTGGACTTTATGCAGATTGTTGGTTGATACATCAAAGCCTTTCTACCCAAAGATATGGAAAGCTATCACACCCATTTCTCAAAGTCAATCCATGCTGGAAAAATTATAGGAAGATACTTCAAAGAAATGGCACCAGCTGCCTTTGCAAATAGTAAATCTATGATGAAAAAATATAACATTCCTTCTTTTCAATCTCTCCGTCATGGCAAAAAACCTGGTCCCTTTTCCTGTTCACCACATCTGACTTTTACTACCAATGGCTTTTTCAATCCACCTAATATTGATGATCAGGATATTTCTGATTTTGCATTTGTATTATTTCTTCCTACTTATTCCTCTACTGGTATGTTAGCCCCTCCTGATTCAGGATATGACATTTCAGCAGGTCCATTTGTCTTCCCAGATCACAAACTAGGTATTAACTTTGATAAACAACATGGGATAGTCAAAATGATCTGGCAAGCCAACAAGTACAAACATTGCACCCTTCCTCCTACTACTAGCTCTTCATTCAATCGCCTAGGAATTTCTTTGCAGATTAATCTTTCTATTGCTAATGCTTGTAACAATTATCAAAAGGGTAATTATGAAGATCCTCTAAATTATTTTGGTGATCACTTCTTTTATATGTTTCTTAGTTTAGGTGAAGGTACTTTACTGGCAGCTATTCTATTTTGTTTTCATTTTTTTTATATATTTCTAAATTCTAGTCAGTTGGTTATTTTATACTACCAAGAGAAAATTAACAAGGCTTGCTATATCTTTTTCAAAATCAACAGAAATGATCCCCAAGATATTCAGTGCAGATATCAGATTTTGAGGAGTGGTATATTCATCCCCAATGGGACTGGCCAGAAAGATGTACATTGGCCCTTTGACGGCAATGAGATTGAGTGGCGGCTTTGTACTTTTTCCGCTTCCTTTGATTTTTACTGAGTTGTGATTGCGGAGCCAGACAAGAACCTTCTGCTTCATTGAACCCTTTGCTTCCACGTACATCTTGTTCTTGATAGTGATCACATTGGCGATAGATTTGACAAATTACGCAACACTTTGATTCCATCTGAGACATGTTAGGAGGCACGTTGGGATTGGGATTGGAGTGTTTGTTGCATGTAGGTGGGCGAGGTTGACAGCTGAGTTTGACTTTCTTCAAGGAGTTGGATGATTCTGAGTCCTTGTCACTACTTTCATTGTCGGTAGAGCCAGCGTCTGAGGAGGGGCTGTCTGAATCCAAATTGTACGTCAAAACAGAAGGTGACGGCGGCTCCTCGTGGTGAGAATCATCCCCTCCTTGCTCCTCACTAATGTGCTGTGACTGTTCTAGATCAAGAGGAATAGCACACCACCAATGGACGTTACAGTTCGTACTTGATCTTTGAACAGTCAGCGGCACATCAGCTTGGATTGGGGAGGGGCTGGGCAAGGGTACTTGTGGTTGGTTGGGTTCAGCGGCCAAAGATTCCTGGCGTTTGATCCAATTAATGGTTGTGAGGCGTGGTTTCTTGCTGAGGTTTGGAAAAGGTTGAGTAGATTTGAGGCACCTAAACAGGAGCCAAAAAAAATGCAAAATAAAAAATAAAATGATTAGTACCTGGACACTGACATGAACTTGAAAGATGAGGGCAAACTTCTTGTCGAGTGAAAACTGGTGTTCAGACAAGGGAAAATGAGATTGTTCTCAGCACCATGGGTGACTCCAAAGTCATCCTTGGTGCTGAGAACAATACTACCTGGACGGTTTGCAGGCTTGGAAACGTCCTGACAATTCATCTGGCCGATTTCAGGTGAGGGGGGTCTGGTGCTGAGAACAATCCCCTCTTGACAGATTGCAGGCTTGAAATTGTCCTGACAAGACAGACAAAGATGGTCTAGTGCATCACCATTGACATCGGCGAGTTCTACCGAGTACTTGGTTGGAGCGCGCTGGACGGAGGTGGAGAAGATGCTAGCCATCTTGAGCACATCTGGGGAGGAGTCGATAAGGTGGGGAGAGCTACTCTCTCAAGAGGAAGGCTGGGCAATCTTGGTGTCTCTCTCCCGCTTGGCTGAGCTGTCCGCCTCAATACACATGGTGTGTAACTCGGCACCAGTTGCATTAGGGCACAGATCTGTTGGTCGCTTAAGGAAGGTAATACGTTCGGATCAACACTTCCATTCACGACGGGCTGGTTGTCTAAATAGATCGGGGAAGTCGTAGCAGTACGTTGTACCTACTACTCGGGCCTTGAATTGCTTAGGTTGGAGCCTTTTGTTTGTTGGGTAAGGGCGATTGACAGGCTGAAGGTGGTAAGCACCGACCGGCCCTATGGAATTGAAGATAGTTTGGCCTTTCTCAGCCGTCACTTCCTTGTACCCTTTGACTTTCACGACGAAACCGGACACGTTATCAATCATGACATGGAATTGCTTGAGGGGAACCCCTTTCATCTTCAATGACAAGACGGACTTCAGCAGCCGTTACACGCAACCTCCACAAGCATTGAACCTGTTACACAGAAAATATGGAAGGGGTGTTAGTCAACGAAACCAGATACGAACAGGCGCGCCAAACGGACTGACATGACGCCCAAGGAACCCAGCCAAGGCTGCTTGCAGTTCATCAAAACCAATCTGGGTTCCATTGGTTTTGATGAACTTGACATGATTGAAATCTACGCCCCTTCTTGTTGCGGAAAAGAGTTCTAAAGCATTGAGGGCATTATTCAACAGCCTTTCGGCTTTGGCAACCAGATAATCGGCCACTTTGATCGAGCCTTTGATGCATCCGGGCTGAACGCTACAGACCAATCTCAAATGGTTAGTGGATCCAAACGTCACCTACATTTTTTCCCTTCATCCAAAAACAACCAAGGAAAGAAATGCTGGAAACTGACATGGTTCTCACAGTGAATCTTGAATCGGCCGGGTTTTCTTTGCCTTTGGCGTAGTAAATGTGAATCTGCCTGTTCTCTGTGGGGCAAGGAGTAACGAGGAAGTTAGACAATCGAGAAAAATCCAATTGGAATGCCAGAGCGGGCTTGATGTCTCTGATGGCAACGACTTCTTTGGGATTCATTGCGACAGAGTTGTTGGTGGGTTGGGCTATGGAGTCTGCCAAGGATCGTTTTGGTGATGTCAAGGAAGGCTGCAGGAGTGTAGAGTGAGTCAAAGAGCAAGCTGTTTTCTTTGGCAAAAGAATTCAACCCTTGTTGTATTCTGTCCCATTGATGGCTTGAAAGTGGTCCAAGCCATCAACAGTACAGAACTGTTGGCATGTTTGATACCGTTGAACCGTTTCAGCCAGCTCAGGGACCTTGGCCTGATGAACCAACTTGGTTGATAGGTTGCCCATCGGTTCGTCAACAGAATTCTCAAATTGTTAAGCCTGCATCCCAATACATACGAGTCAGTCTCTACCTTGCTCAATCGGCAACACAATTGAGCAAGGAACAACATAAGAATAAAAGCCCCTACTTACCTTGAGAGGTGGTAGGGGCTGTTGAGGGCCTGTTATCTCAATCCAACCCAAGAGAAAAAAAAAAGCGCCTGGATCAGTCACCAATCTAGGCTGCTTGAAGAAGAATGAGATCAGATAAGTTCCTTGCTCAATTGGCAACCCAATTGAGCAAGGAACTTACACAAAGATCCAAGAATAAATAATGACAGCTCCTACTTACCTTGAGAAGTTCTAGGGGCTGTTGAGAGCCTGTTTGCTTGGTTGACACCCAAACAAATCCAAAGCAAGCGGGGAACATGTATGGTCCGGTCCTAGAAGCAAAGGACCTGGTCAGTTCTAGTTTGAATTGAGTATCGTAAAGATACTACTTTACCTGATAAGATTACCTGATGAGATGGTGGGGGTTCTTAAGGTACTTCAGAGAAAACTTCCCATCTGTAGAGATGTTTGCCCTTATGTGTGCAAGAAAAAATCAAGCTCAAACATATTTTGATCCAATACCATTTGCCAAAAAGGCACTGATGAGTGTAAAAAGGTTATTGATTTTATTGGCATTCCAGAAGAGAAGAGAACAATCATCTGTAATGAAGCAGAGCAATCAAGAAAAATTGGCACTGCGAGGAAACCAAATCAAAAGAAAGATTCAGAAAGCTGGAAGCGTATTGTTCTGCAAGTCAATGTTGAATTTTATTCACCTTAGTTGAAGAGTGCAAGCGTTATGGGGCGTAACAGTCCTCGTAATCCATTGTTACTAGATTCAACGTTTTCCAACAAGGCCGGGGCTGCTTCTGGTTCCTCCTCATTGTAAAGTTCATGCCACTGATCCTTGAGGTCAGCTAGAAGATTATGCAGAACAATGCAGGTGATGATCCACTTGACCGTTGCCTTCATCTCACGAGGGTTCCTGATTTGTGATCAAATTTCTCGCAAACTGGCAAATCAACCCTTTAGAATACCAATGGCATGTTCAATCCGTACTCTTGATTGACCTAGATGGTAAAGGAAATCCACATTCTCAGGTATAAGTAAGTCAGAACCTTTGTAGGCTGGAACAGTATGTTGATCACTTGAATAAGCAGAGTCGGCCAGGAGGAATTGGTGTTGGTCAAAGAATCGTTCTGGATTTTGAGCAAGCTTCATATTAGAGAAGACATAACAATCGTGACAGGATCCTGGGTAGCCTGCAAGGTACGATATGAACTTTTTGTTTATGTCACAAACAAGAGTGACCGAAATAGAGTAACTGTTTGGAAAGCAACCAATAAATCAGCTAAGAATCTGTAAAATAGTGGAACCAATGCAAACGATCCAACCGTTTTTTTCAATCCCAGTAGTGGTTACCGTCCACCGGAGGCTTTTGACTCAGTGGAATGGTTGTTCCATCAACAAAGCCAACACATCCAGGGAAGCCTTCATCTTGCATGACCTGAGATGATTCCATACGTTCTTCTTGAGTTGGCCAAGATACCAAGTGCGAGCGCATTTGATAAAGAATCTTGATCACCCAACATGTGTAAAGGTTGATTGTTCCATAGCCAACTTGGAAGAGATTCTTGAGTCTGAACACAGCAGCACCGTTCCGGTTGTGGAACTACTCAAGGGACAGAATAGAGCTTGGAAGGGATATGTATAACTACACTAGTACTAATGTAGGTTATGACAAAGGTGCTGATATAAGAGCTGCCTTCCTGACTAATGCTAAGGGGATGAGTGTTAACACTAAGAATAAAATAAAAGGTGTGGCTAATTTATATCTACTCTTAGAAGACTAATACTAATGTGCTTGTTTACCACACACACCAGGTGAGAGGGATGGATAAGGGGGGATGAGATGTATAAAGTATATGTAATATAAGTATAATAAGAGGCAAGGGTTTGTAGCTTTGGAGTCAAAGTGGGTCAAGCAAGACAGGGGACAGTCTTCTTATATTGAGGTTCAAGCTGGTATTTATATTTATATATTTCTAAGAGTGATGGTAACTCTACTAAGTTATGTATACTAATTATATGGGATCTGTAATGTTGGTATATGTAGGGGTTAATTTAGTAAGCTAGGGAGTCCATTAGTAAGTCAGGGGGTCCATAGTAAGTCAGGGGGTCCATAAGGGAACAAGAGGGAGGAACAGGTGTACTTATATATCTGAGAGAGAAGATGAGCCATCAGGCTAGAGAAAGGAAACAACCAGGCTATGACATGTAGCTGGTGGGAAAGGAAAATATGACAGATGAAGTAGAATAGACAGTGACACATATGAAATGGTCATGACAGTAACAGATGAGTAGTGAAAGGTAGAGTTTATGTATATGATGTAAGATGTTATGTAGTATATAATGTGTAATATGTATTATGTATCTTGGTTGTGAAATATATCTACTTATATATGTACTTATTGTATTCTATACCTTGCTTTATACTATAACTTGCTGTATTATTCTGAGTTTGCCTGTAACTCTTGAACTATGAGGAATTGGGGGTAGTTGTAGTGAGTGACTAGGGTTAAAATGAGGTGTAGAATCTGATTATGAAATAATAATGATGAATATGTGTAAGGTATGGGTTTTATATGTATATATATGTAAGTATTTGAGGTTTATAAGTGATAAATAATTTATTAAAAGTATGGTAATGAAGTGGAATGGATCACCACATCCTCCCTTAACTATTGTCTGACCCCAGACAATGCAGCCAGAGAAAAAGGCTGGAAAGAAAAAAAAGTGATCCATGGAAGTCCAGAGTATTCCTGTCCAAGGTCCAAGTAATCCAATCCAGTATAAGTCCAATCCAGTGTTCAGTATAAGCCCAATTCAGTATAATTTGATCCAAAGTCCAGTGTCCATAGTATTCAGTATCCATGTATCCATTATCCTTGTATTAATCTTCATGTAAAATATATATTATAGTCTTTAAAGTGGTTGAAATTCCTACTAGTATGCCATCTTGCTGAATATGTTCTTCATGTAATAGTTTCTTTGAAATATTTAATTTAATTATAATCTAGGTTCATTATTTATTAGACTCAAATACTAAGCCTTCATTTGACTTGTACCTCTAATAAATTTTCCCTCTAGCAATCTTACTTTTATTTATTTAATCTTGAAATCCTTGGAAACTAATAGATGCTTACTGATAATTCTTGAGATGGTGATGTAGTGGGAAAATTAATTCTTCTAGTCTGGTTTTATATATCTTATAATCTGAGTAATACTTTGGCTTCTGGGGTATTGGTGCTGATTTGACTATGTCCTCTGGGGTATGGTAAAGTATCCTGGTGTTGGGTTCCATAGTGGTTCCTGGTCTCTGTGTATTGGTGCTGGTTTGACTATGTCCTCTGGGGTATGGTAAAGTATCCTGATGTTGGGTTCCAAGTGGTTCCTGATTTGGTTGGATGAAAAACTTTTAAATGGGTGAATGGTGAAAACTGAGAGACTGTTTAATGGGTTGGAATGAGTTGGAATGGGTAGAGAAGTATGTATAGAAAAAAAAAGGGAACCTCTGTGTGATGTGATGTTGATTGGTTGAATGAGTAGGAGATATATAGAGTTGGTGGTGAGATGATGATAATGTGTAGTGAGTAGAAGATATGTAGAATTTGTGATTTGCTGATGATGAGTTGGAGTGTGTAGAAAATGTCTAGAGTTTGTGATGAGATGATGAAGATGTGTAATGAGTAGAAGATATGTAGAGTATGTGATTGGATGATGAGGAGTTGGGATGCCAGAAAATATGTAGAGTGTGATGGGAAGATTTTTGAATGAGTAGAAACTGAGTAGATAATCTGGTGATGATGAGATGGAATGAGTAGGAAATATCTAGAATCTCTGATTTGGGGATGATGAAGTGGAATATATATATATAGAAACTGTGTAGAATATGTGATGATGATGATTTATTTGATGTCTGGTGGTTTAAGAATCAGGTCAGGAGGGACAGAAAAAATAAAAAATTCCTGGTGATTTTCCCTTTGGTAGTGCAGTGCTCCTCCCCCAACTTATTGTCTGTCCCCAGACAATGGAGGGAAAATAATCTTGAGAGAATGACAGGTTGGATGAATGATGAAATGATGAGTTGGGATGAGCAGTAAAAAAAAAAAAATAGAAGGTATCCTGGGAAAGAAGTGATGAGAATAGAAGATTTTGTGGGATTATTATATAAATGTAGTGTTGATGTGTTTGTATTATTATGTTTATTTTGTTTTTATTATTAAAGTTTTTTTTAAATTATTATTTGATTTTATTTGATTTTATTTGATTTTATTTGATTTTATTTGATTTATTTGATTTCATTTTATTATTTTCTTCTATGTATTTTGAGTTGATTTTATTAGTTTTATTTTTATTTTATATTTTATTTTTTCCTTGTTAATATTATTATGTTGAGAAAAAAAAAAAACTATGCCGGGTTCGATGTTTGAGCGGGTATCGATATGTATGCGGCGTTCCGGTTCGCGCACCGGCGTCTACAATGTATGCGGAGGGAGTTGGCGGAACCGCGGAGTCCAAACAAGGCCGCCAGCTATCTGAGCACGATGAAAGAGAAAAGGAAACCAACCGAGAGAAAAAAAACAAAAGGAAAAAAAAATACAAAAGAGAACTGGGTCGGCCACCAGAGTCGATACCCTCTCCCATCTCCTTCCAGACTGTAGTCTGAGAAGCGGGATCTTTATAAGGAAAAAAACTCTGCCCGGGTCGAGCACCGGCGTCGAAAAGGCTAAGGATAACCGTGTCGTCCTGGTTCGTCCACCAGAGTCGATACGGTTAGGGAGATTATCGCTAGTTGTTGTGGTAGAAGTGAAGGGAAAAAATACGCGTTTCCGGATCGTACACCGGCGTCATATTGTAACCGCCAATCCATCGCTGTTCTGGTTCGTCCACCAGCGTCGTTTACTTATAAGCCGGCCACCGTTCTCTCTCTTTTTTTATCGTTCTCTCTCTTTTTTTATCGTTCTCTCTCTTTTTTATCGTTCTCTCTCTTTTTTTTTTATATCTTGACTGCTAAGTCCTTCTCCAACCCGGTCAACATCGGTCGCGTCTTCAGACCCTGTTCCTAACAATCGTTCGAAACCTAACACGCCATAACGTCCTGTCGGTTCATTCGTGCTTGCTGTTGTACTGGCCGGCTCCAACCGTTTAACCGCTCCGACCACGTTCGTCCATCCCATCTGTTATAACTCGAGTTGTGACTTATCATACTGATTTTGTTTTTTTTTTTATATCATTTGATCCGTCAACCAGATCATTCTTCGAAACGCAGACACGTAGCTGGATCTAACATGATGCCGTATGAACGCCGCGCCGCATCTGGTCGAGCCGTTCGCCGAAAAACAAGTCGCAAACTCTTGTGTTTGATTGTATTTTGAAAGCCTAAGAACTTTTTACATATATATATATATATATAAAAGAAAAATAAATAACTAACTAAAAAAAGGAAAGGAAGCTGATTTTTATTTCTATTTTATTTATTTTATTTCTGTTTGGGTGATTGTAGATATATGTGTTTAAGAGGAAAGAAAAGGAACTCTTGGAAGTATTTTATTAATTTGCCTTGTTATTTATTTATATTTATTTATTTATATTTATATTTTATTTTATTTTAGGGCTGACTAGCCAATGGTCCAGAAAAGCGAGTTGGATTGAGGGATGAGTTGGATTGAGGGATAGGGATATGAATTGAAATTGATTAACTGATTCTTTTATTATTATTATTGTTTGTTTGTTGGCTTATTTTGTCTAGTTTTTCCTTCTGTCAAAGAAAAAGTTGGTGTCCTGGCCCTGGTCTAGGAATTCCTTGGTGGCTGAATTTGCTGGAAGGGTAGTTTCCCATTTTTGGTTGCTGGGGAGAATGATGGGTACAAAGTAAGTCTGTCCAGATGAGTCCATAATAGAAAGTGATTCCCCTTGAGCTCCATTGTATTTGATAGTGGCTGATACATCCATTAAGAAGGGCTTTCCAATTATTAGTTGCACAGGTCCATCAGCCACCCAGAAATGAACAATTCTGGATACTTTTCCAATGGTTACTTCTACTTCCTCAGCAATTCCAGGCATATTAGTATGGTGGCCTCCAACTCCTTTAAGCCTCATTGATTTGGCAGTGAGTACCAGTCCTAGTTGGTGAGCCAGTCCTGCAGGTATGATATTGACCATTGATCCAGTATCTAACAGAGCTTGATGGGTTTGTCCATTAATATTGATTTTAACATATCCAAGGGGGCATGAATAGAGGGTGGTCTGTTCCTGTTTTACTTCTTCTTCTTCTCTGCCTATGACATTAGTTGACCTAGTGGGTTCCAAAGGCAGCCTTCTGTTTGAGATCCTCTTCTTGAAAGCATCAGTGACACCACTAGAGATAGCAAATATTTCTCCATAAGCCAGTTCCATCTTTCCTTCACCAAGCATTCTTTTGGCAACATCCTCTTCAGCTCCTGGGTATTCCTTGGCCAAAGTCTTCTCCAAGTAGGTCTTCTTTTCTGACTTCTCCTTGGGTGGTTGTTGAATCCTTGTATGTCTGAGTCCTTGAATCTTACATGGGTGTCTGATTTGGGGTCTTGATTCTGTATCCTGCCTGATGGAACTGGGGTCCTGGCCATATTCAGTAAGTCTTCTGTATCCATATCCATAATGTTGTCCTTTTCTTTCCTGATCCTTTTATCTGCCATTTTGGGTTCTTCTGGGTCCTTGGTTCCTCTGGTTCTCTTTCCAAGGTCTGCTTCATAGATGGTGGATTCTTCAGGGGTGATTGCTTCTTCTAGTTGGCCAAAGGAGGATGATACAATGGGTTGGTCCTTGGGGAAAGCCTCTACTACATCTTTGATTGGTCTCCTGGGGTCCCATGGAATCATAGATTTGTCTGGAAGTCTGAAGTCCCTGCCATCCCTGGTTACTGATCCTTTGGTCATATCTTCTTCTAGGGTCCTACATCTGGTCATTCCATGGGTGTTGTCAAAGCAATAGTAACACTTTAGAGTATAAGTCCTTGGAGCTGAATTAAATCCTGGGGCAGGTCCAACTAGGCGAGGTGGGGCTGATCTTCCAGCAGTGAGGGCTGCAAGCTGCTTGGTGATGACTTCCAATTGTTTTTTTTCTGTAGAGCTGGGACCAGAAGTAGTGGTAGGTTTGATATAGGGAGCTGGTCTACTGGAGGGTGAAGGTGAATTATCCATATTTCCAGAGGGTTCTTGTCTCCAAAGTTTTCTTCTGTCCATGACTGATGTTGATTGAACTTCCCTGTGGATGTAGGTGACCAGGGTATTGGTATCTGGAAGTATGTCTCCTCCATCCTTAGAGGCAAGCATCTTGTTGTCCCTGATGAGCTCTCTGGTTACTGCTGACTCCAATTCTGGGCTGAGGGCTTCTAGGAAAAGTTCTCTAAATTCTTCAAGGTTAGTACTGTACCCCATTCTTACCAAGTAGTGAGTGATTGCTTCAAATTTGGTCCTAAAGGTCTTGAAGGCTTCCAAAGTCTTGAGTCCTCCAGTCTGTATGGCAGTGTTAACCAGATTCTTCAGGTCCTGTCTAGTGTATTTGACCAAGGGGAGAGAGGATCCAAATCTGTTGAGTAGCTGTTTCTTCAGGGTTTCCCAGTCTAAGTCCTCATGGCCTGTCATTTCTTCCACTTCATCCTTAAGATCCATTCCTCTGATAAAAGATATAATCTGTCTAGCCAAGTCCTGAGCAGAAGCACCATCAGCTGATCCTGCATTCTCATACCTCTTAATAAACTTTTCCACAGGCATATTGGTTCCATCAAAGAATAGATCCTTATCCAGGGGCTTGATCTTGATTGTCTTGTTGGATGGTCCTGTGTACTTGGGCATGACTGGTTCTCTTTCCAAAAAGTGAGTGACTGGTGTTTCTGAACGGTGTTGAGAGGGTACTGGAGACTGGGAGTATTGTCCATGCGGGTCTTCTGTAGTGTCTGCTGATTGGTTGTTGTCCCTGTATCTTGCAGTATTAGGGATGTTTCCAATGTTGATCCTGGAAAGCCTGGCTGGATTGGGGTTAAAGGTCTGTCCTACATTGGTATTGATTGGTTGGCTGACTGGAGGGTAGATACTGGGGGCTGAGTAGAATCCTGGGAATCCTTGTTGAGACATGGCTGGTAAGAGGTAGGTTGACAGATGGAAGGGGTATAGGTATGTAGATGTTGAGTGTATGTATGAAGAGTGTATGTATAAAGAGTGTATTAAGGTATGGGTAGTGAATGTGGGTATGTATAAGTCCTTTTTAAAAAGTTTATGAAGATATAAGTTGACTAATGTATATGTATTTATGTTTTGTAGATGTTTGAAGATATGGAGAAGAGAGAAGGGGAAGGTGAAGTAGTGATGAAGCTGATAGTATAGTGTTACTAGGACTAAAGATATCTGAAGAAGTCAGGCCACTGTTGGGACACCACTTGTGGAACTACTCAAGGGACAGAATAGAGCTTGGAAGGGATATGTATAACTACACTAGTACTAATGTAGGTTATGACAAAGGTGCTGATATAAGAGCTGCCTTCCTGACTAATGCTAAGGGGATGAGTGTAACACTAAGAATAAAATAAAAGGTGTGGCTAATTTATATCTACTCTTAGAAGACTAATACTAATGTGCTTGTTTACCACACACACCAGGTGAGAGGGATGGATAAGGGGGGATGAGATGTATAAAGTATATGTAATATAAGTATAATAAGAGGCAAGGGTTTGTAGCTTTGGAGTCAAAGTGGGTCAAGCAAGACAGGGGACAGTCTTCTTATATTGAGGTTCAAGCTTGTCACGCTCTATGATGCCAAGGACTGATACCCTTCTAGCTACACAAGGTGCAAGACTCAAAATAATATGAAATAAATTATTTTAGAGGATATTAATCTTTTTATTAATATTAAAAGATTATAAATTTAATTGGGAGGGGCCTGCAAGCAGGGGTGTTTTGGGTGCCCTCCAAAGGTGTTCGTGATAATGCACAGAAACTTTGTAACCTTTTACACTGGGGCCTGCAAGCAGGGGTGTTTAAGTGCCCAGTAAAAATAGTGGCTAAGAAAGGGCCACAACTCCTAGTGAAACAAGACTTACTGTAGGCTTTTAAGAGGAGGAGGGGGGCTTTCTTAAGGTAAACTGGACAGCTGGAAGCGGTTGGAAAGGTGGGCTTGATGACTGGACAGAGTTGGGTTTGAGGAAAAGAGGCTTTGAAGTCTTGAAGACTGATTTACTGGGCAGGACACTAGTAAGCTGGACTGGTGGAATGCTGATGGTAAATATGATAAAGCTGGGGAATCAAAATACAGGGGGAAGAAAGGGCCTCTTAAATGCCTTTCTGGAGCCCTGATGGCGAAACATCAAGTGTTATTTTGGCTATGGGAACACTACAAGGAAGGAGTTATCCTTAGTAGAAATAAATGATGTAATTTATCAAATTATTACATGTACAGGCTGTCAATAATTAATACAGTCTGTAAGTCATCTGTAGACATCATCTGAGGGCGCTTCAAGAGCTCCTAGTTTGATGTACAACATGTATTGATCACTTGATCAATAGAATAAAAAAGGAATAATCAAATTATAATACAGAATCTTATTTCTGTTTAATTTGGTTATTTCATATATAAAGTTCTGTACCATGAGAGTTCTTGTCATACCTGCATGGTGAGCGCTTTAACAGCTTTCCATTCAATTATTTGACAAGCAAAACATCCTGGGAAAAGTGTCAACATTTATTATTTTCCCGTGATAAAAAGAGCTTGTCATTTATTTTAATTGTACAAGTTCTTTTAGACTTGTTTGAAGTATTCTGATGTTTTCTTAGTCCCCTGTTTCGTGTCTTTCATGTGTTATGATATTATTTAACTTATACTGTATGTATTTGTATAAGTTAATAATAATACAAAGACTATAAAACAGCGTGATATTTATGTCAAATGTTATTTAATATTTTATTTATGTGTTTAAAGGATAATTACATAGTTTTATTTAAGTACTTATCCCGTATTTTGAGGACTTCTACTTATTAGAATAATCTCATATTACATATGTTTATACCTAGTAAGTATTTTAGCGCTTAGTAGGAGTATTCTTTTAAGTTAATTTTATTATTAGAAGGAGTAAGTTTTCTAGGGTACTTTGGCTGAGGTACCCTAGGTTATTTTACTTGCTCTTTCAGAATATGAAATAATATTCTCACTTATCTCAAAGTTTACTGAGTTATTATTTATTTTATTATTTATTTATTTATTATATTTGTTTATTGCATTATTACTACGTAATAATGTTTATATTTTAAAATTTATCTTTTCTTATGTGTATTATAGTTTATGTTACATTATTACTTATTTAATAATGTCTCTTTCATATGTATTTTTTTATTAATTAATTATTACTTTATTTATTGTTCTAGTCAGGTTGTCTCTGAACTAGTAGCAAGCTGACAAAGCTGGTATTTATATTTATATATTTCTAAGAGTGATGGTAACTCTACTAAGTTATGTATACTAATTATATGGGATCTGTAATGTTGGTATATGTAGGGGTTAATTTAGTAAGCTAGGGAGTCCATTAGTAAGTCAGGGGGTCCATAGTAAGTCAGGGGGTCCATAAGGGAACAAGAGGGAGGAACAGGTGTCCTTATATATCTGAGAGAGAAGATGAGCCATCAGGCTAGAGAAAGGAAACAACCAGGCTATGACATGTAGCTGGTGGGAAAGGAAAATATGACAGATGAAGTAGAATAGACAGTGACACATATGAAATGGTCATGACAGTAACAGATGAGTAGTGAAAGGTAGAGTTTATGTATATGATGTAAGATGTTATGTAGTATATAATGTGTAATATGTATTATGTATCTTGGTTGTGAAATATATCTACTTATAATATGTACTTATTGTATTCTATACCTTGCTTTATACTATAACTTGCTGTATTATTCTGAGTTTGCCTGTAACTCTTGAACTATGAGGAATTTGGGGGTAGTTGTAGTGAGTGACTAGGGTTAAAATGAGGTGTAGAATCTGATTATGAAATAATAATGATGAATATGTGTAAGGTATGGGTTTTATATGTATATATATGTAAGTATTTGAGGTTTATAAGTGATAAATAATTTATTAAAAGTATGGTAATGAAGTGGAATGGATCACCACACCGTTTGATCCAAGACGGCACATAGCAATAGCAAGTTGGACTGATGGGTCTCGTTGAGGATTCTGAGAGGAGTTGTGAAAGATTGGATTTGACTCAATCAGTTGAAGAAGATTGAGGAAACATGGGAACGACATTTGAAAAAGCTGGAGGAAGCATGATTGAGGAAGTTCTTGAATGATTGAAAGGTCATATCAAGGATGGAATCGTGTAGTGGTGCCTCTGGCATTGAGGTATCGTTTCTGGAGTTTTGATTGACAATAACGGTAGAAATCTTCAAGACCTGAGTCTTTGTTATCTGAGTCGAAAATCAATACTGTTGCAGCAGAGTTGGCCGCTTGAAATAGTTGCTTGTGTTGAGAGGGTGCTTGTCGCATGATTGGTTGAGGTGAGGTGTGATATTTGCTTGGTTTGACAAGAGGGACTGGATTGAACGGTGCAGCGTGAGCTGATGAGAGATGTGATTTAATTGGGTTATTTTGGAAATGAAGGATTTGGATGGAAAACCAGGGTTTTTCATTTTCAAAATCCGTTTGGTTTTTAGCTACCCCTTTTTGAAAACCCGTTGGTTAGAAATTGTGGATTTGGCAATGTCTAATCAATGGGTTTTAATGGTGGATTTGGTCATATTTGATACCCCCTATTCCAAAAAGGAATGACACCATTTTTCACATCAGATCACAAACATGGTTATCATTTCCCCCTGGTGATCTTACCCTGATCACTGCTTCCAAGAAGCTTGTGAAATAATAAATATTTTATTATTTAAGAGGAGTTTTCTTCACTAAATTTGAAGATCACCTCCCCATCAATTTTAACCTACACCAGATAACTTATTATAAGCTACAAAGGCGCTCACCTTCTCCTGTAAGTAAGGAGGACTGGCCTTTATTTATATACTATCTTAATTAGTTAAAATTCTTCAAACAAATCCCCCCCAATCAATTAAATACCTTTAATTGGATTGGAAGAACCGTGTATCAAATCTGGTTAGCCCTTCTAAGGATTTATTCCCTCAATAGAAGTTTTGGCAGCAGGGTAATAAACTGTTTTTATTTGATACTTAGTGTTTTTATAACACTTAAAGTTATTATTCTTATTGGTAATTGGTTCATTACACTTTATAAGTGTAATATTATTCTTTTTAGTCCTTACTGTACACACCACAACAAGTGGAGTAGAGTACAGAAAGCTGACACTTGTATGTCAGAAACCATAAAATCATCAAGTATGAGCCTTTTCACATTAAACCTGCTCCTTGGTCCAATCAGACCCTCCATTAAGATTGCCCTCTCTCAAGCCTAATATTCTGAAGGTCAAATATCAACATTTTTATGATTATGAAATATGTAACAATATAAGTTTTTACTAAGCAGCTGGCAAGCACCTAAGCTGATTGGCTACTGTCAGAGGTGGTAGTCTTGCAGCAACTTCTTTATAAGGAATATTTCAAGGTTTAAGATGGGAATTTTCTAAGGTAACATGATAATTATGCACTATGATGCAATGGGGATTGTATTGTATTGAGAACAGTGTTTTCTATGTCCCCATGACCTCATGAAATTTATGAATAACCAATCACATCATGGGCTAATTCATATAATAGAACAATACTGGAAAATTACCATGCACCTAGGTAATTTCTCTCTTATTAGCATAAATCTATTCCTCTCATATTTATGCAAATACTATTATTGGCTCTCAGCTTTTACATTAGTGGTGGTTTGAGTGAGTTAACCCACTTAATTTTACATCAGAAGTTTATTTATTGACTAATATTTTAGGATATGTTATTATTTACATTATTTTATTATGTTTTACAGCTAATTCAGTTCTTAGGATACTCTGGATTATCTCTAGGGCTGGCAGGAAGTTGGTATAAACTTGTTTCTGCACATACAGCTGGTACATACATGTATATGGTGATTTTTAAAAAAAATGATTGGAGACCTTTCACATTTGGTTTTATAGTTTGATTTTCAAAAAGCTATACTTCTGATGTATGGAAGGCACTTCTAGAATCAGTGTCCAACACATATCAAAAACACAACATGTAGAATTTTTGCTGACTAGAGGTCTCTGGTAAATGGTGCCTGTGCACAGATGAAAGAGCGACATGATGATTGATGACTTGTAGGATTTCCTCTCCGATATGGATAAGGAGCTAATCTGTATGTATGTACATAGATTGTTGTCGCTAGGGCTGATTTGATCTGAGCTTACCCGTAGGGATTACCCGCAGCAAGATCCTGCGGATTATGTAAGCTGCTCGCTGGCCTGAACAGCAGCCTCGGCCAAACTTTAAACCGACCCTCGTTCCACCCTCCATCTGTCATCTTCCCCAACCAACCCACTCACCAAGCCACGCACACACAAACACACACACTCATCTTCAATTCTTTCAACAGTCATACCGAGAAGTAGCAAGACAGTCAACATGTCCTCTTGCACACCCTGCCAGCAAGACCAACCAAGCTCCTCATCAACATCATCATCAAATGAACAACAAGATGAACGAGTCGGAACGATAGAACCACACGAAACAGCAAACGGTATTGAGGTAGAAGACGACCAGAACCCACCTACGCCGCCGTCACCGACTTCAGGGCGACCAGCTGGACAACTAGACTCAGGCTATCTCAACGATTTACCTTCATTGACACCATCCAAGCTAGCCACCTCGGTGTCCGACTCTGACTCCGACTCGATTCCGGAGCGGTTCACGGACGATGACTCAGACGAGCCGGGAGGACTCCTGGACAGTCTCAGTCTCGCGCCCTCCTCCAACCTCAACACCTCCTCCGACCTCCGCCAATCCTCTGCCATCCCCCACCAACAACGCACACCCTCTAGTCAATCGTCACTCGGTAACCTTTCAAACTCCCATATCTCACTCAGCGAACCAGCCCCTATTCGCAACCCTAGAATCTCTAGGAAACGGAGCCTCTCGGCCCTCGTCGCTCTTCGTTATCGAGGCGGAAAAGGCGACGCGGAAATCGGTGACGAGGAGCGAGGTCTCCTGGCTCTCGACCTCGACACATACGTAATTTTTTTTCTCTCTTCAACCTTTCCGTCTCTCTTAATCGTTGCCAACCAAAAAAAAAACTCCCCATGACTTGCAGATCAATTCGGGCGAGCCCGAGATTCCAGAAACCCGAGCGCTTCCACCCTCTGCGCTTTTTCCGACACTATCGACCGTGATAGGAGGTGGTCCAATGACGCTGGGAGGGATTGAGAAGCCGGCGAGTGGGAGAGGGATGTCAGAAACATTAGGACTCAGGAAGTCAATAGCTAATCCAGATGAACCAGATTCTCACACTCCCGGCCTCACTATCTCTCTTCATCCCGACAGTGACCCTCTGCTACCCACTCCCCGCTCCGAATGGCCCTTCGGTGGCGGAACTGGGCCCGGCAAAACTTCAAGAGGGTTTATCCCCGGAAGGTCCCTTAACCTACTCTCTCCTACTACTCCTACTCCTACTTCTGCTTCTTCCATCTCTAATCCCTCTGATCATCCTCCTCTTGGCTCGGATCTCCTTTCTTCTCCTTCCTCTAACTCTTGATCTTCTTCTTACTCTCTTTTTTTTGTGTTCTTTTATCCTCCCTGTCGCATAAAAAAAACAGAATCTTCCTTGGTCATCTTCATTTGCAGTTGCATTTTCTTTTGTCTCACAGTCTGTTTTGAAGGCTCCGTGTTGATCTTTTTCTGTTTCCATGTATTTATTATCATTCTTCCTTCTTTGTTTGTCTGTGGTCAGTCCAACTGTTATATCTATATACACAAAACAAATGAAACTTGTTCTGCCTAGTTTTTTCTTTTCTTCTTTTCTCATGGTTGGGTGAATGATTGGATTAATGGATGAAATAATACATGCAAAAACCATGGTGCTCAGAATTACATTTATCATTTGTCATACTTGTGTAGCATCTGGTTTGGAATGAACAAATGATGCTAATTTTACCTGCAGGTTGCTGATACAGTCATCAGAAAGTTATTCATGAGCTGGTACTTCATGGACCAGCTTGTCAAGACTTGGGGGTGCACACATATTACAAGAGCATAAGAGGTATAGCCCTAACCCAATGAGTGAGCATGGTTGTAGATCATGCCTACAAGTCAATTCTGAATTTTACATAATCAAGGGGATCAAGTGAGTGCGGACCTTGGATCTTTTCTTCAGGATTAGCCATGCCAGAGACCAACAAAGAGAAAATACAAAACAAGCAAAGCAGACAGCCTATCAGGCAAGTACCACTAACCAACTCAGCATGTCAGCTTGCTACCAGTTCAGAGACAACCTGACTAGAACAATAATAGTAATATTTAATTAATACAAGATACATAGGAAAGAGACATTATTACACAGGTAATAATGCACCATAAACAAAATTGAAAGCCCCACTTGAACTTTACAACCTGCTGAAAGAAAACTGCAGCAAATCCAATTGACGCCATAAGATTGAGCTAATTGACAAGGTACTGGCATTAGCGTCAGAACCCAACCCCTCAGACAGCTTCACACTCTTTAAATGGGCTACTCTGATGGCAGAACTTGAGCAGCTCAAGATTGAATGGCCAGAAGTGAGCGGCATCCTTCTCCAAACGTTGTTCAAACCGCCTAGTGGAGTTGATACAAAAACCTTTGAATTCTCAGTGGATCAACAACTGGATTTGAAAGAAAAACCTACCTTTGCCGAAGTGTCTTCAGTTATCCACTCTGCCACTGGAAAGCTTAAATCACAAGTTGCCATGAATGGGCCAATCCCTATGGACCTCAACCGGATCCAAGCACTTCAAACTCAAAAGCACTACGTCCCACCTCAACAAAGACACAACCAGCCAACCAATTATCAACCTGAACGCCAGACCTTGCGTCTATTGGTTGACAAAGCTACCCACTACAAAGGGAAAGGCCAGTTGGACACCCTCATCAACAAGTACGGCAATAGCTGTTTATCAATGATGTCTACCGTTGTCCAGGAGTAGATGGTATCATTCTATCAACTGGCCAACTCCTATCAGACGGATGGCAGCTACTGTATCAGGGAACTTGTGCGACACTAGTTGATCCCTGTAATAACACCTACAATACTGTTTTCCATAACTATTGCTGGTTGTTAAAGACTTCCCCCCCTTTGCAATCAATGAAAATTAGTCAAGAACCATCTGTTGATTCCTACATATAGCATGTTTGACTTGGACACATTGGCAATGAGGCAGTGAAACAGTTTCTTCAATTTAACTACCCCAATAAGAAAGTGAATTGGAAACCGTTTTTCTGCAAGCAATGTGCCAAGTCCAAGAGTCTTGATAAGAAAGCTCTGGGGATGGAGACTTTGATCCTGCGTGATGAACCAATGGACCTGTGTGTTTCAGATGTGATAGGTCCGCTTAACTTGGATATCAACGGGTGTTGTTTCCTTGTCACCCTGAGAGACCATCCAAGTACTTACATTTTTTGTGCACCCATGGCGTCTAGGAGTGAGATCCCCACCAAGATCCTAAACTGGATTCAACATTTGAAGACCGTTTTAGGGAAAACACCCAAGTACCTCTGATGCAACAACACGCTGGAATACACAAAGACACTGGCTCCTCAATTGCAAGCACTGGGAACAACTCTAGTGCCTGTGACCTCGTACTCACCTGAGCAGAATGGTGAAGCTGAGCGGGTGAACAGAAAGCTAGGAGACATGGCTCAAACCATGGTGGGTGTTTGCATACTCTACGGCATCTCACCTCTACAACAGAATCCCAAATACCCAAACAGGATCCAGAACCCCTCTTGAAATGTTGTATAATGTCAAACCCAAGGCCAAGACCCTCTATCTGTTTGGATCTTGTGAAATCATCCATATCCCAAAGGAACATTGATCCAAACTGGATGAAAGAGCCCAAGAAGGTCAACTTCTGGGTTATCCTGAATGTGTGGCGGGTTGGTTGTTTTGGGTACCTAATGAAAGGTGTATGATTCATTTGGCAGCAGTAAAATTCCTGGATTGCCAACGCCTACAAGTACAACCGCCGGACACGCAGACGAGCAAAGACCTAGTATGTCAACAAACTGGACTCTACTCCACAAATAGTGGTGTGTACAGTAAGGAATAAAAAGTCTTACACTTTAAAAAAGTGTAATAAAAAAAATAACAATAATCAAAATTACTTTGGTGTTTTGATAAAAACACTAGGTATTAAAAAAAACAGGTTACTACCCTGCTGCCAGACTTCTGTTATGGGAATAAATATCCTCAGAAGGGCTAACCAGACTTTAACACGGTTCTTCCAATTAAATTAAGAGTATTAATTTAATTGGGGGGGTTTTGAAGAATTTTAACTAATTAAGATAGTATATAAATAAAGGCCAGTCCTCCTTACTTACAGGAGAAGGTGAGAGCCTTTGTAGCTTATAATAAGTTATCTGGTGTAGGTTAAAATTGATGGGAGGATGATTTATTCAATTTGGTGAAGAAACCTCCCCCTTAAATAATAAATATTATGTATTAATACCTCTACAATTTATTTGACAGTGGGGATTGGGGCAATGTTGACAGGTGAATCTGATCAGCCTGTTCGTGGTAAGAAGTGAAATATGGTGTCATTTTTAATTAAAATGATGCCATATTTATTTCACATTAATTAATTTAATTTAATGTTTATTTTTCTTAATTAACCTAAATAATTATTAATCACATGTACATGTAACTTCCTTTGGGGCTAGTTCTTGAAAAAGCGCTTTCTCTGGAGAGTTAAACATGTGGG
Source organism: Puccinia hordei (assembly GCA_007896445.1). Lineage (NCBI taxonomy): Eukaryota > Fungi > Basidiomycota > Pucciniomycetes > Pucciniales > Pucciniaceae > Puccinia > Puccinia hordei. Next base: position 454,162 of record RDRW01000225.1, on the reverse strand, counting down.
AATTAATTTATAAGTCATTATTGCATAATTAATATACTTTACATAAAGATTTAACTTTATTTATGTGTAATTTTATACTATAAATTACCATGTGTTCATCTTGGATCTTCCAGGATTTTCAAGAAGAAAACTATGCCAATAAATGGTTCTTTATCCATTTATTGCATGTTTGAAAATAAATTTTCCAAAGATTTTCATTAATTAAATTATAACTTAATTTTGGTAAAAAAATAGATATAATTTTTACTAAAGGTTTTTATTGGTATGGTCATGAGTGTGGGTGGCTTGAACTCAGGTCCTTGGGTTTATAACAGTTATCAACAAGCCAGTCCCTAACTGTTAGACTATTATACAATTTGATAAAATGTTAAAGTCTACTTTCCGTTTTGTTAAGACTGTTAATGTAAATAAAAGATAATAATAAAAATAAAGAATAATTATAATTATTCAAGCTTGCAGTTTCAAGTATTACATGTTACATACTACATGTAATATCTTGGTGGCTGAGATAGTACCAAAATCTAAATCTGGAAAGATCAATGTAGATGGGATCCTGAAACAGATCATGTTACGCCTTGGTGAAGACAAGGCAGATGAAATCGCTGCCAAAGAACAACTTCAAATGTCACTACTTACAATTGCAGAAGAACACATCCTCCCAAAGAACATCAAGCAAGCACTTACGGGCCCCAATGCGGCTCTTTGGGAAGAAGAAGCGAAGTATGAAATGTCCATGTTTGAACAGCTTGAAGTCTGGGTACCAGAGAATGCTCCTAAAGGCTGTAAAGCATTAGGAGCACGCTGGGTTTTCTCCATCAATCAAAAGCCAAAGGAGACAGTCAACAAATACCTGGAGAGATATGTGGCAAAGGGTTTCAACCAGTAGATGGGTATGGATTATAACGATACATACGCTCCAAGTGCTTCGCTGAATATCCTGCGTTTTCTAATCTTGCTCAGCATGTCTAACGGCTTACCAACTGCAACTTTTGATGTCAGCTCGGTGTATTTATACAGCCCAATCAAAGAGACGGTTTTAATACAGCCACCAACTGAGATCAATCCCTTACTGAAAGGAAAGGTGATGCAACTGAAGAAGGAGCTGTATGGGACCAAGCAAGCAGTGTGGTGCTGGTGGAAGTTCTTCCAACAGACTTTCAAATCTCTTGGTTTTGAACCTAGAAAAATTGAACCATCCCTGTATCTTTTTCAGAAAAACAAGGAGTTTGTCATTATCTGGTTACATGTTGATGAAGGTGTTGCTCTCTTGTCCAACCAACAGTTACTTAATGACTTGAGGAGAGGAATGGAGAGCAAACTCAAGATAAAGTGGTCAGATACTGTAAATCAACTTGTAGGTATAGATTTTGTCTGGGATGGTGCCAGTCTACGGCTCAACCAAACAATACTGGCACACCAAATAGTGGACTTGGATCACAGGAAGTTCTTCCCACATAATTGCCTGTTACCGGAGCAAGATCTTGAAATCCTTTGGATCAAACAGAATTCCAATTGGTCATTGGGTCCCTAATGTATTTGGCATGTGGCACTCGGCCTGATTTAGCTTATGCAGTTAATCTTTTAGCACTTTTCTGTTTGGCACCATTGGAGAAACACTGGATAGCGTTGGACTGGCTAATTGGTTATCTTGGGAGGACATCAGAAAGGTTGTTGGTGTACAAGCAGGGGACTGGGGGCTTGGACTTGTGGACGGATGCAAATTGGGGAGGGGAGCATGAAAGGTCAACTGCAGGGTATTTGTTGACACATGACAGAAACAGCATTGCATGGGGGTCAAAAAGGCAAACTGTGGTGGCAATGTCCACATGTGCAGCGGAATACCTAGTGTTATCGGAAGGAAGGCTAGGACTACAGGTGGTGTATGGAGATACAAATTCATGTTTTGTGTCTTGCCGCGACTTGCAGTACATGGGGCTGCAGGCGACTCACAACAAAGTGCATACAGCAATAGAAATACTACATATGATCCGAAGTCATACCCCCTTCAAGAGAATGCGGATGGAGGCACCCTTAGGTGATGCCATGAGCGCAGTCTTGCTTCTGCAAAAGAAGAACTATTTTTAAACTGATATGCATGGGAATTTGACATTGAAGGTTATGTCAGGCTCAAGGAAGGACAGGCTTGGCATCTGTAGGCTATTAAGTCCTATGGTGCTTACTGAAGCAATGATGGATACGCCTGTGAGACTTAGAATGCGCATGATAGGAACATTAATAGGTAGATTGCTTGATGTAGCCTTGTTGGAAGATGCTCCTATAGAGCTAGTATGCAGATAAGTTAGAACTCAAGGTCAGAGATGTCTTCTGACAAAACTAGCCTGTGGCAACACCTTAATTACTACGGCATGGGAGGGAGCGCCTAAGCAGCTACCGTCCAGAGTTAGCGCGGATTACATATGCACATCTGTCAAGCACGAGTTCAATAGGCTACTGAGACTTGCGGGCCTTGGGGGTATAAGTAGTGTCATAGAGGCTGGTAACAACATCAAGTGGTTTCTTGGTTTATAATTGCATCACCACCAGCAACCGCCTTCTCTTACAAATGCATAGCACTTGTTTTAAAACTGCAGCCCTACAACACGCGCAACTGTATGCCAAGTGGCAGTGAATCCCTGAAAGGGAAAGGGGCAAAGCTAAGGTACTATCAGTAAGCTTGACCTTGAGGTGTACGCATTCAGGCATGTGAGAGGCAGGTAGTTATTAGTATGGTCATGTTAAGACTAAAGTTTTGTTAGGGCTAGGGTTAGGGTTAGGAGTGGTGGTGTGTTAGGGTTAGGGTTTAGGTCTAGGGTTAGGTTGAGAGCTCAACAACTCTCCCATTCACTCAACATCATGGAAGAAATGACGATAGATCCTGATCTCAAAAGTCACTGTGATAACCAAGCGGCGGTTCTCATTGCAACTGACAACACTTCAAAGAAGAAAACTAAATATCTCCAGAGAGCTTTCTACTTTGTAAACAATCTAATCAGGGAATATGACATCAAGGTGAATTGGACCTCAACGCATAACCAGCTGGCAGATATTTTGACAAAACGGCTGGGCCCAACAAAGATGTTGACAATGGTAGGACAATTAGGGTTGGGGGATAAACTGAGTAATCTTGAGGGGGGGGTGCTAGTGTATACAAGATTACTGTTATATAAATAGTCATCAACTTATGCATATACCTTGTCTTTTATCTATTTTCACCTATATCCATAACCCTAACCATTTTGTACTTAGTATATAATCTGGTCTGTTCCCGTCCCGGTTCTCCTTTCTCTTTCCTCACTGAGATTGGAGACCAAGATTCAGCACACACCAAGAGCTTACCGTGACAGGACTGCTTCAACCAGGTTAGTAGTAGATTGGAGACCGAGATTCAGCACACACCAAGAGCTTACTGTGACGGGACTGCTTTGACCAGTTTCCCACTTGCTTAGGCATCTTATACTGTGTTTACCACTCAAGTCCCTCCCTGGAGGGAGGTTGCGCTTGTGCAAGGTGCCTTGCGCCCTTGCCTCCAACAGGCAAGGGCCTTGTGTTAAGTTTGCTCCCCTCCTAGCTCAGTAGAGATCAACCCTGACTTTCACCAACTTCTACTCTTATACTGTGCTAGGTGAGCATTTCATTCTTTTCATCAGCTGTTCCTTACTACCCTTCCTTCTCACTCTCTCTCCTCTCTTGTAGTTCCTTTTCTGCAGGGGTAATTACAGAGACCAAGCCTGACTTTGACCGACTGCTACTCTTATACTGTGCTAGCCATATATGTATATATTGTGGTTCCAGAATTGGTCTCTCCAAAGCACCAGGCTTTGTGTTAAAACTCACAGATCCACTTAGTTGCAGAAGGGACTAAACAAGTCCCTTACACTTTTTTTTTTGGTCTCAAACCAACCAAACACAACTTCATCAACCACTTCAATCAAACCATGGATTCAATACATGTCAACTTAGATCCAACCCTCATAATTGATTTGTTAGATTTCATCAGATTTCACTATTTTTCCTTACTTTTTATCTCTATGCTTCTCACATTTCACTCACATGTCATACACATTTCACTAAGTTGTATGTAGTCACCTGAGGCAGCAGCTGTGGAAGGATTCTTTCCTCATCCTTCCACAACCATCAATCACTCACCCACCTCGTGCTCTGCTGTCTCAGGTGAGTTGTCTTCTCTTTTTCTCATTTCTTTTTCTTATGAGCAATTTATCTCATCCTTCCACAACCATCAATCACTCACCCACCTTGTGCTCTGCTGTCTCAGTTCTGGTTTACCTCAACATGATTATACCCCTTATCAGACCAAGAAGCCATAATCCAAGCAGAAAACACAGCTTGTTGCAAAGCCCCAAACTTGATCCAGTTCTCCAACCAAAAAAAGATCCAATTGTTAATACATGGCAGAATCGAGTCTTGGGTTTAATATTTGAGCGGAATACAGAGACCAGAATGAAAAAAAAAAATGAATTAATATATGTATATGTAAATAATAGACAAATAACACACACACAAGATTATTTATTTATTTTTTAAAAAAAAAGACGATCTTTGACCCAAAACAAGAATAAAAATAATAAGAATGACAATGGCAGAAAAGATGAGTTGTTGAGTTGTTGAGTTGTTGAGTTTTTTTTTTTTTTAAAAAAAAAAAAAAAAGAAAGAAAGAAAAAGAAAGAAAAAAAATTAAGAGAGTAACTGTAAGAAACGATGTAAATTGAGTAAGAATTGTTGGTGATGAGGGGAGTCGATGGAATCACGTTTATAAGAGAGCAGATGAAAATTTTCGTGATTGAGTTCGACCTGATGATTATAATTATTATGTTGATGATGATGGTTTTGTGGAGCGAGTTGGTGATTCGGAAGCGATGGGTTTTCGTTAAGCTTCTGTACATACAGACATGAGGGGGGGGGGGGTGGTTATGAGTATTGATTGAGGGGAGGGGAAAAGAAGACGTACGAGATGAGGAGGGGGGCCGGACTGAGGGTCGGAGGAGGACTCTTCTGAAGAGTCGCCACCAGGGTCGATGAACGGAGAGGGGGACTGTGGGAGGGAAGAGAGGGAGCTTCCGATGGTCGAAAACGAGGGTGCTGTGAGAGAGCTGGGTGATGGATTGCGAGCAGGATGGGGATCGGGGGGAGTTCGATGGAGGAGGACCATCCAAAGAAGTCGCGGAACGAGTGCCAGAGAGGCGCGTGGAGGATCGAGAGGGAGTACTCGAACATGGGAGCGGGCTCATCCTCCGGGAATTCGGCGGCGATCTGGCGACATAAGCAGTCGAAACTTAGGCAAATATCTCTCGTCTCTTTCTCCGTTACCGATGGCTCAAACGAGTCGAACCATATACACAACTTGAGGGCGCCTATCGGGAAACCAGCGATCCCTTCGTTCGCCCAATAATCTAGATAGTTCGCTAAACACGCTTTCAAATCTTCCTCGCTCCCTATGTTTCTTAGCTCTCCCTCCTGCCCCGTCAAACACGTTATCATCACCATTAATCCCTCGAGCACCTGCTCCGTACTCAAGTTATCTATTCATCCAAATCGTGGAAAAATAGTATTATTTTTTTTAAAAAAAAAAACGATCAGTATGTTAGGGTTCCCGCTTCTGTTGTAGCATAAGACAAGAACTGACTCCGATGATCACGCCGAAGAGCGTCGAATAGTTGTTGACGAATTTCAGGGACACGGGTATCGGTAAAGACGCAGATTTGATTATAGATGGAAGCATTGGATGTTTCAAGTTTGTTAAGTTCCAAGGGGCGATTAGGATGAGGGGGATTTTCGGGATGATGAGTTTTGATTTTCTTGAGAGAAGGAGGAGCGGGAAGGAGAGCGAGAGGAGCATCTGAAGAGCTCTGAGAGAGTCTTCGAGTTGGTTCTGGCGGCTTGGTTGGAAGATGGTCGGGTTTCTTCTGTTTTGAGAAGTTGGGGAGCTTAGTAGGTGCAAGGGATGAATCGAGATCCACATGTGAAATCTCTTCGCTCTCAGAACTGTCAAGATTGTAATGGGGTCTCTTACGAGAGACAAGTCTAGGGGGCTGATTCCTACCTGAAGGCTCAATCTGAGAAAGTGCGTGTCTTGCCGGAGAGCTGGATTTCTGTCGGGAAGCCTTCTTTTTCTTCTTTTTCTGTTTGGCTGGCTTATCAGGAAGGAAGCTGGGTTTGGGAGGAAGTGAAGAGGCTGAGGCTGAAGGGCCTTTGGGGGCGACAGAAGATTTCTGGAAATGTTTGGGTAGAGCTTGAGCAGGTGTGTTGGCAGGTGTTGCCAATGTCACAGGGGTTTGAGAGACTGTAGGGATCGAGGCAGCTGGCTTCGTAGACCCGTTGATGGCCTTGTCCGTCTTTTGAGAAGCGTGTGATGAGTTAGTGATAGACTGTTTGGCAGTATTGGTACTGTGTTTGGCGTTAGGGGTGCTACTTTTGCCAGCAGAACTTGCAGCTTTATTAATAGGGTGAGTAGCTTGAGTAGTGTTAGAGCTGCCAGCTTTGACTGTCTCGGAGTTGTTTTTAGTGGCCGAGGGGCTAGCTTTATTTCGAGAGGTCTTCAAGTTGATAGTAGTGGGGGTGGTAGAGGGACCAGTCTTCTGAGTAGAGCTGCTAGGATTCGGATTACTAGGAGCTATCGTACCAGTATTCGGGGTCGAACTGTTGATAGCTTTGGCAGTAGTAGATTTGGTAGTTTGATTGGCAGTATTGGACGCGGCGGCGAGGCGACGCTCGAAAGAAGAGAGCATATCCACGACTGATGGATCGAGTGGTAAGGATTGCTGTGAAAGCTGAGGGAAGTGTGAAGTGAAGAGGTCATGAGTTGCAACGCGGGCGGCCTCGACAGTCTGGAGGTAAGTGGTGATAGAGCGGATGGTGGGACGAGGGTCACGATTAGCCCAGAGGAGAAACTTCTGCCGGGTGATCGGCCAGCCTGAGGCAGTCTTTGATCCGGTCGATTTCGACTTGCGTCCTTTAAAGAACTTTAGGTATCGTTGGAGCCGCGTTACCCATTGGTCCTGTAGTTGATTGTATGGTCGAGTCAAGAAGAAACTGTCGGATGATCGGTACTTGATGAACTCGGCAAGCGCTTTGTCCTCTTGTTCCTCTGAATAGACATCCACAAAAAAAAAGGTCGGATTTAAACATCGCTCTTACGCAGGTTATAGCTCGGATAACACTTACTGGTAGCTGACCAGACCAGGATAGATTCCAATTCGGTCTGAGTGACTGGCAAGTAATTAGAATCGGAGAGTGAATCTTTTGATTTCTGGTTCTTTTGTGTTGGTTTTTTTGAAGGTGGTACAGTCTTTGGAGTGGTCGTGCTCTTGGAAGTTTCGGTTGAGCCAGTTTTAGGACCAGGATGGAGGGGAGTGAGTGAGTTTTGGGTGGCTTGGTCTGCTTGTCTATCCATGTCGGACTTTGGAGGGTTGTAAATTGTTGCTTCAGTCGTTTCTTTTACTCTCGTTTCGTTTCGTTTCGTTTCGCTTCGTGTTGTCCTCTGGTCTGGTCTGGTCTGGCTCTGTTTTTTCAGCTAAGCTACTGCGGAAGAGAGTCAAATGGTATGCATGTTGTACATACACCACTCGAAAAGCTTGACTTTTTAGAGAATCCACAGTGTTTTTGGTAAAAATAAGTTTTCCACAACTGAGGGGAGCTCTGTGGTTGGCCTAGCAAGTTGTGGGTTTTGGTACCAAACCAAGTTTACTTGTCAACTTGTTCAGTTAGGTTTTCTGTGCTGTGATCTTGAATAGGGGCTGGACCCTACATATGTAAGAGCAACCAGGGTGACGGCTCGGATTCAATTCTAGCAACTCCGACCACACAAGATCCAAGAAACCCTGAGTGCCAAATTGTAAGGAGAGGAATCATCAGGATAATCATGATCAACTGATGGTTGACTATTTCAATGATAATTGCGTGTACAGTGCACATGACTTTTGCCAAAGCTTTGGTACTTTCCCACTGACAACTTTCCTTACTTTGTGCAAAAGCCAGTAAGTAAATAAGTAGATTTTGATTGATTTGCATTCAGCATAATATTAATTGATTTTTGTTTTTGGAGGATTGTACTGGTAAATTGGGACTCAGCCCTTAGGTCCAAGAGATCACAGCCAGTTGGCCTATGCAGTTCCTCTTGATGCCACGGATGTCAAGAGTATTACTGGCTTGGAGAGAGACCACTGCACCACAAGAACTTGCAGTGTTCTGTGGCTCAAGCCAAACCCTCAACAAAAATAACATGACTTATGAGCACCTAATCATCAACATGAACTTCAAAGAATCTTGGAGAAGAATCCTGCAAGAGGCTTCCCAGGATGTATTGGGAGCCTAGATTGTATGCATTGATTGGGCTTGGAAAAACTTCCCAACCACTTAATATTGAGTGGGCAGTTTGAAGGAAAAAAAAACCCCTAGAATGATTTTTTTTAGAGGCAACAGAATCAAAGGATACATGGATCTGGCATTGCTTCTTTGGTACCCCTAGATGTTTGAGCAGAAAGACTGTCCTGGATTGATCCCCTATCTTTCAGCCTTTACTCAATGGGACCGGCTTGAGCTTGGACATAATCAGTACAAAATCCCTTATTATCTTCCAGACAGCATCTACTACCCATGGTCTACATCAACCCACTCAAAATCACTTTCAGCACAAGATCAAGCCACCCAAAGATTCAATCCAAAGACATTCCAGACAACATCAAATCAATCATCAAAACATGTATTGTTTTACACAACGTGAGTGGTCAATCACAAGCCAAAACTGAACAATACCCTCCCTTACCGCCATCCATCAAGCTTATCCCACCTCAATCTGAGCCATTGACCTTATGTGATCAATTTCTATGTGGAATTGAGATCTGTTCTGAGCTTCTAAACAGAAAACTCACCAACAATCTAATCAAGTTGGCCCACTCTGATTCAGAGACAGAGACCAGCTCAGACAACAACCAATCTTCCTTGGGTTGATCTTCTTTCATATTGTCCTCTGACATAGTGTTGTTTTCTCTTGCCTTCTCATTTCTCGTCTTGTTTGTCACTTTGTTTTTTTTCTTGTTGTTACTTATTTTTGGTTGGTATGTTGCTTGTCACTTGCAATTTGTAAATGATAGATTGTCACTTTCAAATTTTCAATCATATGATAATGGGTGTTGGTAATTGCATGCCAAGGGTGCACACCAACGTCCCTGTGCACACACACTGGTGTGCACGGCCTACACACCAATTCTATTTGGCAATTAGGCCTCACAGGCTAATTCCTGGCTGGTATCTGGCCGGAAATGCCATGTGAGATGACATGCCAATTTATTTTGTGGGGCCCTACACGCCAGAAAACTTGGTGTGTAGGCCATGCACACCATTCCTTTTTGGTGTGCATGGGGGCTTTGCTGTACACCCTTGGCATGCAATTATCAATTCCCTACAATAAGATTACTCTTGATTTCAAAATAGATAAAGGTAAAAATTAAGAGGGATCAAAGAAACAACTTATGAAGAAGCAAAAACATAAAAATAACAAAAAAACAAAAAAAACAGACTAGGAATAGAAAAACTGGAAAAGAAATTGTACTACATCACAAGTCAAAGGTTGGGTCCATGAATTCATCAGTTTGAGCTTGTGGGAAAGCATGGAATTGAGTCTGGGTTGGGTTCCACTCCACCTCTTCTTCTTCATATTTACCATCATCCTCTTCATTGTCTTCATCGTACTCTTCTTCTTGTGGCCCCTCCTCTGCTAGTCCCAGGCCAAGATGATTGATGAATGTTGGAAATACTTGAAGAGGGTTTGGTTCCAGGTGTGCCATTGTTATCAGAGCTTTGAAAGTTGCTTTGAGCCTTGTTCATCATGCGCTGAAATATTTTGTTCTTTAGATGCACCAGGAATATCCTTGAGATCTCATCAGGGCAACTATCAAAATTCTGGAACATCACATTCATCTCCATCTTTTTGCAATCAATTGAAACCCATTCTTCTTGAATGTTGTTTGAGTGCGTTTCTTTGGCTGATTTCTTGGCTGAATCCTTGTTGGATGAATCAAGTAATTTCATTTTTTTTCTTCTTGGATTTGTCTTCATTGAACTCATGCTTAGCTGGGTGAATACCTGGCAGTTTCTCACAGTACTTGGATTGGGCTGTGTCAGATTGCTACTAGTTCAGAGACAACCTGACTAGAACAATAAATAAAGTAATAATTAATTAATAAGAAAAATACATATGAAAGAGACATTATTACATAAGTAATAATGTAATATAAACTATAATAAACATAAGAGAAAGATAACATTTTAAAATATAAACATTATTAAGTAGTAATAATGCTATAAACTGATATAATAAATAAATTAATAATAAATTAAATAATAACTCATTAAACTTTGAGATAAGTGAGAATATTATTTCATATTCTGAAAGAGCAAGTAAAATAACCTAGGGTACCTCAGCCAAAGTACCCTAGAAAACTTACTCCTTCTAATAATAAAATCAACTTAAAGAATACTCATACTAAGCGCTAAAATACTCACTAGGTATAAACATATGTAATATGAGAGTATCCTAGTAAGTAAAAGTCCTTAAAATACGGGATAATCACTTAAATAAACTATGTAATTATCCTTAAAACACATAAATAAAATATTAAATAACATTTGACATAAATATCACGCTGTTTTATAGTCTTTGTATTATTATTAACTTATACAAATACATACAGTATAAGTTAAATAATATCATAACACATGAAAGACACAAAACAAGGGATAAAGAAAACATCAGGATACTTCAAACAAGTCTAAAAGAACTTGTACAATTAAAATAAATGACAAGCTTATTTCATCACGGGAAAATAATAAATGTTGACACTTTTCCCAGGAGGTTTGCTTGTCAAATATTTGAATGGAGAGCTGTAAAAGCGCCCTCCATGCAAGTATGACAAGAACTCTCATGGTACAAAACCTTACATATGAAATAACCAAATTAAACAGAAATAAGATTCTGTACTATAATTTGATTATTTCTTTTTTATTCTATTGATCAAGTGATAAATACATGTTGTACATCAAACTCAGAGCTCTTGAAGCGCCCTCAGATGATGTCTACAGATGACTGACAGACTGTATTAATTATTGACAGCCTGTACATGTAATAATTTGATAAATTACATCATTTATTTCTACTAAGGATAACTCCTTCCTTGTAGTATTCCCATAGCCAAAAAACCACTTGGTGTTTTGCCATCAAGGCTCCAGAAAGGCATTTAAGAGGGCCTTTCTTCCCCCTGTATTTTGATTCCCCAGCTTTATCATATTTACAACCAGCATTCCACCAGTCCAGCTTACTAGTGTCCTGCCCAGTAAATCAGTCTTCAAGACTTCAAATCCTTGTTTCCTCAACCCCAACTCTGTCCAGCCACCAAGCCCACCTTTCCAACCGCTTCCAGCTGTCCAGTTTACCTTAAGAAAGCCTCCCCTCCTCCTCTTAAAGCCTACAGTAAGTCTTGTTTCACTAGGAGTTGTGGCCCTTTCTTAGCCACTATTTTTACTGGGCACTTACACACCCCTGCTTGCAGGCCCCAGTGTAAAAGGTTACAAAGTTTCTGTGCATTATCACGAACATCTTTGGAGGGCACCCAAAACACCCCTGCTTGCAGGCCCCTCCCAATTAAATTTATAATATTTTAATATTAATAAAAAGATTAAAATCCTCTAAAACAATTTATTGCATACTATTTTGAGTCTTGCACCTTGTGCAGCTAGAAGGTTGTAAGTCCTTGGCATCACAGAGCGTGACAGGCTGCTACATTAGAAATTTTGGACTCTTTGGCATTTTTGGATTGATATTGTTGGTGGGATGAGACCCAACTGTTGGGTGCCTTTTGTCTAGGGCTCTTGAATTTTGGGATGTTTTCAATGAAATCTTTTCCCAGTTGAATGTGAAGTACTTTTTCTTGTGCTCATAGTACATCTCTTGGGAATTGATCATCCAGCTTTCAGGTGTTGATCCAGAAGCTTGCCAATCAGAGAGCTGATGATATAGGGCATGAAACTTCAAACATGCATTTTCAGAAATTTCCACCTGCAAAAAAAAGGTCTGTTCCATGAAGAAAAAACACCAAAAAGAAAGAAACAAAATACCTGGTATTTAATCCAGCAGCATCTCTCTGCAGTCCAGGAGTTTATTCATTAAATTCAGCCAGAATTTGAACCAAGAAATCTTCAGTTTTCTGGGTGTTCAATGAAATTGGGTCTTTGGAAATAAAAACACCGCTTTTAGCCATGTTTTTGTCTTCCTCGGGGCTGAATTTTGGAGCTTGGCACTTTGCAGCTTTGGAGGTTTCTCTAGGTGGTTGGGAACTTGCTGCTGGCATGGCTGTCTTGCTTTTTTGGTGTGTTGCAGATGTTTGTGGGGTGTGGTAGATGGTAGATATTGATATATCATCTATGGAGAAGGGAAGAATTGAGCTACTCCAGGCTGTATCCAAACTTATGTAATATTAATTTTGGCCTTAATACCAGTATAAGCAAGTAGAAAAGTTACTACTTGCTAATCCAAATCAACCTCCAAGAAGGAATTACTCCCAACTTAATCCGATCTGGTGCTGTTGAGAAACAGGAATAAGTGTGCTCATCCTTCCTAATACCACAGCCAATGTGGTTGCTCTGAGAAATCTCTAGTTAAAGAGGCCTAAAGAGGCCACAATTGGGGTGTGCAGGGGGTCTTTCTCTGCAAATTTGGCTTACCAAGCCACTTTACAGAGACTGTCAGCCACCAAGATATTAATAGGTAATACTTGAAACTGCAAGCTTGAATAATTATAATTATTTATCCAAGCCTGAATATCTCAAGCTGTGCAGCCTAGCAACCTGTGTGGCTACCAGCAAGTCCAAATAACTAATTCCTAAGCCCTTGTGCAGTTTCAAAGAGCCCAAGCCCACACCCACCTGGGGATTCTGAATCCAAGGCCTGTGCACAAGCCCAGTAAGTAAGAGAAGCATACCCAGTAGGCAGACTACATATATTACATATGCAACAAAGGCTAATAAAAAAATAACCCATGGAATAAAATGGAAATTATTTACAAATAATGTTTCCATCTATTAAATGTGTACCAGTTTCATGTTTCAGTAATTTTGGCTTATTCTGTAGCACATTTCCACAGAATTAAGCCACAATGATTAACACATACCACTGATACACATGTAGAAAGACCCCAGTATTTCCTCAAACAATACAATAGTATTTCATAGTGTCTCTGTGTCACGCTGCCAACTCTCAGCCTCAGTCTCACGCGGCTCAGCACTTCCCTATGCATCAAACCTCAAATGCAAAACTCAGTTAAAACATTTCAAAAGACCAAATGTGTGACACCCATTCAAATGGACATTTGAACATCATCTTTGGTAATTACCCAATCCAGTCCCTGACTCAAAGATTTCCCGTTCCGGTGATTTGACGGCTATTTGACGCTTATCCAATAACCCTTACTTGGACTAGCTTGAATGCTTTGACCCTCAGCTTGGTGCTTAACCCTTTTCAATCAGCCTTGCACTTACCTTTTATATCACCTGGGATTTTCTGTTTAACATCCTTGAATCATTTGTCATCTTTATACTCTTCATTTTACTTTGTTCAACCACTTGTGTAAATCTGACTGCAAGTACTTACCTTCTTTACTCATCTTCACACAAAAGCCTCATGTCAACATTTGCCTATAAAAGGACTTGTAATTTTTCTATGTTGTTTCTTTTCCTCACTTAATTAACATAATATTGTTTTACGTTACCTTTTCCAGTCAGCCATCACCCTGATTGCTTTGAGCCCTATTGAGTCCAGTACTTGTCCCTTACAACTCATCTTTGAAGTTAACTTTGAAACAACTTTGAATCATCTCCCAGTTCCCTTTGCGCTTCAATCAACTAAATCCCCATTTGTACGTTGGGTTGGTTGCATGACACTCTGGTAGCTGATACACAGGGCTTCAGCCTCTGTAGAATCACCAGGTGGGCCAAAACTAGGCCAAAGTGCCCAAACGTTGGCCTTTGGAACCCCAAGGGTCTTCAGAGGGATCCCAATTCTATGTAGAGAGCCCTTCATCCACCCAGAAAGGGATCCTCATGCTTTCAAATATCCAATATATTCTCATGCACATTCTACAAGCATTACAGATAGTTATAATTGCCAGGTAAGGCCTGTAATAGTTATTATTTAGACCTGAAATCCTCCCATAAACTCCACAGGTTCTATTCAGCCTTCCCAAAAAACTTTCCAAGCACTACCAAATTTCCTGCTTCTACCCTCAGGATCCTCAACTCCCCTCTAGGATTATGACTAGTAAGTAATAAAACTTTTTTCCTTGAGAGTATTCCTCATCTTTCTTCTGGGATTTATACATACCTGTTTAAAAGCCCCAAAAAAGTAGTCCATTTTTCTCTTTTGGCCTATCAAATTGAGATTTTCAAACCCACTATTTTCTTCTGTGATCTTGACAGTGGCTTGATTCAAAAAAACCAACCAAGAAACTTTTGACCCCTCTACTTATAACAGAAAAAATCTCACTCCAGATAAAACTTTCCCTAATTAACCTTTTTTAAATAAAACAAGTAAATAAATAAAGAGGGTTCATAAATCTACCCCGTTTTTCCAGGGTTATACCCATTTTTTCCAGGTGAATTCTTTCCCCCCAACCCATGTTCATACCCAGTTTTTTTTCCAGGTATTAAAGTGGCCTAATTGGTTCAATTTTGTTTCTAAAGATCATTTTACAAATGCAATGAAGTTTTGGTGATTTGAAATAACCAAAAATAAAAATATTCTTTTTTTGCATACCCAGCTTTCCATGTTTATATCCATCTATTTTTTTCTTCTTTCCTTTTTGACTCTCATGTGACACTCATGATTTGGTAAACCTATTATTAGTTCTTGAAATAGCTTAAAATAGCAGTAATCATTCTTCCACAAAAGAAGCTTTCTGGCTCCTAGAGAGAGGATAGATATCACCAATGCCCAAAGACACCTTGAATGATAAATTAAATCACTTGCATTCCACTGCACTTGAATTCAAGTAAATGCTAATTTCCACGCGCCAACATGCCAAGAAATATGTGGAAAAAGCAGCAGAATAAATTAAAGGCAGATGGGGAAAGAGTCACAAAGAACCTGAGTTTAAAATAGATGATAGGGTTGTTTTATCAACTCATAAGTACAATAATTTGGGAGGTATCAGGAAACTTGAACCTCACATTACAGGCCCTTTTACCAACAAACAACTACCTGGTAAAAATGTGGTAGAAGTAATACTCAGTGAAGAACTGTCAAGAACACACCCTAGGGTTTTTTTCCAGTCAGCCTGGTCAAACCTTACTCTGTAAGACCTGATCAAGACGTAGCTCCTCAACAACCAGTTCCTCAAATTGAGACTCCCTCTTCAGGACAGCTAAAAGTACACAAAATCTTGAAAGACAAGAAAGAAAGAATACAAGGAAAGGATACCACACTTTATCTGATCAGGTATAACAACCAATCAGTAGATAAGGATGAGTGGTTACCAGAAAATAACATCCCAGATGGAGCCATTTAGATAAGAGCTTACTGAGCAACCAAAAGATCCTCATAATTGTTTTCCTTAGATAAATATTTGTGCCATAGAAAGAATGTACCAGTCTTTTGTCAGAGATTTATCTTAGGGGTAGGGAATGCCAGCTTGGTACTATGGCAGAAACAACCTGTCATAGCACAAACATAAATTAAAGTGTTAATGGGTAGTTTTCTGTTATTTGAACATGCCTAATTTTAAAAAACAAAAGTTTTATCTTACACAAAGCTATAATAAATTGAATAATAAAACAACAAATCTATAGCTTACATCTATAGTCTCTTTTTCCTTCTCCATGATGTGATCAGAGCAAAGAAACAAAGCCAATCAATTCAATGGGATAAGTAAATGTGAGTGCGCAAAAGATATGGATCTTTGTATGTAGTAAGTAGGAATGATCAATATAAGAAGAAAACAAAACGTGTTTCCACATAAAACGATGACAGAAGAGAGAAAGCAATGCCTGGATAAACAGAGAAAGAGAGAGAAATCAAAGACAAACTTTAGGCACCCGATGTGGATCAAGGGCCTTAGAGAGAGAGTTGACAGTACTGATGACCATGACACCCAAGCCAAAGGCAACAATCAACAAACCAGCCCAGTTCTCTCTCTCGAATATCGAGCCGGATTTCGTCGATAGCTTCAGTTGACAAGCTGCTGGGAAAACGTAGGCTAATGCGGACGCGGCTAGTCCTCCGGTTAGTTCTAAGACTACTCCTAGATCACATGTCCATAGGGAAACTTTAATATCAAGAGGATATCCAGATTCAGCATCCCTCCAACGACCCCAGCTTTATGTTCTTATGATTGTCTTCTCGTTCTTTTGATTAAAACACACAGGTACTCACGTAACATTCCGATTCCAACCAATAGAGTGGTGTATAAGACGTGTCTTCTTAAGTTGAACATTTCATCTGGATAAAAGAATATGTCGATTGTCTACATGCCCAAATCCAAGGCAGAAATTATCAGTCATTGATGAATTGTCGACAGGCAAAAATTAAGCTTTTTCAGCGATTTTGCAAGGATGCACAGGAAGTTCTCGGACGGAGGGATGACAGAGAAAAAAGAGATGAGAGGACAGCTAGGGCGTACAATTACTTACCTCTCGACACACAAAACACTCCAATGGCAAAGTTGTAAACATATTCAACCCGAAACAAACCCGAGCGATATTAATGACCAAGTCATCCCGAGGAAAGTTATTGAGAATGTTCCTGAAAGGCGACGGGGGGAGGAGGGGGAAAGCATAGTAAGTTATTCGGATTGTACTGAAATTAAGTAGGGAGAAGATCACGAGATTGATGGGACGTACGCCTCGGTTCGATCAGTGAAGGTGAGGAAGCCTGAGAATGACATGACCAAGCATGCAAACACTGATAATGCTGTAGAGACGTGGGTGACTTGGGCGAACCGGTCCAACGTGGGTGTTCTTAATGAGCCATATATCAGTACTGCAAGGTTCATCAGAATGATAACTATAATAAATTATCTGTGTTTCCTGGTTCAAAGAAGAAGCGAAGAACATTGCTTACAAGAGTTATGATGGCAGACAAAAGCGAAGCCTTGAGTGAAAATCCATCATTACCCCGAAAAACAACAAAAGGGATACAAGGGGAAAAAATCAGCAATGATTTATCTCAAGATATTAAAAGAGTGAACTAACTGATGACACCAATCGCTTCAACTATCCCAGGTTGGATGAACGTCCATCGAGCAGATGGGTTGCCTTTTAACTTTGTGTCGACTGAGGGACCGCCAAGGGCCACAGAAAAAACAATTATCACCATACTGTTATTGTTAGAACCAAAAAAAATCGAAAAAAGAAGGTTTTTTGTTTGTTTTCAACATAAAAATGACAACTCAACTCTCCTGTCTCAAAGAAAAAAGTGGGGGGAGGGGTAATAAGGGAGTGATGTGGGGGAGGAGTTACCTTACAAGTGCCATAGCACTAGCTTTACTTAATTTGCCAATGTCCCGGTAGAGCGATAATGGATATGAAACCGTAATTGTGAAAAAAGTGATGACAAATGATCGGGAAAATAAGAATGAGAACCATTCGGACCTCGAAACAAATGGAAATAATGTTGAAAGTACCGGTGGTATTGTATCACCTAAAAATCAGTTCAGTTTTTATTTACCGATAGAATCACAGAAGTAGTTAGTTTCATTTATACGGTCATACCCAATCAACGGCGTTGGTTCAATAAAAATAGAAGATAAAAGTCGATGGGTCTCGATTAATTTCGAGTGTGGTGTCAAGTTCAGTATACAATTGGTTGATGGCAAATAGCCATTCATTGGACATGTCATCATGAAGGTTTTGACGATTGATGAGAATAGGGGAGGAGAGAGAGGCAAGAGAGAGGAAGGAGTGAGTTTTTTGGAGGCTGACCAACGATCACACCGAAAGCGCACATTCCGCCGAAAGCGAAGATGAATTGGAAGAAGGAGACGGCGGCCTTTCCAGGGAAGCCAAAGCATTGTTCGAGGATACCGATGTAAGATCTTTGGCCAGTCAGTTTAGAATTCAAGGCGATCAACCTGATCGACCAATCCGTGACGATTCCCAAGACGATCACCATCAACGTGCCCGTCACAAAGCCTGCATTCCTTAGCGCATACGGCAGCCCGATGATCCCCGCCCCCAAGATGCTGTTGGCCATGTTTGCTACCCCTGCCATCATCCCAGTGCCCGAATCTAGAAGGTGTCTGTACTCATCCGAATCTTCCCTCGATGATGCACCCCTCTTAGATCGGTCTTGTCCTAATAATGGTTCCTCGGTATCATCACCAAACATATTGTAACTCGATCCATCATTTTCATTCATCGTCACACTTCCTCTTTGTTTCCCGGTTTCTAGAAGGCCGTTCATCCTCAGTTCTGGTAACCCATCCTCTCGAGCGAGGATATTTCTTGCTGTTGGGTCGATCTCTGAGACGGTGTCCGAATCAGCTTCGAATGCAGACTCTCTACTGGCAATCGTGCTAGTCAGACGGGGTGGATAATTCAGAGCCAATTTCTGCTGAGCTTTCTGAGATGTCAAGTGTGGATGATCAGGGATATCGGAGGTTTGAGTTCTCCGTTCGTCTGCGTCCAACAGATATTCTCTGTCGTAAGAATCATCCATGTTGACAGCGGGTAATCGTCTGTTGCTGGCCAGTGGTGGAGAGATAGACCAGAATGGTGTTGAGCTGCTGAGGTAAACGATATTGATATTAGCCAAGACGAATCAACCAGGCATGAACGGGTTGAGCAAAAGGTCGCTTGGCTTGGAGAAGTTTTCCGTGGTCGTTGTGTGTGAGGTGAGACTACCCACGGCGTTGGCGCGACAACAGCTGTCATGATGTCATGTCACCTCAACTGTCCATCACCTTTCACAAACTTGGATGCAGTTGGCCAAGGTTTTTTCCTTAAAAGCCTGCCAGGAATTCTATTTGGCTTATTTATGTACATGAATTTAGGAGACCACGAGTGTTTGTTATTGGGGGAAATCAAGCTAGCTAGTAAATTTTTGAAATGTCTTATCCTTTCTCCCTAGCTTACAAGTGTTGACTGAAATTATTATTCATTTAGACGGGTGTCTCCGCCAATTAATCTAACGCGGTTGGTCTCTTCGCTATTGCTCCACTACTGACTTATCATCGTGATCGGACACAGCCGTAATAAAGACTTCATACCAGCCCAAAAAGAAAAGGATACATATGAAGCAAGCAGGCTGCGGAAGCAAAAGAGACGAGATAATTTAAGCATCAACTATGATCCAATAAATGGGAAAGCAGTCCAATCGGGTCTCGAGAATGGGTGACAGAATTACTAATGAAAAAAAAAAATAGATGAGTAGGTTTGAATTCAAGAAGGATGAGGATATCGGAGAGGCTCGTCGAAAAAGCTAGAAGGCCAGTTGGAGAAAACAGAAACCTGTTTTTTGATTAAAATGAAGAGGAGCTAGTCAGATTGCAAAGTCTACAGATAAGACAATACGTCTAGGATGACATGTTGGAGAAGCGGGTCAGGATGAGATCTGAGTGGGTCCAAGTGGCGAAGGAAAGGCGTCAGGCTATTGTAGTGTTGGGACGACTGGGGGCTTGAGAGCGCGGTAGAGACCTTGCAAAAGATCCATAACTTTTGCCACTTCTGATGCCGTTAGAGCTTAGAGAGGATCGAAATAGGCATTGGCTTGAGTGCTTTTGTTGACATCGGAACCCACCCTAGGCTCCATAACTTATAATCAACAGGTATGATGATTCTCGACCCCATTCTTCGCCAATTCTTGGTTCCTGAGAAATAGTTTAAATCAAACACTCAGTAGATATTAATAACTCGAGAGAAGTTAAGGGATCTTTTCTCTCCAGGTGGGGAGGCAGGAAAAAAATTAAGATGATAATAATACCGTACAATCGTGCTTCCCCGGATGAAGATAGGAGTACCTCTTCTTTTGAGCCTAACTCCTGTCGATCAATACTCGGACAGGAGGGTGCTTGGTTATCTGCGTTGAGCTCCGAATTCATGAAATCCAGCTAGACAGCGACCGATAAGCTCGAGACTTCCAAGAAGTTGATCTTGGATAAAACCCTCAGAGGCCATCACCGATGACGGGATGACCGGACATCATCATCGGGCCGGGATGTTCGAGCCGACGCAGCTTCCGCAGCACGATCTAACCCCCTCTGTGTAGAGTCCCTTGAGTCACTGGAGCTAATGAGAACTTCAACCGGAAACAAATTCGATGGCCTTGAAGGTGATATCTTCGTTCGTCAAATCATCCATTTCACCTCGGTGCGGACTAAACATAGAAATCGTCGGCATCGACCGCAATCATACCATGATCAAAAAGTTCTGTCACTGAAAACAGAAGGTCGGATATTGAACCTCGAGAACTCTCGAAAAGCATACAAGAACAAAAAACAGCTCAAGATACTCCTTGTTGACTAAGAAGTCGGCGCTACTTCCCTGGGTATATCAATCAGATCAACCACAGCCATGCTTTGTAATATTCAGCATATATTGGCCATAACGCAATGAGCGCTTCAAGTTTCTTTTACAACCGGATATTGCAGCCGAAAGAGTAATGATAGCAAGCAGATATAGCTGCTGGAATAGATGCACAACGTCGCACGATATTTCTGTGCTGAAATCTCTTCATGTGAGATCGAATGAGTCGAGCAGTGACACGCACTGAAGCTCATACTAAGTCTTGATGAATACCTTTTCCAGGCCTAAGTGTTTAATTTGATGTATTGAAGGCATTCTTGCCTAAACCATTGAAAACGAGGATATGCCCTCCATGGTATAAGGTCTTGGGAGATATTATCCCGGTTGACCTGCCATCCTCTCCCGGCTGGTTGCATTGCGGAACAAAACCGAGTAGGTCAATAAAAGAAAGCTCGAATGAACATGAATAGACAAATTCCTGGGACTAACCTAAGGTGGATCTGTCACTGATAATGTGTAACAAGGGGCTTTTGCCATGTTATGAGAGCATAAACCCTATCTTTCAGAGATCTATTATCATGTCAAGTCGGATGACCACAAATGAAAACCATTGGATATCAAACTGTTCCTGTCGGTTGAAGGAAAATTTACTTCTTTGGGGTGGTTCGGCGGATATGCTCGCACAACTGGTGTAATTTACTTTTCAAGTTTGATGCTGATACGAAGAAAATTTGGAGTTATTGGTGATCGTGTCCCGTTGCCAAGAAGAAAAAACTAGCTCACATGTGTTGCCATCCTATCGATCGAATGTGCCGCTATGGCCGAAGACCGTGTCGTTTGTGTCTATCTGTGAGTAGTACCTCAACTGAGGTGCCCAGCCAATTTGATTCGAAGCTCAGGGGAAATATAAAACCGAGGGCTGATCCGCATTCTTTCGGAAACGCCTAGCCTCAAGAGTTATCTCAATTGGATATATCGGATTTAAGAAGTTTGTCAAGTACGACATTGTGAGTGTGTGATCTAGCCCTGATTTAAAGGAGTGTTAACTTTGATCAAGCCGTAGGCCTATAATTGAGAAATGGAATTAGGGGAGCTTGATCAGGTCTTCAAGAATGAGTCATCCAGATATAATGGATAGTCGAGATTTTATTGGAGTGTGAGCATTCTGAGGCGAGCAGTCAGAAAATCACTCCATTGGTAAAGCAAGAGATTACACAAGACTCTTCGCGATTGAGCTTGTAAAAAATCATTAAGCCTGAGTTGGCTGGTCAGCCCAAAGTTCAAGATGGGTGCGATGGAAGTAATCCAAACTATTAGGTTCATCTAGGGCATGAAAGTAAGGACTGTTTAGTAGTCAGATGGTGGGGGAGATGATGAAGGGAAGGATCTGAGTGGGAGGAAATTGGTGCTGATGGGGAGCAAGTTCGACCTGGATAGAGGTCCTTTTTAACTCACCTCGAATGCCAAAAAAAACATGTTTTTGGGGCATCACTGCGACAAGGGCCCCACGGAGCCCAACCAATCCTGACGCGCCGTTCAATGTAGAAAAAACTTAGATCAAAGGCGATGCTGTTTGTTTGTCCATTTTATACGAGTGTATTTAGTCTATGCGTCACCGTCCCCTGAGGCAAATGCCCTTTTTAACTCTCCTGTGTGGTTAATTGCCGTCAGGTAGTACAGTCATCGCAAGGTTGTTGAAGCTAATGTAGATGAATTGCAAGTATTCTCCTCTGGGGCAGCATTATCATGGCAGTGTTTATGTACTTGCAATTCGACTCCCACCACCCTGTTTTCTGGGTACACTGCAGCGTGATATGCCAGGGCACTGCCAAGCAAACAACTATTCCAACAAAGCACTGAGGAGACAGTTCTTCCTTCTCTGCACGAATTCACCTGTAACGCCAACCAATTTGCGCTTTCGAAGAAAAACATGTGGAAGTGTTTCAGTAGTCATTAGCCATTGTCCTTTGTCTGGAAGGGAGTAGCAACCTAGGCTCTGATACATTACATGTACATCAAATCTTACAATACCGTGAACAAAGTTGAAAGTATCTATCATCTACACTCCACGCCTTAGTGTAGCCAAGAATTGCTCAGCCGGGGCCAGAGATGCCATTCTTTGGTTCTATGTATCCAGCTCACCATCTCTCAAGCTAGCAAAGAAGTTCATACAAGATTTCCATCGATTAGCCGATGAGTTTTATTATCTCCATGCAGTTGAACTCCTGATGTGACTGTAGGTAAAATGCAGCTTGAATAATCAGAACCCGGAGAGGTCCTTGACTAGGTAAGACGGTCTAATTTTTCCTCCATTGAGTTTAGATGTGAGATGCAGAAGGACACTAATCTAAAATTTACAGAGCATAGTGGACGTGATATCGGGGCGGCGAGACCCTTGTAGGTGTTCAAAGCAGTGCTCGGGGGTGCGTTATTCATGCACCAGCCAAGATTAGGAGTCAGCTGCCTTAGAGCGACAGACTCTTCCAGCTCGTCAGTCGACGGCTCGATTCATGAGTCATAGTAGTGTAAGACCTAACCCCGGATCAATTGGACATCTATTCGCGACGGCGTGAGGAACATGTGCAAGATCTACCTTTCAGCACGGAGAACACTAGCTATTAACGGCCAGTAAATTTATCTTCACCCTTAGGGACAGGCGTACATGTCGCGAAATTTTCTATCCTCGAAAATTCTAGAATCTGGACTCGGTTGAATTAAGAACTATTTATCACTCAGCAATTCCTCATCACAGGTTAAGTATTCAGCTATCCATACTGCGCCAAAAATTGAAGTTTTTACCTGCCTCAAGTTGAAGATTGAAAGTAAGACCAATAAAGAATGGGTTCGCTGCCATACCGGTACTACGGGAGAGGTGTATTTTCCAGTCTGCTATCTAATCTCTACAAACTTTCATTCAGTCATTTGCTTTTTGTAAATAAACTATAAACATATGTCTGTAGAGGTGAGACAGCCATCGGGAATCATATACACATCGTCTTTTACTCTTGTGATGTTGCAGAGAAAAACAAAAACAATGTACACCATTTTCAGTGTCCTCCTAGTTGGAATTCATCAAATATACCTAGTATGAGGTTGGACTGACCAACAGAATCTTTAAATCAATCCCTAACGGGCGGTATGTATTTGACTTAGAAGAAATTGATTTCATTTAAAATGTGCTTATTAGCCCAGGATTTTCTTTCGCCACATGTATCCATGTAGAAAATTGAGATTAAGACACTATATTGCAGCACCTTTTAAAAGATGATAGCAGTAAAATATCAAGCCAAAACAAAGGAGAAAAAAAATCATGACCAGTGAAAAAAAAGAGAATAAGGAAAGTGGTGGAAGATAAAGGAGTGAGATCTATCAATTACCTTCTTACAATCTAATCTGAGCAATAGTTCATGTCAAATTCAGAACTCGCTCTTATGTATGCAGCCTTCGGTGTAAAATCAAATGTATCTCTGTCCCCAAAGACAACTGAACTCCCTTTCTATTTTTTCTCCTACTCGGTTTTCATCATAATAACACAAACTTGTGTATAAGGTGTATAATGTTTTGGTTCATGTGTCTTCTTTTCTCTTTATGCTTTTCTGAAATCCAGTGTATCAAATACTTGATTCATCTACAGGAAATGGATCAGAGATTCACACTTCCCTTTCAGTAATGTGTACTTATATCTTTCACCTTTCACTTCTTCCCTTGAAAGAATAACATGGAAAGCACTACAAAGACATGTAAGACTTGAAACCATGGTAGAAAAGTGTACTCAATGGATTTACTTGGGGTTTGGGATGGAACTCCCATGGATTATATAATTAATCAGTTTGTTTCATCCCATTTTTGATTGATATGATAAATGTGGGGTTGACATATACACACCCACACACTCCACCTTTGGGAATATATGTCCTGCACGCCTTCCTAGACAGGTGTTGTGGAAAGAAAATTGTGGAAAATGTCTGCCACCCTGTTCCACCTATACTAGTTTCATTTCCCTGTTTGTGATAGGGTATTCTGGAAATCTGATCCTGCAACTAGGTAATCATCCCTCCAACTCTGATAAATTGTGCCTCTGATATGAGTTATGAGCCAAGAATATTCTCTCCATCCACAAGTGCCAAACTACCTTGATTATCTCCTCTCTTCTGTCAAATATCTGCAAAAATTGGGTTCAGATAACACAAATAATAACAGAAAGCTCTCACACAGTTCATAATAATAACAATAATAATAATGGTTTTACCCTTTAATTCTCTATTATGAGTGAATGACACCAGGAAAAATATGTTTTCACTTGTCTATACTAATGTAAAGAGTAGGAGGAGAATATTCAGGGTACTTGCTAGTGTTGTACTAGTTGAATATGCTGAGGAGCCAATCCAAGGCCAGGAAATTGTCTACCTTTATAATGTAGAGGTCTTCAGGGGAAGGTTCTAGAATTTTTTTATGATTTATGCTCTAATTTATTAAAATTCAAATGCACTATGATGCAATGAGAATTGTATTTTATTTAGCACAGTATTGTTTTATGTCCATGTGACCTCACAAAATGTATGTATAGCCAATCACATCATGGGCCAATTGATATAATAGAATAATACTGGGAAATTACCAGGTATATAGATAATCTCATTCTTATTAGCATAAATTCATTCTGCTTATATTCATGCAAATATAATTAGTCTCTTAGATTTTATGACAATACCCTGAATGCATATTTTATTTGGTTATAAATTTTTCTTACCAAGTAAATTTGAGGTATGTTAAAGTACTAGAAGGAGTAGGAATTTAGTGGTGGTGTAAGTGAGTTACCCCACTTCATGATACATCATGAATTTATTTATCAAATAATGTTTTAGGATATTTTATTATTTACAGTAGTACTACAGTATTGTATTATGTTTCACATCTAATTCAGTTCTTAGAATACTCTGGAGTATCTCTATGTCATGCTCTGTGATTCCAAGAACTGATATCCTCCTAGCTACAAAAGGTTCAAGGCAAAAATATGGGCAAAAAAGGGGTTTTTGATCTTTTATATTAATATTTAAAAGATCAAAGATTTTATGGAGGGGCCAGCAAGCTGTGGTGTTTAGTTCCCTCCAAAGGTTTTCGTGCTAAAAGCAGAGAACTGAAACTTTAAAACTGGGGCCTGAAAGCAGGGGTGTTTAGTCCCAGTGAAATAGTGGCTAAGAAAGGGCCAAAACTCCTAATAGAAAAAGACTTACTGTAGTAGGCTTTGGGGGAAGGAGGTGGGGGGCTTTCTTATGGAAAACTGAGCAGCTGGAAGCGGTTGGAAAGGTGTTCTGGAAGGCTGGACAGAGTTGGGGTTGAGGACAAGAGGCTTTGAAGTCTTGAAGACTGATTTACTGGGCGGGACACTAGTATGCTGGACTGGTGGAATGCTGATGGTAAATATGATAAAGCTGGGGAATCAAAATACAGTGGGAAGAAATGGCCTCTTAAATGCCTTTCTGGAGCCCTGATGGCGAAACATCAAGTGTTATTTTGGCTATGGGAACACTACAAGGAAGGAGTTATCCTTAGTAGAAATAAATGATGCAATTTATCAAATTATTACATGTACAGGCTGTCAATGATCAATACAGCCTGTCAATAATCTAATGACATCATTTGAGGGCGCTTCAAGAGCTGTTGGTTTGATTTACAACATGTATTGAACAATTGATCAATAAATATTTGAAACAAATGATCAAATTGTGGTACAAATGCTTATTTCTGTTTAATGTGGTTAGTTCATATATAAAGTTCTATACCATTAGAATGCTTGTCATACATGCATAATGGGCGCTTTTTCTGCTCTCTGTTCAATTATTTGACAAGCAAACACCCTGGGAAAGTGTCAGTATTTAAACTTTTCCCGTGATTAAAAGAGCTTATTGTTTATTTTATTTATGTTAATTGAGCAAGTTCTTTTAGACTTGTTTGAAGTATTATAATGTTTTCCTTCTCCCCTGTTTTGTGTCTTTCATTTATTTAAGCTATTATCCCGTATTTTAGGGACTTCTAATTATTAGAATACTCTCATATTACATATGTTTATACCTAGTGAGTATTATTAGCGCTTAGTAGGAGTATTCTTTAAGTTAATTTTATTATTAGAAGGAGTAAGTTTTCTAGTATACTTTGGCTGAGGTACCCTAGGTTATCTTACGTGCTCTATCAGAATATGTAATCAAATTCTCATCTATATCATAGGTTAATGGGCTATTTCTTATTTTACCATTAATTTGTTTATTATATTTGTTTATTACATTTCTATTTGTTTATTACATTATTACTATGTAACAATGTTTATATTCTAAAATTTGATATTTTTCTTAGGTTTATTAAAATTTATGTTACATTATTACTAGTGTAATAATGTCTCTTTCATATGTATTATTTATTAATTAATTATTACTATTATTGTTCTAGTCAGGTTGTCTCTGAACTAGTAGCAAGCTGACACTCTAGGTCTGACAAAAATGGATTTTGAAATTCATAGAACCTAAGATGAATTTTAAGAGTTTCATTGTAAACCTGTTGAATGGATAATCAATAAACCAGGAAAAAAAATGGCTTGTCTCCAAGTGGCATCAGAAATTAAACAGGCCTATGTGGTATAGGCTATGCCCATATCACATACACAAACTGAGGAGTGTAGCTGCATGCCCCTGTATGTGTGTTTTCACATGCTTGTTGACAGGAATATTCCCTGCATTTCCCTTCCTGCATGTGTATGCAGGTTGAATGCCCATCAAGTGGTGTCCTTACACCCAAAAAAAAGGGTGTGCCCCTGGCATGGGCATGAATTTATCAATGCCTAAATTGATAAGCTGTCTAGTCTGAGGGTGACTGAGATGTACTTGTCAGGTTCAAAAGACTGTCTGGAATTGCAGAGATATAAGAAATTTTAGAAAAGGAAGCAGATAAGTTTAACAAAGATAAACAATGTATTTATGAAGTACCTTCTTGAAGACTAATAATTATGGTTACTCAATTCAAAACGTTTTGATAATTTTCATAGGAATATTGAGAGATAATTACAAGCCTGATGCATTTGAGCTAAAAAATGGGTGTAATGGGAGAAAAAGATAGAAGGTTTAATCAATTAACTCAACTTCAATTAACACCAGGCTGCTGCTGATGCCTAACAATAGGTAATACTACTACATTGCAAGAAAAACTGGATAAACTGCCAGCAGTTGAAATGCAGCATTCTCCAACCAAGCTACCATTGTATCTCCACCAATTTACATATGCAGCTGTTTGGTCACAGTCACTGGGAAAAAGTTAAAGTGAATGTGCCTTGAAGCTTGGTTGATTCACCCTTTGAAAATTTTTGGAGTAACACCCAGTGTCAGCCACAGAGTACATATCACAGTACCTCACATGTACCAAGTCACTGCAAAGTATTACTAATTATTATTAATAATAATAATAATAATAATAATTACTATTCATTATTATTATTGTTATTCTTTATTCTTTCTTTTATAGTTATTACTATCATTACATTAAAATTAATAACATACAATTATTAAAGTAATTTGATTACAATGTATAATACACATTCCTTATTATACATTCATTAATTATCTCATGAATAATTTGGGTTACTCTATGAACTCTTGTTATACAAGACACATAACTTGTAGACCCTTTTTCACCTTTCGCATGGAATACCTTGAGTAACAGATGCCACTCTTCTCCCTCTGATTACTCCCACATTTCTTATCCTTGGAATACTTCACATATAAGATATTTACTTGGATATCTTATGAATAAAAGAAAATATTATTATTATAATAAATGATATTAACAAAAGGTGTCAATATAAAATGACACAATTATAAGTTGTTATCTTTATTAATATTAATCAATGATCAATTAATATAACTATCATGATGTGATCCAATAACACTAAGGAATACAGACAAATGATGTGTCCCATAAAACTGCCTTAGTAGAAATCAAATCTTGGGCACCAAAAGATCCTACAATGGATCTGTCTTCCCATTGGAGCTCCCCTGTACCTCCCTGGTCATGGAAGCGCCCACAGTTCCCCAAGAATATATCTTGGAATGTATTGGCTTGTAAACATCTGTTTATCACCCAGAGAAATATTAGAACACCAGCAAAGTACATACCTTAGATTTATTTACCTTGCCAGTTTCCATTCTCCACCAATACCCCAATTCTGGATAATATATAGTTTATTACTGTTATACCATCAAGAATTGGCCACAAATTACCTTCAATAAGGTAAGAACCACAAACACAAGTGAGGAACTAATTGGATGCCTATTAATACTCTGTATCAACTTGGATGCACCCTCTTTAGAGCAAACCTCTCAGACAAGAGTTACTGATTGAGGATTAATCCTGTTTACAGGATATTTACCAACAAACAAACACTTAAAATCATCAACCTGAATTAATTACAACCTATTAACACGGTTGTTTTCACACTCAGGCTGACAACCAGATTCCTTGGAGCTTCCACATGTCAACTGCAGGAAGTTGAGCCAGGTTTTTTTTTCAGTGACTATGTAACATATGTAATAACAATACATAACCCGTAAAAGATTAATTACATACCTTATAATTTGTGAAACCTACAGGACAATTACCCTATCCATGGAAAGATAAGGTTTATCATCTAGATCAATCAAATAACCCATATGTGATACTGTAAAACATAATAAAATATTACCAATTAATGGTTTCTGTCCAACATGTGGCCATTCCATATTAGGAATACCAAGCCACTAGTCTTAATTGCAAGCCTCAAAAACCATGTTCTGAAATATTAACAGCCAAGATGATCTATTGAGAAACTGTATACTACTAAAGTTCCACCTGGAAATTTAACATGGAGATTTAGAATTACACATCTACTTGTACAGGCAATACAGCAACCAGCCAATTACTATATGAAGAGTACTCTGAGCTGAAGGGAAAGAAGGCATATATGAACATACCCATTTACTACCACCATGGCAGTTTTCTCAGCACCTGTTTACAAGTGCATTTTTCTAACTCATGCCAAGGTTTGTACCAATCCTTGTTAGATACTGGTTCAAATTTTGTTTGATTTTTTTCTGATCTTGGTTCAAGAAAAAAGGTGATGTAAGGGAAATCTATAATGAATTTAACTGGAATCATGCCAGATGTTTTGTGTAATTTGTCAGCCTGGTTGTGAAACTAACCGTGGTTAATGGTTGTAACTGAAGTAGGTTCATGGTTTAAAGTGGTTTTGGTTGGTTAAAATGTCCTGTAAAAGGGATAATCCTCAATCATGAGTAAGTCTTGTCTGATAGGCTTTCTCTAATTGCTCTAATTAGGCGCATCCAAATCAATACAAATTATTAATAGGCATACAAGGAGAGACTCAACTTGGGGTTGTGGTTTCTACCTTATTGAAGGTAGTGTGTGGACAATTCTTGAGGTAATAACAGTATTAAACTATAGATTATCCAGAAATGGGGTATTGGTGGAGAATGGGGAACTAAGCAAGGTAAATAACTCTGTGGTATGTACTGTGCTAAGTTGTTCTAAATATTTGCTGGGGGATAAACAGATGTTTACAGGCTGTTTATATATTGTAATATCTCCTCTTGGGGAGATTGTGAGCGCTTCCATGACCTGGGAGGTACTGTGGAGCTTCAGGGGGAAGACAGATCCTTTTGGGAGGATCTGTTAATGTTTATGATGTGATTTCTACTAAGGCTGTGTTATGGGACACCCCTTTGATCAGTAGTCCTTAGTGGGATTGGATTACATCATGAAATTTATATTAATTGATCTGTTATTAATATTAATAAAGTTATTGACTTCTAATGATGTCATTTATTATTGTTACATCTTATAAGTATTAATTATTATAATATTAATAAGTTCTTTTTATTAATAAGATATTAAAGTACATATCTTATACGTGAAATATTCCAATTTTAAGGAATGTGGGCGTAATCAGAGGGGAAAGAGTGACATCTGTTACTCAGGATATTTCACGTGAAAGGTGGGAAAAGGGACTACAAGTTACATGTCTTGTATAACAAGAGTACATAGAGTAACCAGAATTATTCATGTGTTATTAATGAATGTATTATTAATTTATTTATATTAATTATTGTAATGAATGTACTTTAATAATAATAATAGTAATGTAATAATAATGAAAGTATAATAATAATAATAATAACTAAAGAATAGTAATTATTATTAAAGATAATAATAATTAATATTAATTGAAGTTATTTAAAGTAATAATATATTAATAATTAATAATAAGAATAAATAAGAATAGTAATTATTATTAAAGATAATAATAATTAATAATATTTGCAGTTACGTGGTACATGTCAGGTACTGTGATATGTACCCAGTGGCTGACATAATGTAAGTGTATAATTTATGCCATAACTATGTTGAAACCCAGCCCAAATTTATGATCATATCAGCTGGCAAGTAAAACATAGTCACTCTTAGACTGGCCAACATATTATTTTACTACACCAGCTGCAGTTTCCTTAAGTTTCACATTCATTTCACTCATTTCATTATTGACATACTTTACATATGGTTTTATTTAGTTAACCTCAGAAAGCCTTATATGAAGTTTGAACCTCTGAGCTCTCTTGATCCCCAGACTTTCAGTAGAGAAGATAATGATACCACCCGTTTATTTACTCATTCCTCTTAAGCTTGAAGATAAATCAACAAATCACTACTTCATAGCTTGCTTGACCCATTCAAATTTACATATCACCAATTCCTGGATCCTAACGCCTGAACTTCTCAAAACTTATCACTGGCTAGGTGTAAACTCTGTGGATCAAGTTCAACCATATACGACTCAGAGCCACTGGTTATATTCCAGTAAGTTTCCATCAAGTGGATTTACACCCTCTCTGGAGTAAACAACTGCTGAAAGATCAGGTTTACTTGATCCATAATTTTAACCAAGATAAGAATTTTTTAACCATGAGAATTTTTAACTCCTGTGTAAACCCATACCCTATAGGTTGCTCTGTTTTTTTTTATAATTTTCAGTACACACAGAATTAAAAATGAAGTATGCAAGGTTACAGAGTAATTGTTAATTTTACTTGAAATTGGTACCCTCTGGCAATTTTTTCCCTTGGGCCAAGGTATAATATGGAGAGGGTATTATCCTTTCCAACAATGTTCCAGTTTCCCTGAAATCATAATTTTAATCTGGTTTGCATTTGGTGTGCATTTTCTGAGGGGATAGCTGGAAGAATTTGTCACACAACTGTATGCAAGTATGTTTGTGCGGCACCTATGTTACCACACAGCCAAGTGATGCTGAGCTGCATGCTTATGTAGCACTGTGTCAGATTGCTACTTTGTCAGAGACAACCTATCACAAGCATAAACCATTATATAAACAAATATATAAAATATATAAAATATAAAATATAACATAATAAATTAGAATATTATTTGATACTTGGAATCTACATCAAACTTAACCTAGGGTACCTCACTTATAAGTACCCCTATTTCTCACTCCTTGACTGATTAAATCAAGATTAAACACATAGCAAGTAACTCCCAAGATAAAAAGTACCTGTATGCTTATATTTACTTACATATATGCTTAAACCCATTGTAAGTCACACAAAGGATGTTTTGCATAAACCTGAGGAGTCAGTGTAAATGAGAAGTGAAAATATCCAAGCCTGCGTGCCGCAGGAAGTGTGTCAGCCACCAAGATATTACATGTAGAATTTAACATGTAATACTTGAAACTGCAAGCTTGAATAAATAATAATTATTCTTTATATTTATTTTTATTATTTTATTATTTTTCACTTGACATTCTGATCAAAACAAAAATTAGACTTAACCATTCCAATAAATTTTATAATAGTTTAACAGTTAAGAACAGTCTTATGAATATCTGACTTGTACACACCTGGGACATCTCAATGTTGCTGCGCGCGGGGATGTCATCTGCCAAATATCCGCAGTGAATGCGCAGTCACTGCGGATGTATTTGGCAGGTGATGTTTGCACGCCCAGCAAATTTTGCATGTTCCAGGTGACAGAAGGCTCTGTGTTGAAGCCACACTTATGACCATATTCAGAAAATATTGATAAAATTTACAT
The DNA here is from genome assembly GCA_007896445.1 of Puccinia hordei. Lineage (NCBI taxonomy): Eukaryota > Fungi > Basidiomycota > Pucciniomycetes > Pucciniales > Pucciniaceae > Puccinia > Puccinia hordei. Next base: position 421,492 of record RDRW01000225.1, on the reverse strand, counting down.
AAAATTACATCTATTTTTTATCAAAAATGTTGAGTTTTCTTCATCATCTGTTCCTCCCAAAAATCCACTTCCTTCTCTTTCTTCTATCAACTTGACTCAAACTAGGATACAACAATTATATACTAAGTTTTATTGTATATACAAACTCTTAGTTCTAATTTTTTGTTTATTCTTTTTCTTGACTCAATTTCTGATATTAAAATTTGATTGGTGTGAATTAACGCCTCATGTTATCTGTGACTTTAAGAAATACTTTATCTTGATTAATTTGTATTGCTTGACTAAAAGAGACTGAGAAGTCATTGTAGTCAATTATCTTACAAGAACTTATTACTCATGTCTCTCAAATTTTATTTAAAACTTCTTTATTCATTGTTATTTTTTATTCATTATTTACTACCACAACTTGACACTCTTGTGTCTAGACTATAAATAAATATCCTAGTATGAGCAATAACAAAAACCATCAGTTCTCCTCATAATCAACTGAGTCCCCTTGAGTCTGCTCAAACGTCTTCTCCCCATTCTCCCTTCTAAAATTTTCTCAAAAAATAAAGGAAATTTAATTAAAGAAAATCCTTGGCAAATCAATTTTGAAAAACGCAATAAATGGATAAAGAACCATTTATTGGTATAGCTTTTTCCATGAGAATCCTGGAAAATCCCAGCATAACCCATAGTAATCTATATTATAAGATTACTACTATGTTTAAGTAAATACTTTATGTAGTATGTATTATATAATTAATACATGTGATTTCAGCTCCATTATCCTTGAGGGCAAGCGGGTTTTCAAGCAAAAACTCTTAGAGAATTTACTTACATGTATGTCTTAGTGAAATACATAAATTCAAAGAAGCTGAAATACATATCACATTATTTTAATAAATGTGAAATATGTATGGTAACATTTTAATGACACTATGTTTTAACACCTGATCACGAACAGGGTGATCATTCCCCCTTGGTGATCTTGCCCTGATCACTGCTGTTAAAATAAATTAACAGTGAGATCATTTTTATTATTTAAGGAGAGGTTTCCTTCACTAAATTGAAGATAACCTCCCCCATCAGTTTTACCCATACATTAGATAACTTATTATAAGCTAAAAAATCCCTCACCTTCTCCTGTAAGTAAGGAGGACTGGCCTTTTCTTATAACTATCTTAAATAGTTAAAATTCCTCACAAATCCCTCCAATAAAATTAATATCACTTAATTTTAACTGGAAGAACTGTGTTAAATTCTGGTTAACCCTTCTGTGGAATGTTCCCCCACTAGAAGTTTGGTAGCAGGCTCAGAACCTGTTTTATTTTGTTACTTAAGTGTTTATAACACTATAGTAAATAGGGGGTATCAAATGTGACCAAATCCACCATTATCTAATCAACTGGTTTTGAAAATTGACCCTTTTTAAAAACAATGAATACCAACATAAAATGATTCAAAACTCTCAGAAGTGAAATTTTTTTGAAAACCCTAATTCACTGGTTTTAATGGTGGTTTTGGTCATATTTGATACCCCCTAATAGGGGGTATCAAATATGACCAAGTCCACACAATTAAAACCCATTAGGGGGTATCAAATATGACAAAATCCACAATTAAAACCAGTGAATTAGGTTTTTCCAAAAAATTCCACTTTTGAGAATTCTGAACCCTTTCACATAGATATTCATTGTTTTTAACAATGGTGGATTTTCAAAACCAGTTGATTAGATAATGGTGGATTTGGTCATATTTGATACCCCCTATTGATTAGAAATTGCCAAATCCACGATTTCTAATCAATGGGGTAGCTAAAAAGCAAACGGGTTTTGAAAACATCAATATCAAAAAAACCCTGGTATTTCATCCAAATCCGTCACTTTCTAATCCGTCATTTTTACACCTCATCACACCTCACCTGAACAAAGCAATCATCACACCTCTCGGAGATGTCTTTTCATCCTCAATCAATCAACCAATCTGTATAGATCCTCATCATCCCAGTCTTGGCTATCCTCAGTTAATCAAGCTGGTCAAGAATCTCTACCATCCATCATCATCAACAGCAACAACAACAATGGCATCAGTAGATGAGCAAATCTTAAAACCTTTGACAATTGTTGTCTCAGAACTGGTTAGGATCTTGTCACTCAAACTCAACAAACAAACAAACACTACCACCAACCAGCTCACTCACTCTAACCATCCCCCAATCAAGACTAGGAGAGACTAGTAGTAGTAGTAGTAGCAGTACTAGGACAATGGCCAAGACTTTAGACCTATCCCATCAACAAATTGCTGACCACACCCAACCCGTGGTCGACGAACTAGCCAAATACGTCGAACGACTTGCCCTAGGATACAATTATCTACCCATTCTACCCGATCATTTTGCTATCCTGAATCACTAAGCTATCTCAACCTCCGAGGAAATCACATGGAGATCTTTCCTGAAGTGGTTTGTCATTACCTTCCATCCCATCCAGTAAACGTTAATTGATGATAGTCCTTGTTACTCTTAACACAGCTCACTCGAATGCCATCCTTGGAAATACTTGATGTCAGTCGCAACAAGATCAAGGCTTTTCCTCGCCGTCCAGGTAGCTTGGATCAACTCAGGGTCAGTCAACTCACACCCATACACATACACGCACAAAAAAAAATATACTAGCAACTTACCCCCCATGGATGTTAGTCTTTGATGAATTCCATGTGATGTTTGAAACTCAAGATCAATTGCCCGGTGCCTTGTCACGGATGATCAGCACGGCAGATGACTCAATGGGCAACCTGATCAACTCGCTTGACCAGTTTGACTCCTCAACCAGATGGACCCAACCCGAGCTCGAAGTCGTCCAACAAGTCTTCAAATCCTGTCGCGACAATGTCATTGTCTTTGGGAAACTTGTCAACGTGCTCAGCATCCAACTGAAAGTACTCACTGCCTCTGCCAATGTATGATACTCTAGGACGCTCCTCTTGAGGTTGTACAGCGCCACTGCCGAAATCGCCATGTCTTGGCAGATGATCCCCCAGCTTGAGGAAATCAAAACCATCACCACCCCCTCCTGTACCTCCTTTACACAATCTAAGGAAGAGACTTTGGCATCCACAAATTTCCAAAAACCTTTGGCTTCTTCTGCATCCGAGCTTCGTCGGAAGACATCCCAAGAGAACATGGACACAGATCAGCCTGAGAGCTCTAAGATGACGCTCAACTCATCTGTATCCTCATCATCAGCACCCACTCCCACCAATCATATCTCGCCCGTCTCCATCTAAACTACCAAGGTCCGCCAACATGCGGGCTTGTTTATTTCCAAAGACGTCCAGTTGGGCGGATTCATCTCCAACGGCCCCCCACCCCCGCTGCCAATGCCCTCGTACGGCCCCTTCCCGCCTTTGCCATCGCCTTTGAGCGACGCCTTTGGAGCTAAGGCCAATTGTAATCTGGCTTTCAATGACAAGCCCCGTCGGCTTCCCAGGGCCGGACTCGACCTCGATCTCCCAAAGCTAACAATTTGGTTGGAGAGAATCTGTCTGCCCTCATCGAGCAATATCAGCTACCTATCGACTGTCGATTCAAGCTTTTCCACCGGATCCGGATCGCAATGGCACTGAGAAACTCTCTTGACATTCGGCGATTTGCCGTTGTACAACTCTTGGCCTTGGCAATCTATAACCACACCACCGACAAAACGACCGCGGTTACCAAATTGTTCATCTACGAGCCCGGTCTGATATCTCAACTCAGCGAGTTAATCAATCTTGAAATCGGCGGTGACGGTCTCGGCAGCGATATTCAAGCGGCCGCCTTCTACACATTGGAAGGTATTTCTCGATATCGTGGCAAGATAGCTGAAGTTGCCGGTGCCATTGGTGTTTCTGTCAGCCATGGTACCTTGATGCAGGTAGTGCGCAAGATGGCGAAAGAGCTCGAGCGCGAGCGGACTGCTTGTAAGGACGAGTTCATCGACTTGCTGTTTTGCTTCCTGAGCTGCCTCCAGCTCAGTGTGTACGCCGGTTCTCTCCTTGTTGGGGCTGGTGTTGTACCTGTACTGGTTGATATCTACAAGAACTTCAGATCGGGACCGTCATCCGAGCTGTTACCAATCTGGATGGGCTTCTCTATGGATTCACCTTGGCGTTTGCCCTCTTCAACCAAGTCAATGGCCTCAAGGTGTTTGTTAATTGAATCAAGGCAGAGGTTGACAAAGCAATTGCCAAAGAACACCCTATTGATATCAATTCATCATCCAAACCATCCGAACTACTTATTGGAATGCTCTCTCACTCATCTGCCGTGCATTGGACCTCTTATTGGGCTTACTCCAATTACCTTTGATTCCTTATGATTTTGCCACTACACCTGCTGCCGAGGCTTTTAGCTCAACGATCCGGATTGTTACCAAAAACTTACCTCGTTAAACACTAATGGTAGTTATGAAACACCTCAGGTCAGATTTGATAGAAATCAGGCTGTTCTGGGAAACTCTCCGACCGGAGTCAGAAATGCTGAAAATGGTCTCAACTACCTGTAAGTTTGCACCGTTTCCTGTGAATGTCACGTGCTTTGCTTGTCATTGTTAGCTAATCCTATATTATCATTTCTCTTACTGCTTTAGCCACTGATTTACGCGGCTATAATCATATTTTTTGTCGCTTGATTTCAATCCAAGCCTACATATCCTTCCTGAGTGACATCTGCGTAGCGAGTGGATATTCCCACACTCGAACCGCCGCCGGTATCCTTGGTATTTCAATAATCCTGAAGAGTCCAAACCGGTGACTTTCCTGGGTGCTCTCCAACGTGTGGTATTCTGGGAGCACATCTTGATCAAAGTGTATGCTCCAAAGCCTTGGTCCGATGGGACTGCACCTGCTGCTGGCTTGACCTCAACAACAGTTCCGATTTCATTCCTGGCCCCAGCTGACCCAAAATGGTCATTTTTTTTTTTGTAAATTTTTCTAATTGTGCTTGATCTATTTTTTTTTGTTTCACAGATATGGATTGCAAGGCGGTGGGAATCCCAGAGCGCATTATCTGCTGGAAACCATAAATATCAACCAAGGTGTGGGGTAACTGTCAAGAACTTCTTGTCTCAAATAGCTGCCACGTTCAACATCCTGCACGTCTTCCCTCCCCAATCCAACCTGACATGCCTGTGTGCAGTCCAAAATCTCGATGAATTGTAACATCCATTGGTGATGTGCTCTTCATCAAGATCTTGGGCTGGCTCAGCTTGTCAGTGTGGAGCAAGGAGGGGAGGACTCTCAAGTTTGGAAATCATTCTCACGTACTGGCACCTCAACTAGACCTCTTGGACCCCTTCTCTCCCCAATCCAAGCTGACATGCCTGTGTGCAGTCCAAGATCTCAATGAATTGTAACATCCATTGGTGGTGTGCTCTTCATCAAGATCTTGGGCAGGCTCAGCTTGTCAGTGAGGAGGAAGGAGGGAAGGACTCTCAAGTTTAGGACTTGTTTCACAAACACTGGCAGGTCCAACTCCTTCCAAAATTATTTAGTGGCAAGGTGAATTGTTTGAAGAAGAAATTGCATAAGTAATAAAAAGGAATTCAAACACACCTCTTCACCGTCCCTGCCTCCTTCAGACCTATTCTCATTTGTTTCTAAAGGGTCCAAGATTGCTGATTAAGTCATCATGTATAAACAATATTGAATATATTAGCAATTATCAAAAAAGACAATGAAACAACTGATCAATCTTAAAAGTGGTGCCCTAGAGTTATTGGAATCCACAGATACATTATCTGAGTCATCTTTCTCAAAATGTTTGTCCAAGTTGTTGTCCTTGGGACCAGATGAGTCAGAGCTTTCTTCACCGTTTTGAGCATCAACTTTGTACAAGGGCATCACAAACGGGTTCTTCCCCATCAGCTGATGCATAGCATGGAAATGTGGACACAAATTGTCAAGCTTCTCGTCAATGGTGATAATGACTGCCAATTGGTCTTCATTGGTGAGTCCAAAGCCAGTGGAGAGGGATTGGGTATGTGTTTTCTTGTACTTGTCCTTGTAGCTGTTAAAACAATCTTTCCTCTGCCTGGGGGTTAGATTGATTTTTGAAGGGGATTGATTGCCATCAGCTCGAATCCATTAATCTTCACTTTGGCTGGCCTTCCAACCGCCGGTACCTTACCAGTTCCAAAGCACAAATCATAATTCTTTTGGATTTTGAGCCAGTCAATGATTATGAGGAAGTCGTCCTTCTTTAGGTGAGCAGAAGTTTTTGCGGTTGTATCATCATCAGAGACATGTTGTGCTTGCTTCTTGATGGGTTTCTTCCTGCTTGCTGACTTCTTTGGTATCACTTTTCCTTTTCCGGTGATGAATTTATTTGTTTTTTTGATAGGCATTGTTCTGGGATCAGGGAATGATCGATTAATGTTTTTTCTGCAAGCAAGTTTATAATCGACTAAACTTACCAAATTTTGAGGAAAACTGAAGAACAAGTTTGGGTTTGTAATTGGGTGGAGTTGTATTGGAAACGATTTATTGTTGGTTGGGGTTGAATCATGGAGGATTATTGATTATATTGGGGTTGTATATTGCAAGTTTGGATCCTGAGTTGTGATTGGTTGAAATGTGGAGGATCGTGGTTTTTGTAATTATATTGGGGTTTTTGTTGTTGATACTTGACATGTCTAGTGCAAATAATGGAATTATTTGGAATTTGTATCCACTGGTTTCATAATTGTGGATTTGGTGAAACCCGTTGATTAGATAATCATGGATTTGGTCATATTTGATACCCCCTAATATCTTTATAACATTATATTATTTTATTTACAATTTTAAAGTGTAAAGTATTTTTATTCCTTTCTGTACACGCCACAATTAGTGGAATAGAGTACATGTTGTTGAAAAAGTGCAGCACAGCTACCCGTGTGGCTAATGGCCCACCCCAAATTGAAGTACAAGCCCATACACCTGAAAACTAAGCCCAGGAAAGCAAATTTGCATGGCATGTGGACACCAAAGCCCATAGAATAGCATAAGGGGTAACAGAAGCGCCCAAGCACCCTCAGTTCATATGATACATATGTAATAACTAGTTCTAGGGATACAATAATAATTAACACAATATTTATACCATATATAAATACATATCAAGTACATAAACATAGTACAAATCAAATAATGTGGCTTATTCTGGAGCATAATTCCCCACAACTAAGCCACAAATATTAAACACATAATCAGTACTGATTTACTACACCACTATAAGTACTAACGTTTTATATTACAAGAAATAAAATAAAGAATTCTTATGATTTGATTGCTAAAAACAAAACCAGACTAAATAGAAATAGATGATCAGAATCACAATAAAAGAAAGGAATAATGAGAAATAAGAGATGATGAGAAATTTACCACTAATGAGATGTAATAAGTATGAAATAGAGTGAGGACTTTTCAAAGTAATAGAGCGGTGAAGATAACAAGCAGACTAGAGAAATGAGATAAAGATCAGTTATTTACACATCAAACAAAAGAAGAAAAAAGAAGGGAAACAAACAGAATCAGAGGAGTCTTTGAGGTGGTATTGATAATAAAATAACCTATACTATATTCTTAAAGAAGTCTAAGGAAAAAATAAAGAGGGAGATTGATTAGATGATGTCGAGGTTCTTAGTGAATCATGAGACTTTACAGTTTGTCTTGAGGTTTTGAGGTCTTGAGAGTACTTGAGGTCTTGATGTCAATTGAGTCAAGGCTGTCGAGTTAGAAGGAGTAAAAAGGAACCAATTGAACCGTTGATCTTGTCGAGGCTGAGTTTTGAAGCAGGTGATACATTCTTGCTTTTAATTCTAGAGCTTCAACCCTAACCGGTATTTCTTGTCTTTCTCACTGAGCAAAAATGAGAGCACAAATGAGAGCACATGGAGCGTGGCGCAGAGTCAGAGCGTGTTCAAGAATATTGATAATTCAACATAAAAAAATTATCAAACAAATGTATATTGAATCTAGTGACTGCTACCCAAGGCTCAAGAATCTGTAGTGTCACCAGGAAGGCCAGTACCTAGCTAAAGCTCCCACAAGTTGGTCTACAAAGCTCATAGGGTCCCCAGAGGGAACCCAGGACTATTTAAGGAGCTCTTCAACCACAAAAAGAAGGCTCCTCATGCTTCAAAGTACCTATTATATACTCACCACCATTTAAATCAGACATACTCTTGATAAATAGTCTTTTAAGGTCCTTAGTAGTTATTCTTTTAGTCCTGTTTCCTTTAAAAAATCTACAGTTACCACCCAGCTCCACCATTAACCATTCCAAGCTCTCAAAACTTTCCTATCTCAACCCTGAATATCCCCAAGCTCCCCTGGGATTATTACTAGTAAGTAATACCGCTTCTTTCTTGAGAACATTCCCCATTTCCCTTTGCTGGGATCTAGACCACCCCTGTTTAAAAGGCCCCAGCCTTCCAGGTACTTAAGTCCTCTGCATTAAGTGAAAGGTAACTTAGAGGAATTAAAACACCCCTGATTTATCAGGCCCCTCTGGTTTGAATTATATTAGCTGTATTTAATATAATTATTACTAGTTCTCTTTACATTTACAGTATAATTCCCAATATTACATTGGAATTAAAACCTCTACATATGATCTCAGAGTATTTAGACTCTTGTTTCTCATATTTTGCACTATGTGTAGCTAGAAGGACTTATCCTTTGCATCACATAGACTGACACACTAGAATATTAGGTGAAACATTCAAAAAGGTTGGTTATGGCTTTACTACAAGTGCCATGTACATGTGACTATGGCACTGATAATATAAAACTTATTTTTGCATCATAACCAAATTGTATTAACCTTAATTCAATATTCCAATAGCACACATCCAGAGTTATGTAGATTCTTAGTAAGGTAAGAATCCTGAAGGACTGAAAAGGAATGTGAAGGAGTAATAATTAAGTGGTTCCTTTGGTGAGCCACTGTAGGTTAATTCACATCTATATTCAAAACTGGAAATAATATTTCAAGTTCTCCTTAAGTTTTAGAAGTTATATGTAGATCCTGTGTCATATTTTCAGTTTTGAATATGTTTTAATAATTTATTTTGAAACAAGGAACATAGCTGTAAAGTGGAATAAAATCTTTATACCTTGCTATATTCAAGATGTTCCTGAATTAGTAGCTGGCTTAAAAAAGTGGGTTTGCAGCCAGCACAACCTTTCCTACACAGGGGCATGCAGCTGCACACCTGTAGTTTGACAGGTTTCACACGCCAGTGGATTTGCTGAAGCCCATCCAGCAGCCTACTGAAATTTAATTTTTTTTTCACCCCTGGCATGGGTGTGCAGCCAGGGGAGTGCATTGATCAAAACCCCTTGATACCTAATTTCTCCTTTTATTATCAAGTAAAAATTTGTATGTTTTTGTTCTTATAATTTATGATTATCATAGTTGTTTTTTGGAATAGTAGAAAGCTCAAACAGCTTCACCCCTGTTTTTAAAAAACTCTAGGCCTTATTCTCTCTACAGTTAATTAAGCACACCATGGAAAGGGAAAAGGAATGATTTTTGTTTTCTTTCAGAGGTAATTGGGGGGGGGGGGGGATAAAATGTGGCCAAATCCACTTTTGAAACCAGTCAATTACCCAAAAATTCATCTGTTGGCTACATGAATGAGCAGCATGTTTCAAAAAAAGAAACCGGTAATTTAATTATTGTGTGTGTCAACAAACTGGAATCTACTCCACTTATTTTGGTGTGTACAGTGAGGAATTAAAAATTATTACACTTAAACAAGTGTAATATAATTACATAACTTGTGTCCAATATTACTTTGTTGTTTGTTTAGAACACTAAGCACAAAATAAGCAGGTTATTACCCTGCTGCCAGAATTCTTTTATGGGAAATATATCCTCAGAAGGGCTAACCAGACTTTAACATGGTTCTTCCAATTAAATTCAGGGTTTTAATTTAACTGGGGGGGGTTTTAAAGAATTCTACCTATTAAAGATAGTCATAAGTAAAAAAGGCCAGTCCTCCTAACTTACAGGAGAAGGTGAGTGCCTTGGTATCTTATAATAAGTTATCTAAAGTATAGTTAAAATTGATTAGGAGGATATCTTCAATTTGGTGAAGAAACCTCCTCTGTAAATAATAAATATTTTGGAGTAATACCTCTGTCAATTCATTTGGCAGGGGGGATTGGGGGAAAATTGGCAGGTGGATCTGATCAACCTATTTGTGGCAAGAGGTGGGAACTGGTGACATTTTTAATTAAAATGATGCCATATTTATTTCACATTACTTAAAATTGTTTAATATTTATGTCACTCTAATTAAACTAAAATAATTATTTCAACTCCTAATTACATGTACATAGAACTTCCTTTGGGGTTTATACTTGAAAGGCGCTTGCCCTGGAGAGCCAATCAGGTGGGAATAAATTGTATTGCATATTTAATATGGTTTAAATACACATTTAAATTAATTTATATGTAATTTTATACTGTAAATTACTATGCGTTAAGCTTGGATTTTCCAGGATTTTCAAGAAGAAAAATATGCAAATAAATGGTTCTTTATCCATTTATTGTGTGTTTGAAAAAAGAATAATTATAATTATTCAAGCTTGCAGGTTCAAGTATCACATAGTAATAATTACATGTAATATCTTGGTGGCTGAAAGTGTGTTTGGTCATATCTTGCACCCCTTATTAGAAGGGAAAAGGACAAAATTCCAAAATCTTTTTCACAAAGCGTTCATTATGTTACATAATTCCATATGGAAAATTTGAGGAAGTGAGTTGAAAATTTACCCCATTGAACTATCACCTCCAGATGTTAGAAATGAATTTGCTGTGTAAATTTGGGATTTTGGCTTCACTTGCCACTGTTATTGTAGCAGTAGTCACGAGGCCCTTGGGCAGGGTTGAGAAAATAACTGTCCAGTAGATAGAAACACCATATCAAGTTTAAAATATTGTCCCAAAACCAGATAATTATTTGGTTTGAAGTTCAATGAGTAAAAACTTACTTGGGAAAGAGGACAGTCAATCCTGCCCCTCCTTGGAATAGGAAGGTACACATGAGAATTGCCATTTGTGTCCCTCCATCAAGTGCTGCACTCAATATGTAACTATATGCACATAATCAAAGGATATTCTGTGGTCAGAAAACAATTTGAATCTTGGATCTGGTCCTTATTTGCCTAGCTCTTATCAACATTAAAAAAAATCCATTGGTGAAATTTTCAAAAAAAGCAACTGACTTGTATTTATCATACCTTCGGTTTTTTCAGAGAAATAAATAAAAATAAATCAGAAATTTGAATTTTTCATGTATTTTAAACAAACAGATGAATGATGTTAAAAACTATCTCTCAACTCACCAAGATTTTTGATACTTTTTCAGGTAAAATTGTGACATAAATCCAATCAATAGCTTCATAGTTGCCCCACTTGTAAGTCCTATAAAACCAAATTCAGCTTGAATAAATCTGGGAAAGAATGTGATTGGATTCATACCTTGAATAGAAACATAGAATGTGCCAGCAATTAATGCAACATTGATCTTTGAAAATATCATCTTGGGGTAGTACTTTTGCAACAAATAGAATGGGATTGGTAATAAAAAACCAGCTACCAAGCTATATGGGACAAATGACTTGATTTTATAAAAGATGAGATGGAGATCAAATATAATTTAGAAATACTGGGAAAATCAATGGGTGTATTATTCAAGACTTACATATCTTTTTCCAGCTCCATATAATCTTTTTCCAAATATTCCCCAGCTTTGGTTTTTGCATTCAAGAAAAGTTACTTTTACATATTCAGTATTGAGTTCAATTGACACTTAACTCACGTTATTGACTGTGCCTCAAATGAAGTGAGATGCATACCAGAAAAAGCTGAATTGCCTTCAGGTTTGAGGAGAGCTTCCCTTTCTGAAGACTGGTTGATATTTCTCATGTGAGTTCTAAATTTCTGTTGGTTCTGGAGAAAATCCTTACCAAAATACTCAAAAATACAGCAAAATTTATAAGAACTCCAATTACTCTAGAGGTAAAAAAAAAGAAGATAATCAGACCACCGTGAAAAAATCAATAAGATTTTTAATTTAAACTTTTTGTACATATTTAAATTACTTATAATTGAATTACTTACGTTCCAATGAGTTGGCCAAATACAATGGAAAACTGCCAAGGTAAATTTAAATTCCAAGTTTTATCACATTATTTTCAATGAAATAGAAAAGAAAAATGCTATCTTGAAACTATGACTTACTGAGGAAAGGTGCATGTACTGTTTCCATAAATGCAAGTAGGAGTTTTTCCACCAAGTTTTTATGTCAATATTACAAATTTAAGTCTTTGACTAGAAAACAACCAAAAATGAAGTAACTTACTTGCCCTCTGTTTTTTTTTTTTTTTTCAAAGAAAAAGAAAGGTCAGAGTTATGTTTCAGCACATAAAGCAAGATTCATACTCACAGTTTAAGTTCTATGTAAAAACAATGCCATTCAGACAAAAAAATATTAAGTCAAGTAGATTAGAATTGTCACAATTGACCCAGGATAGATAGTGATTTCTAAGCACCTTTCAGCATCAATGTAGATTGGGATGCTTTATATCAAAGATTCAGCTTCATGTATATCTAAATTAATCCCATCAAAGCTATGTTTTACCTGTTGAAGATCCAAATCTGATCAAAAAGAAAGCAAATTTGATGGTAAGTCTTTATTTTTAAATTTCAATGCCAAGTTTGAAGGTTCTTACGTTGTGAACCACATTGTTCCAACAGCATTTCCTGGAAACAAGAGTCCACTATTTTTTATGGATTGTTGGCATTGGACACCATATTTAAGAAATAAACTAAGTGTAGAATATTGTTTACCCTAGCATCTGAACCACTTTTTTTTCAAAAGAATGCATATCAATTCAGTTGGGCCAAGTGACAAATAATAATTTTGACCTTCTTCTTACCAGGAGAAGTGTGCAATCTAATCCCTGTTGAGCCATAAAAAAAACCCCGAGGCAAGACTAGATCCATGCACAAATTATTACTTATTTCCAAGGAAAACATTTTTTCTTTTCTTTTTTCGGCACACCTTAGTAAAGCTGATATCAGAATAGCCGAAGTAAGTCCCCAGGCAGAGAGTCCTGATTTGTTTAAATGAGAAGCTAGGAAAGCCAAGGCAATTGAGAATACCAAGAGAACAACAAAAGCCCTAGCCCCAAATTCCACGTGATTAGTATTCAGCGTATAAAAAAGAGTACTCGAAAAAGACTCACCACATGGGGAAATCTTTGAATTTTCTGCAAATCAAACGGTGTGGGTCTGTTTCATTTTGCTTTCTTGTAATTATGTCTCTGATTGTCCTCCAATTCTGAATTATTGCTGCCGTAAAAGCAGCAGCAGTGGCTAGACACATACAAGCTTTTCCGATTATATAGGCAGAAGAGAAAAATGGAAGCCCTAACTTTTCCACTGCTTCTACATTTTCTGTTCCGTCGATATTCATGATTGCAGTGGTATTATATGAATCTCCATTGTGATCCAGTAGCTCAAATGATATGAACGGTAGAGAGCCTCCACCTAATTGATCCAACACATAAGCTATAATCTACCTAGGAGTCAAAAAAGCTCTCTTACCGAACCAGTTGTATTTATAAGCCGCTGAAAAGAGGAATATTGCACCTATATGCGCAATGAGTAGGTTCCACTGCGTTGAAAGCGAAATTTAGAATGTGGCAGATAACAAAAATCGCGCGTTGGAAACTTGCTGACCTGTGCATCAAGGGGGGTGTACAAGGGTCCATGTGCTCCTATGATGGTCCAATCCAAGCTCAAAGATAGAAAGCCCAAGCCTTCCCCCACCATTGATCCTCCAAAAAGCTCTGTGATTTCCGCTTTTTTAGGCAAAGCCAAGCACCATGGACTGACTGCTTGCAGTGCTGGTGCTATGTAAATGGGAAAAAATTCATCTGAACGCAAAATAGGAATCATCAATACTTTTGAAATGTGACAGCAGAGAAAAGGTCAGATGTTGATACGTAATTTCAGTACTCACAAAGGCCAATTCCGAGAAGAGCCTTCTTGAAGAAAGAAATCTGATCTCGGCTTTCAGAGCTCTTGGAGTACATTGATTTAAACAGTACTACTGATGGTAGGACCGAAGGAAACACCATTTTGGACGGATATACTAAAATCGGGCGTAGCAAGCTTGGAGGTGGCAGGTTAGCTGAGCACTAGCAGCTTAGTTTCAGGTATGAAATGTGTGCCTACCCGGAGATACCGTATCCGATCAACTGGCTGCTCAACATCACTAGGAGAGAAACAAAGAATTCTGGATTTTGATTGAACAGGAGTGAGCGAGCTCCGATCATCTACGAGAGAGATTTTTTTTGAAAGAAAATCAGTCATTGAGGTAAAACATATTGGAAAGTTTTCAACGTACTTCAACAGAGGTAATTGCACCGGCACTTGCAGAACAAGCCATGATTGAACTAAAGGTAGTCTCTTTCTGCGATTGATGTTTTGTGAGTTTTCCCATGAATTCGGGTATCTGATAAAATGATGACTTACAATGTTGAAAGGCCCATGGTTCCATTTTTTGGGTCCTGGTATGCGAGCCAAAAGTTTTCCGGTCGTTAGACAGGCCAGCTAGAAGCATCAAAGCAGAAACAATTAGGGATTCTTGCTTGCATGGCAAGTATATGGAACGCAATAGGAATGACTACATACCTGAATGAACAGAGAGTGTACATGGAGCACAATTGGTTTGAATATAAATATCTACTCCGTTTTATTTCAGGAAATTCAAAAGCAGCCATTGTGAGTATTATGTTTTTTACGTCTACTGGAACTCGCATGTGCACTGACTTGAGCGCAAGTGGCACCAAAGGCACTGATAATTACTCCAACTAAGACGGATCTAAACGTGATGATTGGAAGGCTGTCCTCTGATTCCAGGTTTTTTTCTTGCAAATTATCCGGATCTTTCTTTGTTGCCAGGTGCAGATCAGATGTGTTTTCTGTATGTTCCAATAGCTTTTCCGGCACGCCCATTTTGCTAGCGTGATTACTGGATTGGTAGCAGCTTGTTTCCACGATGAGATTTTAGGCGCTTATAAAGAAGCTCGGCAAGAGGTAAGAAATGCCCAGGCCACGTTCCAGAACTAATGCCGTGGAGGACTTCGGGTATCGTTTCCTGAATTCCTGATCATGGTGGCACAGTTTTCCGATACTCTGTCACGTTTGGCTTGTACGTAAGTTTTACCGAAGCATCCAGTTTGAGGCTGTTTGAGGTTCAGTGAGTTTTAGCCAAGCGTGCAGGGTAATCGAACACGTTTGTCGAAGCTTTTTTTGCAACTTGAAGGTTTTTTCACGGTTCAAAAATCCTTGCTCAAACATGCGAACCTAATTCCAAAATGCTGGGCGCTATGCTTTGATGACCGATTCGAGCCACTTGAAACAAATTGATAGACTTGACATGAACTTCGGCGCTCTAGTTGATCGCGTCAGGCCGACCGACTTAATCCCGCGCTCTTTCTTCAGCGAAGCACTACATCGCCCAGCTTGTGTAGAGCAAGAGGAGGTCAATCTGGCGTCACACGTGGGCACGCTTTTTTCGGACCCCCCAGGACTCGAGTAATGGCCGCCAAACAGCACAAGACCAGTCCAAGCTAGAGCTGAACTTGGAAGAGCTGACTGCGATAATGTAAAATGTACACTTGGCTTCAATTCTTGTCCGAAAGACGCGGAAGTGGCGATGGCTGGTATCACCTTGCATTATACCACTCATCAAGGTCACACACAACCCGATGGCTGGAATAATAGCAGTCATCAGGATTGTTATCATATCAGCTGTGATTTGGGTAATAAAGTCTTAGAGTTGGGGCTTCAGGCCCAACCCATTTTCCTTGCATGTAGATTCAGAATCTGCAATAATGTTATAAGTTTTGTTTAAATTGTAGAATTTATGTATGCATTCTGAGTAATTTCTCAAGAAATATAAGGTGTAATCATGTAATAATGTCTTTTTTCAAATATCCATGTGATAGCCGGGGGTATCAAACATGACCAAATCCACCATTATGTAATTGACTGGTTTAAAAAAATCCACCATTTTCAAAACAGGTTAGTCCTTGACCTATCCCCTTTTGAAACCTACTGGTGAGAAAGAAAAAAAAGGATGATTGCCTGGTTTCAAAAGTGGAGTTAGCCTTATTTGATACCCCCTAATAATGTGTCAGCCACTGAGTACATATCACACAGTTCATATTCACCCAACTTCTGAATCATTTCTAAATATGATGAATAAAGCAGAAAAAAATGCCCAAGATTGTATCAAACAAGCAGTTGACTATAATAAGTCAAGATGGGATAAAACCCATAAAGAAGCTAACATTAAATTTGGGGATCAAGTACTAATATCCACAATAAACTTTGCTAATATGGATGGTCCTAAAAAACTTAGAGACTCTTTTATTGGTCCTTTTGTAGTTAAAGCCTTTCATGGACCAAATTCAGTAGAAGTTATACTAACAGAACCATTTCATAGAAAACATCCAACTTTTCCCATTAGTCTTCTTAAGAAATATACTACCTCTGATAAACCTAACAATAATGTTCATACTAATAAGAAATCAAATACTCCACCAATAATTAATGATGAGAATTTAATTCCACATAAAATCCTTAATGATAGAAGAATTATGAGAAATAACCAAAGTACTAAACAATATTTAGTTAGGTTTAAAAATTCTCTAGCAGATAAGGATAAATGGTTGGAAGCTAAAGAAATTAATAATGGTTCTCTACTTAGAAATTATAAGAAAAAAGACATTAGCCTTTTTTCTCTTTTTTAGTTTGGGTGAGTGTCAGCCACCAAGATATTACATGTAGTATGTAGCATGTAACACTTGAAACTGCAAGCTTGAATAATTATAATTATTCTTTATTTTTATTATTATCTTTTATGTACATTGACAGTCTTAACAAAGTGGAAATTAGACTTGAACATATTAACAAATTGTAAAATAGACTAACAGTTACAGACTAGCTTAGTAATAACTGATATAAACATAAGGACCTAATTTCAAGCCACACTCATGACCACATTCAATAAAATCATTTAATTAAATCATATCTATTTTTTACCAAAAATAAGTTATAATTTAATTAATGAAAATCTTTGGAAAATTAATTTTCAAACATGCAATAAATGGATAAAGAGCCATTTATTGGCATAGTTTTCTTCTTGAAAATCCTGGAAGATCCAAGATTAGGGGGTATCAAATATGACCAAATCCACGATTATCTAATCAACGGGTTTCACGAAATCCACAATTATGAAACCAGTGGATAAAAATTCCAAATAATGCCATTATTTGCACTAGACGTGTCAAGTATCAACAACAAAAACCCCAATATAATTACAAAAACCACGATCCTCCACATTTCAACCAATCACAACTCAGGATCCAAACTTGCAATATACAACCCCAATACAATCAACAATCCTCCATGATTCAACCCCAACCAACAATAAATTGTTTCCAATACAACTCCACCCAGTCACAAACCCAAAATTGTTCTTCAGTTTTCCTCAAAATTTGATAAGTTTAGCCAATTATAAACTTGCTTGCAGAAAAAAAAAACCCGATCATTCCCTGATCCCATAACAATGCCTATCAAAAAAACAAATAAATTCATCACCAAAAAAGGAAAAGTGATACCAAAGAAGTCAGCAAGCAGGAAGAAACCCATCAAGAAGCAAGCACAACATGTCTCTGACGATGATACAACCGGAAAAACTTCTTCTCACCTAAAGAAGGACGACTTCCTCATAATCATCGACTGGCTCAAAATCCAAAAGAATTATGATTTGTGCTTTGGAACTGGTAAGGCACCGGCGGTTGGAAGGCCAGCCAAAGGGAAGATTAATGGATTCAAGCTTATGGCAATCAATCTGAGAAATCAATACCCTTCACAAATCAATCTAACCCCCAGGCAGATGAAAGATTGTTTTAACAGCTACAAGGACAAGTACAAGAAAACACATACCCAATCCCTCTCCACTGGCTTTGGACTCACCGATGAAGACCAATCGGCAGGAATTATCACCATTGATGAGAAGCTTGACACAATGTGTCCACATTTCCATGCCATGCATCAGCTGATGGGGAAGAAACCATTTGTGACGCCCTTGTACAAACTCGATGCTCAAAACGGTGATGAGTGCTCTGACTCTTCTGGTCCCAAGGACAACAACTTGGAAAAAAATGTTGAGAAAGATGACTCAGATAATGTATCTGTGGATTCCAATAACTCTAGGGCTCCATTTGTAAGATCAATCAGTTGTTTCATCTTTCTTGATAATTGCTAATATATTCAATATTGTTGATATATGCAATCTTGATCACTCAGTCTTATGCAATTTTTTCTTCAAACAATCCAGCAATCTTGGAACCTATTAGAAACTGGTGGATGAACTAAGACTGTCTCAAGAGGAAGAGCGGACGTTACAGTTCTCACTTGAGTTGACCAAGGATTGGATTGGGTATTGGATGTGGGGTGGGTCTTGAGTTCGGTTGGGTTCAGCGGCCAAAGATTGCTCCCCTACTGTCACGCTCTGTGATGCCAAGGACTGATAACCTTCTAGCTACACAAGGTGCAAGACTCAAATAATATTGAATAAATTATTCTAGAGGATTTTAATCTTGGGATGCAAGCAGGGGTGTTTTGGGTGCCCTCCAAAGGTGTTCGTGATAATGCACAGGAACTTTGTAACCCACTGGGGCCTGCAAGCTAAGTGCCCAGTAAAAATAGTGGCTAAGAAAGGGCCACAACTCCTAGTGAAACAAGACTTACTGTAGGCTTTAAGAGGAGGAGCTTTCTTAAGGTAAACTGGACAGCTGGAAGCGGTTGGAAAGGTGGGTTGATGACTGACAGATCAAGTCTTGAAGACTGACTGGGCAGGACACTAGTAAGCTGGAGAATGCTGATGGTAAATATGATAGCTGGGGAATCAAAATACAGGGGGAAGAAAGGGAAATGCCTTTCTGGAGCCCTGATGGCGACAGAAAGTGATTTTGGCTATGGGAACACTGAGTTATCCTTAGTAGACATAAATGATGTAATTTATCTACAGGCTGTCAATAATTAATACAGTCTGTCAGTCATCTGTAGACATCATCTGATCAAGAGCTCTTAGTTTGATGTACAACTCACTTGATCCAGAAATAATCAAATTATAGTACAGAATCTTATTTCTCATATGTAAAGTTCTGTACCATGAGAGTTCTTGTGCACTTTTACAGTGACAAGCTAACATCCTGGGAGTGTCAGCATTTGATTTTCCCGTGATTAAAGGAGCTTGTCGTACCAGACTTGTTTGAAGTATTCTGACTTTAGTGTCTCACTTAAGATAGTACAAAGATTATAAAACAGCGATGTCCAGTCCCACTTTTGCTTATTAGCATATTACATATGTTTATACCTAGTAAGAGCGCTTAGTAGGAGTATTCTTTAAGATTAGAAGGAGTAAGTTTTCTAGGGTACTTTGGCTGAGGTACCCTAGGTTATTTTACTTGTTCTTTCAGGTCTTGCAAGGTTACGGTACTACGGGTTCATGGTACATTATTACTCGTGCCTTAAAGTCAGGTTGTCTCTGAACTAGTAGAAAGCTGACACCTACTTCCTCCTCACTAATGTTCCGTGACTGTTCTAGATCAAGAGGAATAGCACATCACCAATGGATGTTACAGTTCTTACTTGATCTTTGACCAGTCAGCGGCACATCAGCTTGGATTGGGGAGGGGGTGGGCAAGCGTTCTTGTGGTTGGTTGGGTTCAGCGGCCAAAGAATCCTGTTGTAGAAGGGGGACAAAATCAAGCTATTTAGGGATGAGCAACTTCCTCTTTCCTCAGTGCGCAACTGGGATGCCGTGTTGAGGCAGACAGTGATGTTTTGAGAAGACTGAAGCAGACTGAGGTGAGTCTAGGTCAAGCGATCAACAGGTTCAGAGGTCGTGGTGAGAGAGGGGACGTTAGGTTGATAGAGTTCAGAGACAAGGAGGTTTGAGTATTCCATTGTACCTAACTTGCCACTCCTCAATCTCAAGTTCTCCCCCATGAATAAGACCGTGGGGATGAGTTTTGATAAGTCGACTCAGGACGGTCATACAATGCTTTCTGACTTGAGAGGATTTGTCTTCCAAGGAGCGTAGGGCCATTGCGGCCAGACGGAGTCGATGTTTGGGGAAAGGGACGGAGAGCCTGATGAAGAGTGAGAGTGAGAAAGTGATGAGAATAAGATGATGTTGGTGATTGAAGAGGATGGAACAAACTTTAAAATATCCTCAAAGATGTTGATGACCTTGAGCCTGACAAAGGTATTCGAGTCACAGAATCTATCAAAGAGTAGGTTGAAGAAGCCATCCAACTTGACGACCTGGGACTGTTTTTCGTTCTGATTATCTCTGTTAGCTGATCCGGAATGATGATCTAGTCTGGGCATCAGACTCACACAACTGCCACCCGACTGACGTCAGGTAGATACTCCGCATCCAAGTGGCCGGGTCGATCGTACTGCCTGATAGTCTTGACCATTTGCCAGGGTTCAGAGCGGAAGCGTTCGTTGAATTTTTCTTGTCCCAAGAAGCTCAGTCCACCCTGTTTTTCGATAAGTACGTCGGTCACAAGGATAATTTGGCTAGGCCCCTGCTTCTCAATAAAATAGAGGGGATTGATGATCGGGTTGACGCCAAATCAAGAATCGCAAGCGTCCTGGGTGGCTGGGTGGCCAGTGGATAAAAAGGCTTGATGAGAGCACGACTCGACCTCTGATTTCAATCTTTGCGTTTCCAAGAATTCACGCGGTGAAGCATCCAGGGAGAGTCTATGTGAAGGACGCTGTGGTGTGCTAAATGTGTTCAAGTATCAAAAGTACATAAAGGCATAGTTTTATATCAAGAAGGAGGGATATTACTGGTTTTTTTATGGACAAATTGGATTCTGCCGGGTATTTAACCCATAGTCACTCTCTGAACAACCACAGGGCCAGCTGCACTTAGACAAAACCCAGTCAGGATAAAATCAGTTTTGTTTAAATTATAAGTACATAGTTAAAGTTTAATGTATAGTCACATGCAGAGTCACATGTATAGTCACACGTAGAGTCACATGTATAGTCACACGTAGAGTCACATGTATAGTCACATGATTCATCACATGCTTGTCTAGGACTCACCAGCTAAAATGCCTCATGTTTCTACTCACCAGCTAAAATGCCTCATATTTTACTATATAAAGGGGAGGTTGTTCCCCCCAAGAAGGAAAAATCATCCCAGTTTTGGATGCCAGTTTGTATGCCAGTTTTTGGGAAGTAATTCTATTTCGTAGTTGCACAAAAACTCATAGCATCCAGTAGTGATCTCAATCAAGGTTGCCCCTTTGTGGTGTGCTCTTAAGAAAAAAGCAAAAGTGTTTTCATCACTTTGCTCTCTTAGCTGAAGGTTAAGAAAGGAGGCAATACAACTTGAATAGTTCACATTGATTCATCATCCACCTCAGAATATACATATCTTTGCTCTGCTAAACAAACATCTGATCTAAGTCTGAAAGGGATTGCTACTCATAGTTTTCTCTATCATAAAGTCTTACGCCACAACAATAAATAAATTTTGTTGTAAGAATTCTGTGTAGTATAACAGAGGGGCAGGTCTTTCAAACCACCCGTAACAGTAGTATTACCTAGTTGGAATAGTCTATTGTTATTTCCCCCTCACAGAACTGCCATACGTCCCAAAGGAGTTCTCACAACGCAATGGGGGCAACGAGTTGGAGGGTTGGGATAAGAGGCTTGATGAAAAAACCCAGCAATCTATTTGTCCTGTGCTGTCATTGGCTAGAAACTTCTTAGCAGAGTTTTGCCATTGTGGTGACACCAACGAGTTCTGAGGTGATACGTAATCCAGTTTTCTGTGATTGGATGAACCTGATTCAGGCAAGCCTTGGGTAAGGATTGATAGCTGAGTAGGTCGTGGGGTAGAAGAGGTAGGAGACCAGTCAACGACCGGGTGGGGAATCACAGATGTGTTGTTCTCTTTCTGGGGAGACTTGTTATTTTCTGTAATTAGAGCAGGTAAGGTTAATAATTGAGATTCTCCTAGATGGATAGGACGGGAGATCTTCTGACCCTGACTTGGAAATTGATTGGTTGGATTCGGTGAAACTTGTGGGGATGATAGCCGTGTCTGACTAATGTCAGTGTCTGGGGTTCCAAGGGAGCTGGTGAAGCTGGTGAGGCTGGGTGGGGATGAGGTAGTTTGGCTGGCTTGTTCTACTGGGACGAAGATGGGTTCTTGGGATTGCTCTCTGGGAATAGCTGGCCCATTGAGATCCAAGGGGGATGATTGTGAGGTCTTAAGTTTAATTGATTTGATCTGTCTCTGTATAGAGCCCACTCCTTTCTCGAGGAGTACGCGCGACTTATGGGGAAGGTTGTTTACTCGGCAATGTCTCTTGGTCAAGCTGTTAATATCCGGACAGGGTGTCAATCTCCTCCTGTTCTCAAAACCAATTGTCTGGTTTGGGGGAGGGTAATTCCGGATGCCTGTGGATTAGATCTTGTTTGATGCTTTGGATCTGATCCCTGATTCGCGTTGAGCTGTTGGATCCCCAAATGTTTGGGACGAAGGCAGGTGGTAGGAATTAATTCGGTTATCGGGCAGTCATTATTAGTGTTGGATATCAAGCCATCCACGGAGTTGGTATGAGCTAAATCTAGGTTTGTTCGGGCTTCAGCCTTCTCATGTTGTTTGTGCCAAAACAATCTTTTGGTGGTGATTTTCTTGATTTCAACTTCTTCTTTCTTGAGATCCTGAGGTTTGATCTTGAGGATATTTCTTGAGATTCGAACCAGTCGAGGCGAGCAAAGAAGCTTGTCAGAACTTTTGGGTGTGTTTTGTTTGCCGTGTTTGGGATTATCTGGATTGACTAAGGTTTCTAGTCGTTCTCTTATTGACCAGCTTGATTAACTGAGGATAGCCAAGACTGGGATGATGAGGATCTATACAGATTGGTTGATTGATTGAGGATGAAAAGACATCTCCAAGAGGTGTGATGATTTTTTTGGATCAGGTGAGGTGTGATGAGGTGTAAAAATGACGGATTAGGAAGTGACGGATTTGGATGAAATACCAGGGTTTTTTTGATATTGGTGTTTTCAAAACCTGTTTGCTTTTTAGCTACCCCGTTTTGAAAACCCGTTGATTAGAAATTGTGGATTTGGCAATTTCTAATCAACGTGTTTTAATTGTGGATTTGGTCATATTTGATACCCCCTATTAACACATAGTAATTTATAGTATAAAATTACACATAAATTAAGGTAAATCTTTATGTAAAATATCTACTATAAAACTAAAAAAATAGGCTCCTGGAGCCAAACAAACCATGCAAGGTTTGTACTGTATCAATACATGCAACCTAACGGGTCGACGTCGGCCCGTTAGGTTGCATGACACGGATCACGGATCTCGGCGTCAATCTGTGTCTTTCTACAAGTCCCTCCCCCCAAAATTGGGGGCTATGTACTTGTATTAAATATGCAATAATAACTTATAAATTAATTCCCACCTGTTTAGCTCTCCAGAGCAAGCGCTGTTTCAAGCACTAAACCCAAAGGAATTTATATGTACATGTAATTAATAATTATTTAGTTCAATTAAGTAAAATAAACATTAAATTATTTTAATTAATGTGAAATAACTATGGCATCATTTTAATTAAAAATGACACCATGTTTCACTTCTTACCACGAACAGGCTGATCAGATTCACCTGCCAAAATGAACCCAATCCCCACTGTCAAATGAATTGCAGAGGGATTAAACCAAACATATTTATTATTTAAGGAGGAGGTTTCTTCACCAAATTGAAGAAATCCTCCCCCATCAACTTTAACCATTACTAGCTAACCTATTATAAGCTACCAAGGCGTACACCTTCTCCTTTAAGTCAGGAGGACTGGCCTTTTTATACTTATAACTATCTTTAATAGTTAGAGTTCTTCAAAACCCCCCCAGTTAAATTAATACTCTTAATTTAATTGGAAGAACCGTGTTAAAGTCTGGTTAGCCCTTCTGAGGATATTTATTCCCATAACAGAAGTCTGGCAGCAGGGTAGTAACCTGTTTATTTTTTGGAATTAGTGTTTTTAATAAAACACCAAAGTAATTTTGTTATTGTTATCCTTATTACACTTTTTTAAGTGTAAGACTTTTTATTCCTTACTGTACACGCCACAATCAGTGGAATAGAGTACAGTTTGTTGACAATTAATAACACATGAATAATTCTGGTTAAGCTATGTACTCCTGTTATACAAGATACATAACTTGTAGGCCCTTTGCACTCCTGTCACGTGAAATATCCAGGGTAACAGATATCACTCTTTCCCCTCTGATTACGCCCACATTCCTTAACATTGGAATATTTCACGTATAAGATATTTACTTTAATATCTTATTAATAAAAAAAAGAACTTATTAATCTTATAATAATTAATACTTATAAGATGTGCCAATAATAAATGACATCATTATAAGTTAATATCTTTAATAATATTAATAACAGATCATTAAATACAAATGTCATGATGTGATCCAATCACACTAAGGATTACTGATCAAAGATGTGTCCCATAACACAGCCTTAGTAGAAATCACATCATAAACATTAACAGATCCTCCCAAAAGGATCTGTCTTCCCCCTGAAGTTCCACAGTACCTCCCAGGTCATGGAAGCGCTCACAATCTCCCCAAGAGGCGATATTACAATATATAAACAGCCTGTAAACATCTGTTTATCCCCCAGAGAATATTTAGAACACCTTAGCACAGTACATACCTTAGAGTTATTTACCTTGCTTAGTTCCCATTCTCCAACAATCCCCCAATTCTGGATAATCTATAGTTTATTACTGTTATTACCTCAAGAATTGGCCACAGACTACCTTCAATAAGGTAGCCACAACAAACCCAAGTTGAGTCTCTCCTTGGATGCCTATTAATACATTGTATTGATTTGGATGCGCCTAATTAGAGAAATTAGAGCAAGCCTCTCAGACAAGACTTACTGATTGAGGAATCCTTTTTTACAGGACATTTACCATAACCAAAACCACTTTAAACCATCAACCTACCTCAGTTACAACCATTAACCACGGTTAGTTTCACACCCAGGCTGACATAATGTCTCTAGATAATATTTTTGATTGATTTTGCTATGGTCAGGTTGCCTCTGAACTAGTATAAGGCACACAATGGTTGTGCTGAGTAATCTCAATATTTTACCATTACTAGTGGCATGCCTGCCCATTGTGGCAAAAGCTCCTCATGGTTGAACCTATTTTACAAGTTGCACAACAATAATGACTCTGGGTTGTTCTGAACTTTCTGGAAAACCCCTGAAAATGAAATAGTACAGCATGAAGTTCAAATTTCACCAATGCCAAGAACCATAATTCTTCTATTCACACAAGTTGAAAGGAAATAATAAACTAAATAAAAGATATTTTCTGCGTTTTTATCTTGTTTTGTAAATATATATATATATATATAATACTGTAGGAGGGGCCTGAAATCAGGGGTGGTTTCACTGCCAGCATAATTGGCTAGGTTTAGTTCATCCCAGTCAAACTAGGATTCAACCAACCAATTTAAAGTAGCTTTTCCTCAACCAATTAAATATAAAACCAAGGGGTCCCTTGGGTGTATATTTCATCAGCTGATATCAACCAAGTTTAAATTGGTTGAGTGCATCCCAGTTTAACTGGGATGACTTCATCCTAGGTAATTATGCTGGCAGTTTTTGGTTTCCTTCAAATGTGCTTGTGCTGAGAGAAGGTTAAATTCAAACTATAAAACTGAGTACTGTAGTTATATTGGGCCTGACAAACGCCCCGGCTACACACCAGGCCAGACTGGAGGAGGCTCTTGGTGAGTTGATAAACCAGATTTGTGTGGTTTATCTCAATGACATAGTCATATTTTCTGAAAATTTCAAGGACCATTGACAACACGTGCGGCAAGTTCTGGAATGCCTTTGGGCGGCCCATTTTTACTGCAGCCCAAAGAAGACCAAACTTTTTCGCAAGAAGATCAAGTTCCTGGGACATTGGATCTCAGCAGAAGGAGTCTGCGCCGACTATGAGAAGGTAGCAACAATCCTCAACTGGCCTTAGCCACGCTCACCAAAAGGGGTGAAAAAGTTCCTGGGCACGGTAAAGTGGATAAAAAAATTCATCTGGGGCCTAGAGAAATATGTTGGAACACTGACCCCATTGACCAGTAGCAAACTTGACCCAAAGAAATTTAAATGGGGCGACACTGAGGAAACTGAATTCAACAACATTAAGAATATTATGACGTTGCTGCTATTCTTGAAGAACATTGACTACGACTTGGATGATCCGCTCTGGTTGTTCACAGATGCCAGTGGTGCGGGCCTTGGGGCGGCGCTATTTCAAGGCAAGGAATGGAGATTGGCCTCACCAATTGCGTATGAGTCACACCTCATGACTCCAGAAGAACTGAACTACCCAGTTCACAAGCAAGAACTTCTGGCAGTCATCCATGCGCTGCAGAAGTGGAAGATGCTCCTGCTGGGGATGAAGATTAACGTTATGTCGGATCATCATTCATTGATCTACCTTCTTAAACAACAAAACTTGAGTCGCCAACAGGCATGATGGACCAAGACATTGGCTGACTTTGATTTGAATTTTGATTACATCAAAGGCAAGGACAACACTGTTGCAGACGCGCTCTCCAGAAAAAACTTAGACAAAGATGACGTCGGTATTTTGGCCGCATCAATCCAATCAGTGGCAGCCCTCACGGAACTAGGGATAGCCCTATCCAACTCCCTGAAATCTCAAATCATTGCAGGCTACACTGATGACAAATTTTGCATGGCCCTCTGCAAGGTTCTTCCCCTACGGGGCAACTGTGCCAAGGTAGATGGACTTATGATCATTGACGGACGACTCCTAATCCCCGAAGGATCTGACATCCCTCGCCGACTGATTGAAGAAGCTCACATCTGACTAGGCCACTTAGGATACCTCAAGACCGTGGCAGAACTGCGCCACAATTTTTTCTGGCCCCGCGTGGGGGCAGCAGTGGCTGTTGAATATTGTGATCCACAGTGTTCCCAATATCAGCACATTGGATAATGACTTGGTAGCCTAGTTGGTAAAGGCAGCACTTCTAGTATAGTGTCTTAGCT
This sequence comes from Puccinia hordei, assembly GCA_007896445.1. Taxonomy (NCBI): domain Eukaryota; kingdom Fungi; phylum Basidiomycota; class Pucciniomycetes; order Pucciniales; family Pucciniaceae; genus Puccinia; species Puccinia hordei. The sequence continues at coordinate 394,220 of RDRW01000225.1, read as the reverse complement.
TCTGCTAAGGTCGCTGGTTCAAATCCTGCTCAAGTCAATCATTTTCTGCTAAATGTCTGAAAAATGCTTTGTTAATTCTAACATGATTAACAGTCGAAATGTGCTATGTGCATACTATGCATTTACACATGAGACTATACACTATGCACTTATGCAATATGCAATTATGGACTTTGTTCTCCAAATGCATTGCAATTTATTATGGACTTTATCTCCAGCTTTGGAATATGCAAAATGCTATTATGCAATATGCAATATCTACTTATTATGCAATGTGTATTGTCTCAATGTATAGACTAGCTTGAAAATGGTTGACTTTGGGGTCTCTTGTTCTCACACTGTGGGTCAGGGGGTGTGTTGAATATTGTGATCCACAGTGTTCCCAATATCAGCACATTGGATAATGACTTGGTAGCCTAGTTGGTAAAGGCAGCACTTCTAGTATAGTGTCTTAGCTTCTGCTAAGGTCGCTGGTTCAAATCCTTCTCAAGTCAATCATCTTCTGCTAAATGTCTGAAAAATGCTTTGTTAATTCTAACAGTGGCGAACTTCATCAAGAATTGTGCTGTTTGCCAACGGAAGAAGGCCCCTACCATGGCACCAACAGGAAAAATGCTCACCCCTGAAGTCCTGCAACTTCCTCTTTTGGAACTATCCATTGAATTTGTTGGCCCATTGAAATTTTCCAATCATTACAACATGATTTTGACTTGCACCTGCCAATTATTGGGATTCATACTTATTATCCTGGTCCTGCAAATGGATACAGCCAAAAAAACGGTGTCCTGTCTCTTCAATGGCTGGTGGCCATTTTTGGCGCACCCAAGACCATCATCAGCGACCGCAATAAGACTTGGCCGTCTGAATTTTGGAAGTCCCTCATGCGCCGACTCAGCATCCAATTCCACATTTTGTTGGCTTTTCACCCCCAAGCCAACGGACGCAGTGAAAGAAGAAACAAGATGGTTGGGAAAATCCTCCGTACATTCACAGCAAAGAGACAAGGAAAATGGGTTAAATCCATCCCTGCGGTTTAACTGGCTATCAACTCGGCGGTCAATGTAGCAACAGGTGTCAGCCCCTTTGAACTGGTATTCGGACAACAGCCGGGCCTCTTCCCGGCCTGCACCAATTTGTCCGACCCTCCGGCGGCAATCCAAAAGTGGCTGCAACTTTGGGAGGATTCTTGGGCAAACGCCCAGGACTCGCTGTGGGCCAGCCAAGTACAACAGGCGGTTCAAAACAACAAACACCAACAAGAACAACCCCCCCCCCCTGGAAATAGGGTTGTGGGCCCTCCTCAATTCGGCAGACTGGCGCGGACGCCACCAGGCCGGCGTGGATAAACTCAAGGAACTCTTTGAGGGACCCTACCGCGTGCGTAAGTTCTTCAACCATGGCCAGAGCATCACGGTCAACCTTCCTGAAAACAATTGCCAACATCCAACCTTCCGCATATCGAAACTGAAGCCGTACTACACAGAGGACAAGGATATTGCGACTTGAGGGGACCAAAAAGTAAGTTCCTCCCATAGTAGCACCTCCGCGGGTTAACTACCACCGTTGTTTTCAAAACATCACCTCGGCCACACTGTGAGCATGCCCCATTTGTGTTGCATTTCAGGCTCCCGCAATCAGGCAGATTGGACCGACTTGGCCGACTTCCCTATTCCATTTCTTCCAATTCATCATCCTTTTCCTGGCTCCTTCTTCCTTATTCTTCCCGTCCTGTCTTTCTTTCTTTCTTTTGTTTCCTGCCTTTAGCTTCTAATGTTTTTTTCCCCCTTTTTTTTTCTCCTTCTTCTGTTTTTTTAGGGGGGGAGACTGTGAAACCTCCAATTCTAAGTTTCAAACAAAAGACAATAACCCAAATTACATAATCATCTCTTCACTATATAGACCTCAACCCCCCGGCACCCTCCTAGCTCAGTAGAGACCAACTGACTTCCAAACTCTACTGTGCTAGGTAAGCACCTATTAATCCTCTCTAATTCTTCTCTTTATTGTAATAAGTGTGTTTAGGAGAGACCAACTGACTTCCAAAATCTACTGTGCTAGCTCGAAATTCAACTTACTAAGGTTCTAGAATCTGGTCTCTCCAAAGCATAAGGCTTTGTTTCTGAACCTCACTTACGGACAGTGAAGGATCCAGATGGAATCCTTACAGGAAGGCACTAGGGTTTCTGGGGATTTGGGATCCTATAATTTAGATTGCAGGATGAGGAAGGGATGTGGATCCTTGTCCCGGCAGACTATATAGTGGTCTGTCTGTGACATAAATGTGATAGACTATGTACAGATGGTTCAGGCTTTGGTGTAGGCTGGCCCGCAATATGGCTCATGACACAATTCAAATAAACTGAAATCACTGCAAAAAACAACTGGCTCAACTGCCTATAGTTGACATGTAGAAACTCCAAGGAAGCTGGTGGTGTTACTCCAAACTTTCTCAAAGGGTGAATCAACCAAGCTGCAATGCACAGTCACTGTACATTCTTCTCAGTGACTGTGCCCAAACAGCTGCATATTTAAATGGGTGGAGATACAATGGTAGCTTAGTTAAAGCATGCTGCATTTCAGCTTATGGCATTTGATCCAGTTTTTCTTGCAGTGCATGAGAAGCTGAAAATTCCACCTGTTAATAATGTAATATATTTCCAATATTTCATGGCTCATCCTTGGTAGCTACTACTAAGAACTAGGGAAAATAAAAAAATAGGGCTCATCTGTTTTGCCTCACAGGCTCCAAAGAATTTATTTCACAGGACAATCTTTCCCCTTAGATTATTTCCAATCATCATAATAATTGAAAAATAGAATTCCACCAGTATTAGTCACCAGTGTCCTGCCCAGTAGCTGAATCTTTATTCACTTAATACTCCTGCCCTATTTTTGCCACAACTTCCCCCTTTCAGCAAATCACCTAACCTGCTTCACATTTCCAGTAACAACCCCTGATTGCAGGCCCCAGTGTTGAAAGGCCATAAATTTCCTCTGCTTTTACACAAAAACTTGTTGAGGGGGCTGAGAGAACTATACCACCCCTTCCTCCTTAAAAAAACATTACATTTTTTATATCTTTCAAAAAAACCATCTACTGCCATTATTTTTTCTTTGAAACTTGTGTATGTGTAGCTGGAAGTATTACATTCCTTGTCATCACATGGTGTGATAATTTAAGTTTGAAATCATTCAATACATATTTATCAGGATTGAATCACCTTAAACCAGCATACATACATGATCACTCAAGCATGATAGAGTCATAGAGCCCTTTGTGTGTTTTTATGCCACTTATTATCAAGGGATGATTCATTTGTCCTGTTGTTTCATATTACCATGTGAAAGGAAATATTTCTGTTTCAATTGTGGTCTCCATGAAGAGAAACCAGAAGTAAAGCTGGGGAATTACACTCTTATTCTTGAAGATGACTCTTCCATTAGAATATTAAGAACTTCCCAATTGTTTTCTAAAAATCAATCAAAATAACTCAATTATTTACCTTTTCTGACGTGGATATCTACACTGCCCCCAAGCTTAAAATTTCAATCCATCAAAGACAGTTTGTCAATCCTTTACATTCAGATGAATTTAAAGTTTCTTACACTCTAGATAACTTGATCTGTTTCACTTTTAACCCTCCTGTTCAAATTTTTTCCCATTTTCCAACCTACTCCCCATTGTATCTAAATTGATCATAAACAAATCCAAAATATTTTATTATCAGAAAACAGCATGTACAAAGTTCATTTGATGTTAAGTGTTTTGGTGGAGTTACTCAATACTTTAATGAGCTTCAATAGCTTCCTAGTAAAATAATTAAACTTGAAAATTCCAGCTAAAACCTTCATATGAGCTTAGCTAGTTCCTTCAAAATAAAAACTGCTTATGAACTGGCTAATTTATTTTAGCTTAAAATATAAACATGCATTATTACATCCTACTAGATTCTTCACTCCAATGATATCAGGCAAATATGACATATTTAAATAATGGTAGATCAATCAAGATTTAATTTTGTTTTATGTGAGGATCAAAATTTAGGAGATAATTACTCAAGTGAAAATTTGTGGTGCACCAAAATGGAAGTGAATATATAAATACTCCATTCCTGATTTCTTTAACTTTAGTCTTGTTCAATTTTTCAACTATTGTGAAACATTTTGTGAATTAAATTCAAGGTGATCAGGATTACTAGGATTATAAATCTGCACATGTCACCTTTTTATTATTTTTTACTAACATTCAGTTTTCTGTTAAATTATTTCTCAATGTTTCCAGTAAATTAATATGATTTTTCTGAAACCAGTCTATTATGGAACAATTGATCATGGATTTTCCATTTCCTTGTGTGTTTTAAACACAGTTTTTGGTGTCAGTTTTGGTAACAGGCACTGCCAAAATAATAGACTGGTTTGAGGCTATCCTACTTAAAATGGGATGCAATTGACAAAGTTTAACTTGGTTTGCCTCAACTGATGTAATCAAAAAATAAGTTTAACTTGCGAGTTCAATGCAGGCACCTATGATAGCAGTGTGAAAATCTGTAAGCCCCCATTTTAACCAACCCTGTGGCTGATATCAGACATTCAACAGGAAGGAAAATCAGGAGGCAAGCAAGCTGAACCCCCTTCCCCAGCCACACTTCAGCATAATTGACCAGGTTGAATGCATCCCAGTTAAACTAGGACACAACCACCCAACTTAAAATAGATTGATCTCAAAAAAGGAAATATAACCCCAAGGATCTCTTGGTTTTATATTTCATCAGTTGAACCTGAAATCAATCAAGTTTAAATTGATTGCATCCATCTCAGCTTAACTGGCATGACTTCAACATAGGCAATTATTCTGGCAGTGCATACCTTGGATAAGCAGAAATGAGTGTTATGATGGCTCACAAAATTAAAATCAAAGATGATGTTTCCTAAAAAGTGAGGAAATATATCCAGGTATACCAGAATCATATTTTGGTGTTATTCAAGGCTGTTGAAATGAATTATGCTTCCCATGTTTATTTGTTTTTCCTTTTGATGTGATTAATTGTCTCCCAATTTAAACCTCTCAGCCATATTTGTACCCAAAATCTGAACTCTACAAGTCAAAGTTATCACTGAATATAGTCTTTTTTTATTAGAATTAACTTGTTATATTTCTAAGAACCCAATCCAGACTGAAAAGAAACAAGATTAGAAGGAAATAATAATAGTGAAGAAGAGAGTGAAGAATGAGTCATACCACTTTGAACAATAGTATTTAATATATGGTTATGAAGTATTTAGTTTAGGAAAAAGGATGCTGTTTGATAGCATAATGGAAAAGCTAGAGAACAAATAAAATATAAGTTCAGTCTGAGGCAAAAAGCAACCAGAATAAGATACAGAGAGAAAGAAATAACAAGAACAAACATTGACAAAGTGTGTTGAGTGGAGTCGAAGTAGAGTAAGAATAGAGGAATAAAGATAGAGATAGATAAGAGAATAGATAAGAGAATCAGGATAGGAGAGATGTCGATGAATGTCAATGAATCAAAGATAATGGTTGTCAAGATAAAATAATAGATGGGAGATAAAATAATAGATGGCGAAATAAGGGGTTTCGTGTAAGAATTATGAGAGCATAATTTATAATTTCAACACTTTTCATCCTTTGCATTCTAGGTAGCGGGTGTCCTGTGCTGAATTCCGTCAATGTTGTACAAGTGGATCTTAAATCCTTTTACATTCATTTCCCTCTTTCACTCTTGATTTAGTTGGTTCATCTTTTGAGTAAAGCATTATGCTTTCATGGGTCTAGAGTAGGAATCTGGAAAACAAACAAAAAAAAACAGGGAGATCAAAATTTATCATACATAACCAGCATTTGCATTTGACTTGATCAAGCTCTGCTACTACATAGGGGTGTGGAGTGCCTTGTTCGAATTACCATCCACATTTCAAAGACCAATGTTGGTAGTACCTCAATATATTCAAATTGTTTGATTGGCTCATAAGTACATGTATTTCACACCGCTCTATCAGCAGTATGACTTAATGTTGCTACATATTTATGCACGCTGCTACACCTACAGCGTAGTACAAAGACTGCGTCTGGGTTTTGTTGTATTTTTTCTTTTGACTTGTGCGTCAGGCGCATATTCTGTTGCAATGTTCGAGTAGTCTATTTCGATTTGATAAAGTCTTCACGTTGCTATAACAGGTTAATGTAAAATATGAGGTGAATAGGGGATCTACATGGATAAATTAAGACCGTCTGTTGAGTCGCACAGAGCTTCTTCACATTCAGCGACATACAACTATGGAGGCCATAGGCTAAGAGCTGTTTTGTAAACAGACTCTGGGGATACATGGAAATGAACCGTGATTGGATGATACATGGAGCAGATTAATAATAAGAAACAGAGAAAGTCGACCACATATAAATGGATTGGGTATAACATCAATCTTTTCAGCGGAATTAAGCCCCTTGGAGCTCAAATATAACCGATCACTTGTAAGCATCAAGTCCGCTCAGGGGGTTGGTCCAGAAGCGATGGCAAACTGGTGAATCGAGTAATCTGCCCGGCGTCACAGGTAGAACTTTGCTCGCAGCATGGCGAGTTGGGGTCCCATATGGAGTGGAAACCTCGTAGCTGCTGCTGGTGTAACTTCGCTCGGATTCTTCATCGGAGCACAATATAAAAGATATACATCCCTTGTTTCCCTTGGCCGGCGAAGGGGGAGGGGAAAACCATTCGGATATTGAAGGAAAGTTCAAGCTACGACCGGTTGGTGAAGCGGGTGCCACTGGGTTAGCATTCGCAAGGCGAGACAGCACGTTGCGGCCGGCCCCACCTCGAAAGGATGGGGTTCGTCGGCTGTTGGAGCCCCGAGGGGCAGAGCGTGGCTCTGGGAAGATTTCCCTCGCATGTGTAGCCACTTTCAATTCAGAGTTCTCGATGTCCATCTTGAAAGCCTTCCTAGGAGAAACAGTACGTGCCGCAGAGAACTTCCTCTTCTTACTGAGGGACAAATGCGACGGAGGTAGTGAGGGTAAGAGCGGGGGCAGATTGGTGCGTTTTGATAAGAGTACTTGGGGCATAGAGGAGAAAATCGGCGTGTCTTCGTTAATTGGCGAATGTTGGGCAACCCACGAATCTTGCGTGACCGGCGAACCCTCGGTGGGCTGTGGTGAACTGCGGCAGACCGGTGCGCAATCATCCGACGAGGCGATACGCGGCTTTGCCGAATCGTTGTCTTCGTCATCCATGATTGCAACGTGCGCGTTCTGCTTGGGATTGTTCAATTCATTCAAAATCTCGACAATTTCCGTAGATTTGTACAGTGAACCCCCGGAATTGGTGGATGCGCCAAACAAATGTTCGGTCTTGAGTCTGGCGTACTCGAGTCGGGAGAGATACACTTGCACAGTCCTGAAACTGACCGTCGACTTTTTACTTTTGTTGCGCGGGTCACCAATTAAAACAGATTCCTTGAGCCACAAGGCTACTCTGGGTGGGTCGATTGGCCACATTGGGATCTTGTTGAGAAAACAATAGTTCCGATATCTGATAGATGAGAGGCTTAGTTTGCTACTACATAGCGCAAGGTGTAAGGGAATGTCCACATACCTCAACAGCGTATGGATGTGTGGATCAGCAGCCTTTCCCCTGAGTTTACCCCCACTTTCGTTCTGCTCTCCGCCACGAGAAGCCTTCACGATCTCCATCGCCTGCTGGCTCCATTCATCTGTGAAATCGTAAATTGAAGGTTAGTTACTAGTGCAATTGCCACGGCGACGACTTGAGTGCCCAAGCTCACCTCCAGATCTCGAGCGTATTGAATTCAGAAGCAAATCGCGCTCTGATTGTGCTTCACTGACATCAAGTGATTGTTCTGCGGGGCGGTGAATTCCACCAAGGCGCTCTTCCAAATTGTCCCTCTCCACAGAAAGACCATTTAAGATTTCAAGGATAATTTTGCTTTTCATCAGGTGAACTGGAAGATGGATACCCTTGAAGAGGTGAAGCGTTTTGACGCGGATCGACTCCAACGAAGTCACGTAGCATCGGACTGTTTTTCTGAGGGGCTTCATTCGGGTACTATTCGTGGTCAAGGTAACATCATGCTTGATCCACAAACTGACTTTTAAGTGATCTATTGGCCAAGCTGATAGTTTGCTCGCGGTACAATAATCTAGGTATCGATCAAGGAGGTATATCAACCGGTCAAATGAGCCGGTAGATTTCCCCGCCTTTGAGTTGAGTTGTGACTGGCGACATGCTACCACTACCTCCCGGGCGGCTTGTGCAATGTCAGGGGTGTCCCCGGACACTACAGAAAGATGAGAAAGTTAGACTCTGTTGTAATTGTGGTCGGCGCTAGGATGAACTCTAAAACATGAAGCTTACGTTTGGAATAGTGATTAAGCAGCTCAATGACTGAGGGCTCGTTTTGAGATAATTCTTCCATCGAGCTGATATCCTTGAGGGAATCCACTTTGGCGACGGAACTCAAAATATCAAGCCGCGAAAGCCCATCATCATCCTGTTTGTGCGTAGGTGAACAGGCGGACGCTGGACTGATCTCGCGGTCGGAGTCCATGACGGATTAAGGCGCAAGTATGTCTGAGTTAAAGTGGGAGAGTTCAATAGAGAGTTGGTGAATGAATTATAAGACTTTCTAATCAATTGGTCAAAGGCTTTGGGGAAAAATCATTAATCGTCAAAGGGCATCGACAGTTTCCTAAAGCGTTATTGAAACTGTTCACAGGTTGGGAAGATTGTAGCTGGGTGCTGGGCGAAGATGAGTGGGTGACCTGGGTGGCGCGGATTAAATATAAGACATGGGATGATCCCTCGACATTGATCCCAGCCATAGCCCTTTCAGTCCAGTAACCAGTTGTAGAAACTCCCAAACACTGACACACTGTAAAGTTCTGCAAGAAAGACGCACACACGGTATCCGAGGTAGAAAGATTGTATTGGGCGGGAATTTTTAAAACTCGTTGTGAACTAGAAAAGTAGCTTTTCGAAAGTCACCCACCTGGCGCCGGCACCCGATCCCACCGCCGCGACTTCGGATTTCTCAGACAGCTCGGTAGGCCAAACAACCCATCATGTTTGTGGATTGTTGTAGATCTTGATCGTTTAACGCAACGCCGCCGGCAGCACTCTAATCCAATACCAATAAAGGATTTTTTGCTTGATCCGACTTCAAGCTACATTGCAGAATTCAGGCGAGATGCATGATCAGAAGAAATCACACTTGAACTGAGGTGATGACCGCGAACGGATCTAAACGGATCACATTGAATCCTATTGGATCGCCGAACTGATCTTGATTCGCAACACAAACCAACCTGCGGAGCTCTGTGATTTCCAGAGCATTCTTCCAACCCCGGGGCCGAGCCAAGCAGGGATTTTGTGGCTCTGGCTGCAAGAAGATAGCCAACTTCTTGCCAGTTCAACCGAAGCCCTCAATTTCAGACTTTCATCCGTCTCATTCCTACACATGTATCTTGTAATCTTCTTGCAATCAATCTTTCCCATTTCAATCGGTTGTCCTTGTTCCAACCTGATCTCACCTAGAAGTTGCGGTGTAGGCTATATTTGTTACACAAGTAATGAGTAAGTGCTCCATGCGGTTCAGGCTAACCAACGTTCCATCTAAGACAGTGTTCGTGGGCTGCTGGAAACGTTTATCAGTGTAAATGTCTACGAAGAGAATTCCTTGATAAGGCTGGAATTGGAAACCAGATTTTGAGTCTTGCAACGCAAGGCTTCAAACCGCCACGATGTGAGAAATGTCGACTTTCCCTAAGACATGTAGAGCCTTCAACAAGTTTCTAAACATGTGTATTCACCTGCCATCAATACAACATTGGCTCCGAAATGAAGTTTATCGATCTCGCCACTTGAGAGGTTTTCCCTGTTATGCCAAACCATGGACTTATTTATACATTTGTATTTTTACGTACTATTAGACTATTACATGGTAGATTATGGGTTTGTTTTCTCATCAACCGAACTATAAATATTTACAAAACTCGATATATGTCTACACATTTTCCAAATTACATTTTACCCCTTTGGGGGGTTTTCTCGTTCTTCACCATATTCTTAGGATTCACAGCTCTAATTTCCCCACAACCAAGAATCCAACAGCTTGCATCTACTGTCTTGTCCAATAAATACTCCACTTGCAACCTAAGGCCCCATTTGGCAGTGTCTTGTTGGTGGCTCAAGGTCAACAGGAGGGTACAATGTCAGCAACATGACTGAGTAGTCAAACACTGGGAAGTTTCTGGACCTTTGACCACCCAGTCAGCCTGCCAGTAGCTTTTCAAGTAGTTGACCAACACTTCACAGTCAAATCTTGACTTGAATTTTGACCATAATTTTGTTGACAAGTAATCCCAACATCAGCAAGAGTAGGAAATAATGCAATCTGACAAAACAATGTGCATCACTATCAGCCCATGCATGTCTCAATATTGGTTGCAAACTTGGTGAAATGTGACCAACCTGAAAAAAAGATGTACATTGCTATCAGCCCACGCACACATCATTATTGGTTCTGTCATGCAACCAACCCAACTTACTAAGAGGGGAGTTAGTCCAACTTACTAAGAGGGGAGTTAGTTGGCCAAAGCGCAAGATGGAGAAGAGGTAAGGTCACAAAGATAAGTTTGAAGAAGTGTTGAAGATATGTTTGAGTGATTGAAGTTTGAGGATAACTTTGAAGATGAGGATGGGTGAACTCAGAGAGGGGAGCACTTAGTACTCAGCCTGGATGATGGCAAGCTGAATAGTTCAGTAGTAAGCGTAAAACAATGTTATATTAATTAACTGAGGAAAGAGAGATTGATGAAAAGTACAAGAGCATTTATAAAGAAAGAAAAGGCTATGATTAAAAAAGATAAGTAGAAGATGTGTTGAAGCCAAATGATACAGTATGTACTTGAGATGAGAGGTACAAAAATGTTCAAAGAAGATCAGTAACAAATAAGAGTACATGATGTTCAAAGATTAACTATTGAAATGGAAAGCACATGATATTCAAGGATGATTAGTCAAGTGAATGTCTTTGAGTTGAAGGTGCAATGCCTAAGAACAAACCCACAGGTTGTGATTGTTGATGCAGATTGGCCCTAATGGGTCCTTAGGGTCCTGTATGTGCATTGCCTCCAAATTACCCCTGTATTTGCTCAGGATGTGCACAACTACTGGGCCCCCAAGCTGCATTACACTTCCCAAATCAAAATTGGTCTTGAGCTGAGCAGGGAGGGAGCAGTCTCAATGATTACCTTGAGTTCATGTACTAGAAATCCTCCAGTTACATTTGAAACCAATTGGGCTGCATTGCACTGCAGATCCAGGAGTGCTGATTTGGGTGTACAGTTGAACACTATATTATCCTGCTCTGCGTGCACCTGGTGGGCCAAAGCCAGCCAATTCAGCCAAGGAAGATGCGAAGAGAGGTGCAGGCCAACCACAGGCAGAAATACATTTCCAAGTGCCTTTGCATGCAGAAATGGTGGGCCTGCTATGCTAAAATTAGCTTTAGCATAGTTTAGTGTTATATTTCTTAGCTATGCTAACCCAAAGGTATTGGTAACTGGAGATTTTGGAAGCTAATTCTAAAAAAATCATTGACAGAAAAAATAGTGGTTAGTGTAGTGTTAGTGCCATTAAAAAATGTTAACACTACAGAAATCTCCTGTTCACTTATTTTTAGCAGTGTTAGCTGGAAAAAAAAAGCTGTTCAACTGTTAGAATAGAACTCTTCTCCACTGCACTAACTGTTAGTGTAGCAGCACTCTTGTCAGCTACACTACATTTTAGCATAGCACTCTGTAAGGGCATCTCCACCCGGGGTGTTAAATTGTGGTGCTATACCAACTTTAGCCCCCCAGACCCCCTATAGAACCTCTACTGGGGCTGCTATATGCATTTTAAATATAGAAAAACTGCTCTTGGTTGCTATACCATTCCCAGATATAAAACCATTTACCACCCCAAAAGACAAATTTCATGTATCACACCTTGTGATACTCACCCCCCCCCCCCCCCCAAGATCAAAATTCCCTTATACATATGTTGTAGATATCTATCCTACATCGCCTATTGGAAATCACACTTTCACCACTTCCCATCCATCAAAGACCACAACATGCCTCCAAAGAAAATACACACATTGATCCTTATCTTGACTTCAGCGGTAAGAATCTCTTTCCTTTCCTTTTATATATATCTTTGAATCAATTTCCTTTGACAGAATTTCCTGAATCCCCAACTGAAAAAGAAAATGCCAACCAAAAAAAATGATGCAAAAAAAGCTGAAGAAACAAGTGCTACAAATTACAAACAAACAACCAAGAGAAAGAAAGCATCAAACAACGGTGGGCCCGCTACGCTAACAATAGCTGTAGCGTAGCGTAATGTTAGCTTTTGTCGCTACGCTAACACAAAGTTACTGTTAGCGGTTTTTTTTTTCAGATAACGCTACAAAAATTTTGGCAAAAAAAAAAATAGCGGTAGCGTAGCGTTAGCGACTTCAAAAAAAAAAAGTTAACGCTACAGGAATTACCTGTTAGCTGATTTGTAGCGTTGTTAGTTGGAACAAACCCTACGCTAACTGTTAGCGTAGCGCTCTTGTCAGCTACGCTAACTGTTAGTGTAGCGCTCTTTTCAGCTACGCTACATGTTAGCGTAGCGCTCCTTTCAGCTACGCTAACTGTTAGTGTAGCGCTCTTTTCGTCTACACTAACTGTCAGCGTAGCACTCTTCTCAGCTATGCTAACTGTGAGCGGAGTACCCTTGGGTGGTGAGCGAACTGTGAGTTTTTTTTTTTTTTTTTAAGTGCAGATTTGATCAGACATTGCGCACTAGTGAGTTTAGCGCTACACTAACTGCTGTTTGTTTATAACAATAAAAAAAAGGAAAGAAAAAAAGGAAAGAAAAAAAAGCAAAAAAAAAAAAAAAAAGCAAAAAAAAGCAAAAAAAAGGGAAAAAAAAGGGAAAAAAAAGGGAAAAAAAAGGGAAAAAAAAGGGAAAAAAAAGGGAAAAAAAAGGGAAAAAAAAAGGGAAAAAAAAAGGGAAAAAAAAAAGGGAAAAAAAAAAGGGAAAAAAAAAAAAAAAAAAGGGAAAAAAAAAGGGAAAAAAAAGGGAAAAAAAAGGGAAAAAAAAGGGAAAAAAAAGGGAAAAAAAAGGGAAAAAAAAAGGAAAAAAGAAAAATCCTAATTGAGCAAAGTGGAGCAGCTTTGACCTAAGACAGGTGAATTTGTCACTCCTGCTTTACTATAAGAGTAGTGATAAGGTTAACGCCAATCAAGAAAATTTAAAGGGGGGTCAGTCAGGTGCCCCTGAGAGTTTTCTGAGTTTGTACAAGGCTTAAACCAACATTGCTACCATTTCTTAAAACCCATGTTATTTAATCAGGTGCCGAACTCAAAGGGGGGTCAGTCAGGTGCCCCACCAGCGAGTTTGGAGAGCTCCTATAAATTTCAATCAATTCACAATCCTTACCTAATCGGTTTCACCCTCATCATAAATGAGGATTTGTGATGCGGGTGACACCAATTAGGTATTTTGCAGTTACTTTTAATATAGCAGGAGTGATATATTCCCCTGTCTGAGGTCAAAGCTGGTCACTCTGCTCAATTAGGATCCTGTACTTGTCCAAGTAAAACAATGAAAAATATGTACTTGCACAAGTGAATAAATCAAAATGCTGTTGTAACTGCTTTACTCAAGCAAGCACAGCAATCAAAAAAGCTTATTTTAATTTCTATGATCAATTTTTCTTTTTTTTCTTTTCTTCTTCAAAACCAAATTGTTCTTCATTCAGGTATCCATGGTTTTCAGAAATGGTGGATTTTAAAAACCAGTTGATTAGACAATGGTGGATTAAGTTGTAAATTCAAAGACAAGAAAGAAGTTGGATGTCTCTTCTAAGATCTGTAATGCAGCAGGATTGTACCTGTTGAAGCCATAACAACAGCTTTTTATTCAGCAGCCATGTTAATTGGTGAAACCAACAGTTAGCGGGCAAAACAAATCCGCTATTTGAGCATAGTGTAATGGGAAAAGCTTCAGCTAACAGCTAACATTTAGCGGGAAAAATATCAGCTAACAGCTAACATTTAGCGTAGCGTAGCGATGATGCCGCTACGCTACTGAGAACTTCAAAATCTGTGAGCGCCAGAAAAATTACGCTACTTGATAGCATAGCGGTGAATTTTCTCAGCTAAAGCTACAAAAAAATGGCTTGAAAAATTTGTCGCTACGCTAACTGTTAGTGTAGCGGAGTGTAATTTCAGCTAACGCTACAGATTTTCTGGGAAAAATAAACCCCGCTACGCTAACAGTTAGCGGTCAAATAGTGTAGTGTAGCATAGCGGCCCACCGTTGCATCAAACCACTCCAACTCAGAGGATATGTTGAGCTCTGTCAAGCATGGGTCCAGATATCCAAAGACCCTGCAATTCGCACTCATCAAGAAGGGAAAACCTTCAGGAAAAAAGTCATATCCCATTACAAAAAGGCATGCTCAACCCCAATTGCACGTTTAGAAGCTTGAAGAGTTGATGGGGGGTATTACAGAGGACCATAAACAAATTTTGGGTGTTTGTGGTCCAAGTCAAGCCATTCAATCAAAGCGGTCAATGAGCTGAAGATCAACTCAATTGTGCCCTGCACTTGTTCTCTGAGGACAAAAAATCTAGCTTCAAACACCTTCTTGCTTACAATCTCCTTGTGAGGATTCCAAAGTGGAATGACTACATCTGGGACACCAACAAGAAAGCCAAAAGTAACCAAAAGAAAAGCGCTAGGAGTCCCAGCAGTGAAGCCCCACCGTCTACACCAGCTCAATCAGACTCTGTTGATAATTTTCAAGGTACTGGGACAGATCATTAAAACTTGGAGCAAACAATTGTTAAAAAGCGGGCCAAGTTGCAGCAGCTAGCCACCATTGAAAAAACTTGGAAAGACAAGGTTGCCATTTCTCACATCAAGATTGTGTCACAATCAAAGGGGTGTTGACAAACGCACGCCAACACCAACCTGCACACCAATTTTTTTTGGCGTGCGGGGCCTACACACCATTTTTTTTTGGCGTGTAGGGTCTACACACCAAAAAAAGGGCGTGTAGGAGTTGTCAGCCTGGGTGTGGAACTAACCGTGGTTAAGGGTTGTAACTAAGGTAGGTTGATGATTAAAAGTGGTTTGGGTAATGGTTTAAGTCCTGTAAAAAGGTACTTCCTCAATCAGTAAGTCTTGTCTGAGAGGCTTGCTCTAATTGCTCTAATTAGGTGCATCCAAATCAATACAAAGTATTAATAGGCATCCAAGGAGGTACTCACTTGGGTTCGTGGTTTCTACCTTATTGAAGGTAGGTTGTGGCCAATTCTTGAGGTAATAACAGTATTAAACTATAGATTATCCAGAATTGGGGGATTGTTGGAGAATGGGGAACTAAGCAAGGTAAATAACTCTAAGGTATGTACTGTGCTGGTGTGTTCTAAATATTCTCTGGGGGATAAACAGATGTTTTCAAGCTGTTTATATATTGTAATATCTCCTC
Source organism: Puccinia hordei (assembly GCA_007896445.1). NCBI lineage: Eukaryota > Fungi > Basidiomycota > Pucciniomycetes > Pucciniales > Pucciniaceae > Puccinia > Puccinia hordei. Next base: position 378,653 of record RDRW01000225.1, on the reverse strand, counting down.
TTGTGGAGATTGTGAGCGCTTCCATGACCTGGGAGGTACTGTGGAACTTCAGGGGCAAGACAGATCCTTTTGGGAGGATCTGTTAATGTTTATGATGTGATTTCTACTAAGGCTGTGTTATGGGACACATCTTTGATCAGTAGTCCTTAGTGGGATTGGATCACATCATGACATTTGTATTAATTGATCTGTTATTAATATTAATAAAGTTATTAACTTATAATGATGTCATTTATTATTGGTACATCTTATAAGTATTAATTATTATAATATTAATAAGTTCTTTTATTAATAAGATATTAAATTACATATCTTATGCGTGAAATATTCCAATGTTAAGGAATGTGGGCGTAATCAGAGGGGAAAGAGAGATATCTGTTACTCTGGATATTTCACGTGACAGGGGGGGGGCAAAGGCCTACAAGTTATGTATCTTGTATAACAGGAGTACATATCTTAACCAGAATTATTCATGAGTTTATTAATGAATATATTATTAAAGTATTTATATTAATTAATGTAATTAATGTACTTTAATAATATTAATATTAATGTAATAATAATGAAGGTATAATAATAATAATAATAACTACAGAATAGTAATTATTATTAAGGATAATAATAATTAATATTAAGTGGAGTTGAATTAGAATAATTAATGATAATAAATAATAATAATAATTAATAAGAGTAGTAATTATTATTAGAGATAATAATAACTAATAATCTTTGCAGTTACGTGGTACATGTCAGGTACTGTGATATGTACTCAGTGGCTGACAGGAGTGCACACCAATTTTTGGCATTCAGGTCTCACCCGCCCTTTTTTTTGGCGTGTAGGCCCTGAACACCAAACAAAATTGGTGTGCCAGTCCCACACGCCAATTGTTTGGCGTGTGGGACTTGCTCACGTAATCGAACTGGTGGACCGGTTTGATGACGTGAGCACGTCCCCACACGCCAATTTTTGGCATGTGGGAACTCTTGTCGGCCGGCCAGGAGGAGTTCCTCCTGGCTGACGAGGTTGTATAACCTTGTCGGCCAGGAGGAAGTCCTCCCGGCCAGCAAGGTTATACAACCTTGTCGGCCAGGAGGAGTTCCTCCTGGCCGACAAGGTTGTCCCAACTCTTGATACCTCAAACTAATGGCTGAGACAAGTTCAACAGCTTCTCAGCTCACCATCATGACCAAAAACCTTGATAGTCTTGATGATGGGCAAAGGGATTTCTTTAAATTAACAAGAACTGAGATAATTGCCTTTTTGAGATGTCTCTCTTTACTTATGCTTCAATTTATTTTTTGCTCTCCATTTCACAATCTGTTACATGTATTTTGTTTTCATTTCACTATGTATACTTGAAAAAACACATGCTGGAAGGACTCTTTTTCCTCATGCTTCCAACACACACACTGCTTGTTTCAGGTTAGTTTCTCTTCTCTCTATCTTCTCTCTTCTTTTTCTCCTTTTCTTCAATGCTGAAATGACTTTATCCCTCCAACAGAAAAACACACACACTGCTTGTTCCAGTCTATTCATCTAAACATGCCTCACTCCAATCCAACCATGCCTCTAATTCCCCTTGCTCAAATTGTGTATCCATTGGCGTGCCGGCTGGCACGCCAATGGATATCCCGCATGCCCTGGCTTATGGCCTATGGGACACTATAAGTCTCCCATAATCCATAAGCCAGGGCGTGCAGGCCCACCCACATATAAATTGGCGTTTGGGTGGGCCGCCGTCAAGCACACCAACCAGGATTGGCTGATTGGCATGTTTCACAGGCACACCAAGGCGTGGGCACTGGGTGTGCCTTGAAACTGGCCAGTGTGGATTGGCTTTCCCACCAAAACCGCCTAACAGGGCTGGCGTGGGAGTCTTTGAATCATCAGAGTCATTGAAATACTAATCTAAAAGCATCAAATCCTCAAGAAAAGACATGATTGCTATACTCCCGCAAGTATAGCGCTAACCTAATGGTTAGTGTAGTGCTAAGCTAACATTTAGCTCACTGCAAAAGAAGACTATGCTAACAGTTAGAGTAGCTGAAAAGAGTGCTACCCTAAGGGTTAGCGTAGCTGAAAAGAGTGCTACACCAAAGGTTAGCATAGTTCAAAAGAGCGCTATGCTAAAGGTTAGAATAGCTGAAAAGAGTGCTATGCTAAAGGTTAGCATAGCTGAAAAGAGTGCTACTCTAAAGGTTAGCATCGCTGAAAAGAGCGCTATTCTAACAGTTAGTTTATCTTACAAGAGCGCTACACTAACAGTTAGGGTAGCATTTGTGCCAGCTAACAGGGAATGTCTGTATTGTTAACTTCTCTTTTTTTGGATTTTGCTAATGCTACGCTACCTGCTATTTTCTTGTGTGACAAATTTGTTTTAGTGTTAGCTGAAAAAATCTTCAGCCAACAGGAAATTTGTGTTAGCGTGGAACAAAAAGCTAAAATTATGCTAAACTACAGCTAATGTTAGTGTAGCGGGCCCACTGTTGGTATGCGGTCGAGAAAGCTAGTTTGGTGCCTAACATGTTGTGTAAATTCCTCCAAGATTCAGATGTGAATTTGGGGTCTCTATCAGTAATAATAATTTTAGAGTCCATATTCATTATCTCCCACCTTGAAGTATTTTCTTTGATAGTTTGAAGCAAGCCAAACCTTTTTCCAGTTTGTTTATTTGCTTTTTGGAAAATTTCACAGCTTTTGAAATATTCAGATACCTAATTCCTCCAATTGGGCCACCAAGAGGTATTTTTAATCCTTTGAATAGTTCTTTCTTCTGAGAAGTGTCCGGATCCTACAACATCATGGCATTCTTCCAATATGTTATTTATCTGATTTTCTTCACACATAACTATAACACTAGAATGCTTATGTCTGTAATAGATTAAGCCATCCAGAAGCGTAAATTTGCCTTTAGAGTATGGTTTAGATAATACAGATGAAAAGCTAGCAATTAATTCAGGCGCACTGTTTTCATTTCTTAGTATATCTAATAATTTGATCAATTCAACGTCCTTTTGATAGATCTGTTCTATCAAATTAAAGTATGATTGGTCTAAATCACATTTGTGAATTCCTAAGATTGGAAAAATATCTTCATCTTGAGGGTCATATTGTCAGAATCTTAGAATTTGGGCCGCGCGCGTCCATCTCATTCAGCCCGGGCCCGCAGCCCTCCACGTTTAAATCTCAGAGAATCACCAAACTCGAGTCTTTCCTCACCTCGCCCGGAACCAACCAATCTGAACACACTCAACGACCACACGCCATAGCCATCAACCTATCGTCGTCGTCGTTGCCGCGGGGTCATCAGCTGCAAGACTGAAGAGTAGTGGTAGAATAATTTCTCTTCTTTCACTTTCCATCTCACAGTCTGTTTGCTGATTCCTGTTTTATTAGTCTCTCTTTCTTGCTTGTTTGTCTTGTTTGTTTCTCTCTTTCTGTTTCTTTCTCTGACTCATTACTCACGGTCCTCTAGGTAATTCTTATTGTCTTATTAATCTATTTTGTTTGTCATCATTGTGTTACTTTGTACTGAAATAGTAATCTCTAGTTTCGCCTCAAAACCTTTCAGATTTACAGTCTCGAACGGCGCCGAAACAAGTAGAGGATCGTGATGGCCGAGCAAGAAGGACATACGCCTAAAACCAACATCCCTATGTTGTCGGAGACGAATTTCCTACAATGGTCCATCCGAATGAAGGTGTATCTCAAACACCTTAACCTCCTCAAATACGCTCTGGAATCTCCGAATGACGAGCTCGTTGGAGCTGCCGCGATCGCCGTTGCCAACAAACAGGCCGAGGTGGTTCATATACTCATGAGCCATGTCAGCGAGGCAGTATTCGAAACGGTCGTTTCGCCTGAGATAGCCGAGTCGCCGTACCTTATCTGGAGCAGCATCTCCTCACGATTCGCCTCTGCCTCCGTCAACAACAAAGGCAGGTGTTGGCTTTGCTTCATGCGATACAAGTACCGTGGATCTCTCTCAGAATTCATCCAGGACATGCGTAAATTACTCAACGAAATCCAAATGCTCAATCTTGGCGTTCCGGATAACATTCTGAGTTTTTCCATACTGTCCAAACTCTCCAAGGATCTGTGGAACCTAGTCGATAACATCATAATGAACGAATCAATGTGTGAGAACCCGATCGCTGTCTTGAACAAACTTCAAGAAATGGTCCACTTAGAGGCGTCTCGTAAAACCAAGGTCGGCAGCCACCAACCGAGCAAGCAAACCGACGAGACGGCTGCAGCCGCTTTGGTGTCGGAGTCATCCAAGTACAACAAGTCCAAGTTGAAGCGCTCAAAGCTCAGGTGTGAGCCCGGCAAACACAACCCGGCAATCACCACTCACGACGCGGATCATTGTTATCAGCTACATCCCGAGCTTAGACCCGCATCCTGGGGAACTCCAGCGTCGAATTCAACTCCGGCAGCTCAGCTAGTTGAGGTGGACAACGATCATCAATCAGAGGTTGCAGCGTACGTTACCGAAGTTTCGAAGAAGCCTATTGTCTTAGATACCGGTGCGACACACCATATGGTCAACAGAGCCGAGATCTTCAAGCCGGTGACAGCGGTCGACATAAAAATATCGACGGGTGGTCACGCCAACTTCCTAAAGGCGACTGCTATAGGCTCTGCAACGCTTGTCAATGACCGAGGTGATCAACTTACGCTGGAAAACGTCCTCTTGGTGCCGGATCTCAACAGGTGTTTGTTGTCGGTTCCTCGTCTCTTTGACAGAAACTTAGCCATCGACAAAGTGGGCGAGGATAAAGTGAAGGTGGTACTGGATCATTCTTATTCATTAAATGGATCCATTAAAAACCAGTTGTTAGAACTTCCCGACTCTTACTTTGAGGCAATGAATACTCTTTCCTCCTGTTACCTCTCAAGTCCAGTCGCTCCCGACTGGCACGTGCGTCTAGGCCACCCGAGTGAAAAGTTCCAAAAACTGCTTGTCCCTGATTCCGCCTCAGCTACATGCGACATCTGTAAAATATGTAAACTGAAGTCTCTACCGTTCAGCAGTGCTTTCAAGGAAACCAGCAGGTTACTGGAGGTCATTCACATGGACCTCGTGGGTCCGTTCTCTACGCGGTCACTGTCTGGCAGCCAATACTTCCTATCCATCACTGATCAACACAGCGGTTATCGAGTTGTCAAGTTCCTGCGGCATAAGGACGACACCTTCTTTCAGTTCCTGGAATTCAAGGCAATGGCTGAAACCCAGACCGGTAACAAAATACACACACTAGTCACGGATGGTGGGGGGGAGTTTGTTAATGCATCATTCGAAGAACTCTGCAGGGTCGATGGAATTACACATCATGTATCGCCCGCCTACACGCCTCAAAATAACGGCATGGCTGAGCGCTCGAATCAAGTATTGGTCACAAAGGCAAGGTGTCTCTTGGTCCAATCCAAGCTATCCCGGACCTTCTGGGCGGAAGCGATTAATACCGCTGCGCAACTAGCCAACATCACCCCTTCATCCTCGCGCGGGTTCAAGATTCCTTACAACGAATGGACCGGCAGGGCTGTCAATCTCTCTAAACTCAGACCCTTCGGCTGCTTGGCTTACGTACTCATTCCCAAGGAACGACGAGTGTTCAAGCTCTTACCAACAGCCAAGCGGGGAATATTTCTGGGCTACGAGAATGATTTCTCGACGTATCGGGTGTACAACATTGAACAGCGCAAGATCTTTCGTGTCAGGAACGTCAAGTTCGACGAGAACCGTTTTCCGGGACTTAAGGACGCCGATGACCTCGACGCGTTCGAGCTTTGCCAAGAAGACACCAGCGTGCGGGATGACTCTCATCCAGAGGGGTCATCAGGGGTAGAAACTCCTTCACCCTTGCCGAGTTCCACAGCCGCCAGTGATCAGTTGCACGATGTATCACCTACGGTCCAATCTCTACCATCCAAGGTCATAAGCAGCGCTATCTCCCCAGATAACATCCTGTCGGTGGACCGTCGAGGCAATGCCATCGTCGTTCATCTCTCAGAAAATGTCGAAAATGACACTCCCAAATCCTATATACAGGCAATCAATTCGGCGGACTCGTCGTTCTGGAAGCGTGCTATCAATAAGGAAGTCACCAACATGGACAACCATAGCGTCTGGATTGTAGTGAGGAAGCCTGAGGACCACAAATGCATCAACTGCACGTGGGTGTTCAAGGTCAAGCGAGACCAGCTCAATGTCCCCATAGAATACAAGGCGCGACTGTGCGCGCAGGGTTTTCAGCAAATCAAGGGCAAGGACTACTCTGACACATACGCGCCCACGGGGAAAATGGTCTCCCTTCGAATTCTCATCGTCTTTGCACTCAGGAACAACCTCAAGTTTCATCAAATTGATATCAAAAGTGCCTTTCTTAACGCGCCGCTAGAAGAGGACATCTACTTGAATCCACCGCCGGGTGTGAAAGTGCCAGTGGGGCACGTGCTCAAGCTACAAAAAGCGATGTACGGTCTTAAGCAGGCGCCAAACGCCTGGCACAGAACGCTTACGCAGTGGTTGTTTCAGGTTGGTTTCAGGCGATGTGACACCGAGCCGTGCGTGTTCTGGCGTAAGGGCACCTTTCTATTCCTACATGTGGACAATCTAGAAATTTTTAGCAAGGATCCAGATGTGTTCAAAGATGAAGTACGGTCCAGGTTCGACATTAAAGATCTGGGGGAATCAAGTCTGTTGCTAGGGATGGATGTGTCTCAGGAGAAAGACTCTGTCACGCTTTCGCAACGTCACTATATCGACGCGCAACTAGATCGGTTCGACTTATCTTCACTCTTCCCATTGTCTACACCTTTGAAACCAAACAGCCACCTGGTACAAGCCACCAACGCCGAGAGGGCGGCACATCTGAAGTCGGGCAATGATTACAGGTCAATAGTTGGCGCATTGAACTATGTCAGTGTCACTACAAGGCCGGACATTACCTTTGCAGTCAGCTCCTTATCTCAGTTTCTCAACAAGCCGGGTACAACTCATTGGGACGCAGCGGTACAGGTCTTCAGATACCTTAAAGGCACCCGCAACGTTGGTCTGACGCTTCGAAAACCGCCAAATGACGGTGTCAATCTCCTGGGATACGCTGATGCAGACTGGGCCTCCTGCCCTGAATCCCGCAGATCTGTCTCTGGAAATCTAGTGCTACTGAGCGGCAACATCATCTCGTGGAAATCGAAGAAGCAACCTACACTGTCCCTCTCCTCCACTGAAGCGGAGTACAAGTCAATTGGCGATATCACAAAAGAATTGATGTGGATCAAGACCCTGTTAAAGAAGATCTTCAATGTGAAGCCTCCGGGTCCAACCATCATCTTTGATGACAATCAAGGTGCCATCGCGTTGGCAAACGACGCGTCAAACCATTCCAACTACAAAACAAAAGATATGGACCTCCGCCATCACTTTATTCGGCGGGAAATCAAACTCAAGGCAATTGAACTCAAATTTGTCCCGTCGCATCAAATGCTGGCGGACTTCCTCACCAAGTCCGTGGGTAAGGCTTCCATCAAGAGGGCCCTAAGAAGCCTACAGCTTCTCTGTGCTCATCGCCTACCCGTCTCTGAGCAAGCGGGTGTGTCAGAATCTTAGAATTTGGGCCGCGCGCGTCCATCTCATTCAGCCCGGGCCCGCAGCCCTCCACGTTTAAATCTCAGAGAATCACCAAACTCGAGTCTTTCCTCACCTCGCCCGGAACCAACCAATCTGAACACACTCAACGACCACACGCCATAGCCATCAACCTATTGTCGTCGTCGTTGCCGCGGGGTCATCAGCTGCAAGACTGAAGAGTAGTGGTAGAATAATTTCTCTTCTTTCACTTTCCATCTCACAGTCTGTTTGCTGATTCCTGTTTTATTAGTCTCTCTTTCTTGCTTGTTTGTCTTGTTTGTTTCTCTCTTTCTGTTTCTTTCTCTGACTCATTACTCACGGTCCTCTAGGTAATTCTTATTGTCTTGTTAATCTATTTTGTTTGTCATCATTGTGTTACTTCGTACTGAAATAGTAATCTCTAGTTTCGCCTCAAAACCTTTCACATATGCAGGATTATCAGGGGTATTAGGTAGGGGCCAGGGCTCATCTTCTTAGTCTATCCGCATTCTTATGTTTGGCTCCTGCCTTTTGTCCCCTGTATTTTTTAATATCTATTTGCCACCTCAGTGTCATGAGCCGTATTGCGGGCCCACCCGCACCATATGTACATAGTCTATCACCTCACCTCCATGTCACAGACAGGCCACTTATAGTCTTCCAGGACAAGGATCCACATCCCTTCCTCATCCTGCAATCTACATTATAGGATCCCAAACCCCCAGATCCCCCAGTGCCTTCCTCTCCCCAGATCAGACAATAACACTCAGCATATATATATATATATATATATATATATATATTTACAAAAAAAGAAACTAAGAATTATCCATGTCAGGCCTGACACCACCTCTTTCCATTTGGCGGACAAATCTGAAGTCTCTACAAAGCTCTGTGGGTCCATGACTCTTCCCCTCAGTCTTGAAAAAAATGTACCCGCCCTTGTTGTCCCTGGTCTCCACAAACCCCTTCTCTCTGTAGCAGGTATGTGTGATAAGGGTTTAGTTGTTGTCTTCTCCAGTGAATCCTGTGACATCTTTGATGCCAAAACCTTCACCTCTACCGGTCCTCCAGTTGGACGTGGATATTGCAGAGGAAATCTCTTCTATCTTCCTCCAAACAAGGTAAGATCCTCATCCGCCATTTCACCTTCATCATCCTCTCACGGATGCTCACTCCTGGATTATCATATCTGCCTCTCCCACATAGGTCTGAAACCACTCAAACGCCTGCTTTGCCTGGCCTCCATCATCCCTACACTGCCAGAATAATTGCCTAGGATGAAGTAATCCCAGTTCAACTGGGATGCACTCAACCAATTTAAAATTGGTTGAAATCAACTGATGAAATATAAATCCAAGGGACCCCCCTTGGTTTTAAATTTCATTGGTTGAGGTCAACCTACTTTAAAATGGTTTTTTTGCATCCTAGTTTAACTGGGATGAACTCAACCTAGAGTGCTACCAACAACAACAAGATTGCCGTCACTAAATTCCCCACCTGCGTGAAATCCAAGATGCACTGCATTTTCTTTACTTCTTGTCTTCCTTATTGATCTTCTTTTCCTGGTCATCAAATTCATTCTGATTTTGTTGTTTTTGAAGTCCCCTTGTGTCAGCTATGTGTATGAAACACTGGCTTATTGTCTATAAAAAGCTAGGTACTATCACTGTGCTGAAAGGTTATCTGAATAATAATTACTATTATTCTCTCTATAGTGTCCACACTATGCACAAAGGATAACCTAAACTCCTTTTTAATTTCTTATTTGGTATAAAAATTAGTCAATCAGGACAAGACTAACAGCTAAGCTTATAGGTTTGGCTATCTTTTCTGTCTTTTTGAGAGATAAGTAACAATAAAAATTGTTACAAGCAGTTGGAAAGCACTTGAGCTGATTGGCTACTGTCAGAGGTGGTAGTCTTGCAGCAACTGCTTTATAAGGAGTAGTTCAAGGTCTAAGATGGGGAGGTTCTAAGTTAACTTGATAACTAGTCCAGTAAACAAGGTGGGTTGGATAATAAGGGGACAACACTACTCTAAAAGTAGGAGGAGAATATTCAGGGTACTTACTAATGTGGTACTGGGGAATATGCTGAGGATCCAATCCTAGGCCAGGAAATGGCCTCCTTTTATATTCTAGAGTTCTTCAGGGGAAGGTTCTAGAATGTTGTTGTATATTATGCTCTAATGTATTACAATTCAAATGCACTATGATGCAATGGGAATTGTATTGAATTGAGCACAGTATTTTCTATGTCCCCATGACCTCATGAAATGTATGTATAACCAATCACATCATGGGCCAATTCATTTAATAGAACAATACTGGGAAATTACCACACACTTAGGTAATTTCTTTCTTATAAGAATAATTTTATTATTATTATATTTCTGAAAATAAGCTTATTGTCTCTCAGCTTTTATTACAATAATTTCTAATCCATAATTTATACTTTTTATTCCCTTTTTCTTAAAGTATCTGTATCATATGATAAAGTACTAGAAAGAGTAGGAATTTAGTGGTGGTTTGAGTGAGCTTCCCCACTTAAATTTACATTCTAAGTTGATTGATATAATAATATTTCATGATATGTTATTATTTACAGTAGTAATAAATTATTTTTGTTGTATTTTATAGTTTAGTCAGTTCTTAGGCTACTCTGGAGTATCTCTAGGGCTGAAGCCTTGCGTCAGGCCTAAAAATACTTTTTAACTTTCATTGATGATTGTTCAAAATATGTCTCTATTTTCCCTATGAAATCCAATTTGTTTTTGCCTGTTTCAAGATTACAAAAGCTTTCTTTGAGAAAGATGGACAGTTTTGAATTCTTTCTCTTTGCTCCGACAACAGAGGCAAACATGTCTCAAAAGGCATTTGAGTCCTTTCTTCTCTCCTCCGGTATTTGTCATGAGCCTGGCCCACCACACTGCCCCACATTGAATTGTGTTGCTGAGAGGACCAATTGCACTGTGGGGAACCTGATTTGATGTTCTCTTCTCACTGCCAAGATTCCCAAAATCTTTTGGGTGGATGCAATACATCATATTCTTGGTAGGGTAACCATTGCACTTGCTAACCTCTCTGCAGTTGCAGAAAAGTTAGCAATAAAATGGTGGATGCTCTTATAGTATAGCACAAGTGACAAATTCCCCTGTCTGAGGTCAATCCTGGTCCAGTCTGCTCAATTAGGATTCTGCACTACTTGTGCAAGTAAAGCAATCAAACAGCTGTACTTTCACAAGTCAAGCAATCAAAATGGTTTTCCAACTCCTGTACCTGCACCAGTACAGCAATCAAAACCACTTGTTTCTGATTTCTTTTTTTTAATTTCTATCTATATTTTGTTCTTTTTTTTTCAAAAACAAATTGTTCTTACATGTGGCTTTAATGACCTTCATTTAGCCTCATAATTCAGGATTGTTCCCTTATTTTGATCTCTGATTTATTTTTATTGAAATGCCTTTGATTTTGAATGATGGATCTTGGGACAACACCGTTCTGGGGACCTCATTTGAATTATCAGAGGCATGAAAATACTAATTTAAAAGCATCAAAGCCTCAAAACAAGACATAATTCCTATACTCCTGCAAACATAACATTGAAAAAACAGTTAGCCTAGCTGAAAAGGGTTCTAAGCTAACAGTTAGTGTAGCTGATAAGGGTGCTACGCTAACAGTGTGCGCGCAGCTGAAAAGAGTGCTATGCTGCACGCCCTTTCTATGTGTATAGGTAGGGGCACGCACGCCCCTACCTATGTACATAGGCTGGCCCAGGGGAAATCCCCCCGGTTGAGGAGGCTACAACCTCCTCAAAAGGAGGGTTTTCCTCCGGTTAAAGAGGTTATACAACCTCTTCACCTCCTCAACCAGAGAGATTTCCTCCATTCAAGGAGGTTGTAGCCTCCTCAACAGACAAAATCCCTCCGGTCAAGAGGTTGTGTCCTCCTTGACTGGAAGGATTTCCTCCAGTCAAGGAGGTTATACAACCTCCTCTCCGGTCAAGGAGGTCATACAGCCTCCTCAACCAGAGGGATTCCCCCTGGTTGAGGAAATTGGGGGGAGGAGGCGGGCGCCGCAGGGTGACGGCATGTCCACATATCAGTGTGGACATGACATCACCCATATGTATATAGGTTGGGTGTGCCTGCCCCCACCTTTATACATAGAAAGGGTGTGTGGTTTGCACGCCCTTTCTATGTATTTACTTGGGGGCATGCCCCTGCCCATACACATAAATTTGGGTGTACCACCACACACCCATGTTTGGGCGGGTGTTGCACACCTGCAGGCGTTCCCACACCCAAAAAGGGTGTGCGGGCTGCATGCCCTTTTTTTAATGGGCATGCGGCTAGGGGCCTGGATTTATCAATCCTTGCAGCAGGCTGAGGGAAGGATTAGAAGAAAATTTTGTTAGGATATCAGTGGATGACAGTATCAGAAGTTTGGGATTGAAATGAATAATCATCCTTTTCCACTTGTAAATGCACCAGAGATAGTGATGCCAGGACAGGGCACTCAACAAATGCAGGGACAAAATGGCAAATGCAGAAGAGTTAGAACATTGGTAGATGATCTGAGGATCACAAAGATTGGGGCCAAAGTGATGGCACTGCAGCAGAAAACTGGGTGGAGCCATGGGGATTGAGGCACCCAGGGGTTTCAGTTGGGGTCATTGCAGATGAATGTGTGCAGGTTTAATTGGAAACAGCAGGGGCTAGAGGGATGTGGTTTTAAGCAGCAGCGTGGAAAGCACCAGTTAGGGCTGAGTCAGAGTTAAGGAGAATTTCAGCCCTAGAGATACCCCAGAGTATCCTAAAGACTGACTCTGCTGTAAAATATATAATAGAATACTGTATGAATACTAGAAATAATCATATATTTTAAAACATTAGTTGATAAATAAACTCTTATTATAAAATTAGGTGGGGTACCTCACTCAAACCACCACCAAATTCCTACTCCTTCTAGTAATTTATCAGAACTCAGAAGTACTTAGTAAGAGATGGATGAAAAATATAAGATATGGATAAAACAATATTGTCATAAAAGCTGAGATAAAATAGTTCTATTTGCATTACTATAAAAATATTAAATTTATGCTAAAAAGAATGAAATCACCTGAGTGCATGGTAATTCCCCAGTATCATTCTATTAAATGAATTGATCCATGAGATTATTGGTTATACATACATGTCATGAGCTCATGGGGACATAAATACTGTGCTCAATACAGTACACTTCCCATTGCATCATAGTGAATTTTAATTGTAATCAATTAGAGCAGGATTCACAACAACATTCTAGAACCTTCTCCTAAGGATCTATAGAATATACAAGGAGGCCATTTCCTGGCCTTAGATTGTATCCTCAGCATATTCTCCCAGTAAAAACTTAGTATGTACCCTGAATATTCTTCTCCTAATGTTTAAAGTAGTGTTATCCTTTATTATCCAACCCACCTTATTTACTGGAAAGATTCTCAAGTTAACTTGGAATCCCCCATCCTAGGCCTTGATGTATTCATTATAAAGCATTTTCTGCAAGAATACCACCTCACACAGTAGCCAATAATCTTAAGTGCTTGCCTGCTGCTTGGTAGCAATGTATATATTACTATCCTTGCCCCCTCAACCCAAAAGAATGATTACTTTTTAATCAGGAGATGGAAGTAAAAATTGAGAAGGGAGAATGAGAAGGGTTGAATAGAATCAACTCTAACAGCTGAATTAGAAGGGACTCAAGCTGGCACCAGTGAAAATAGGAGGAGAACTGATGATTTAACTTCATTATATCTGGCCATGTTTTTATAGACTGGTATAGAGAGGCACATCTTGTGGTTCTAATAGTGAATGATACATGGGAAAATGAATATGAATAAAAATACTCAGGAGAGTCCATTCAATAGCTGAAAGATAGTAAATCATTACCAATAAGGACAAGGTCAAGAGAATACACAAAGTATAGAATGTTGACAAGATTTACACTAACAAGGGTTCTTTTGAATACAATTTTGTAATCAGGCATACAAGACCATTACATGAGACAGATCATAATGACTAATGTGTATCAATTTAATAAACATTAAATCCAAGGACAAGTGTTAATATTTTGGCAAAGAGGAAAGAGAGAAGGATTGAGGTGAACAGACTCTGTGGAACTCAAGATGGGGACTTTGATTTATGTGGAGAACTGATGGTTAAACTACTATGACTAGTCTATGGTTTAAATAGTCTAAGTACATGAGCACAAACAGTGGTTTGGAGAAAAAAATGATGAATAAATGAAATTGAATGGAATTTAAGAGACAGAAAAAACATGTTCTTGTAAATAATTTACTAGACAGGCATCTCATTGTCTTTTAGACAAGCCAGACAAATTAGTCCAGAAAAAATGTTTGTATAAGTCACAAATAATATGAGGCGTTAATTCATAGTAATTAAATTTTAATAATCAAAAAGTGAGTCAGAAAAAAGAAAAGACAATCAATCAAACCTAACAGTTGTAATTACAAAAAACTTAGTATTTATGATTAATTCTAGTCTAAAACAAGTTGATTTGAAATATCAACAAATGAAGGTATTTTTGGGAGGAACAGAAAACAGTGAAAGACTCAACAACAGATTACTTTTGCAAGGAGTAAAAGAAAAAATGACAGACTTTCAACACCACTCCCCCAAAGTTGCCAGCTGACCTTCATTGGGAGGTGCCTTGGATTTATATTTGATGATTTGAGATCAACCAAGGTTTAATTGGTTGAGTGAATCCAAGTTTAACTGGGATAACCTTTACCCAGCCAATTATTATGCTGGCAGTTTAACACCAAGGTGACTGCCCACCTATTGGTAGGATGATCCAAAAATTGCAGGGCCTAGACCTTTGATCATATCTTCACGGACCAAACAAGTGTAAAAAGTGCACGCTTACCTCAAAGATTACTCCAGGGAGTGGCTTAGTTGATTTAATACGATTTCAATTAAAAGACGAAAACACATCGCATTGCATCATATTAATGCCATCAAAGTCTGCTTTGCAGGCAAATATGTAGATTACATGAGCATTGCTTGAAAGTCCTTGGAAAGAAGGTTTTATGGGTTCATAGTGCCATACCATTTAAACACCTTTAGGGCAGAGAACACTCATAGATCTATTGTGGCAGCCCCAAGCATTGTGATCCAGGCCGGATTAGATGATTGTTGAACATACTATGGTGTTGAGCCGGGCTTTTATATTACAGTTTGAACATGGTTAGCATATTTCTATGAGGGAAACCAGTCTGATGACATATAGTAAGGTGCTGGCCCAGTATACGACTCCTTGAGAGATGTCTAAGGTTATAATGCTAGAAACTCTATGGTTTGATAGAAATTATACTTGTGCAAACCGACATTAATTATCCGACGCTTCAAACCAGATGATTCGGCCATAGCGGGGTGCGAGATCTATGAACGGCCAACTGAATTGGGCGGGGCAATTCTGAGGACTTTTGACATAATTTCAAGAAAGGAAATGTTGGCAGCAATTGTACCTATCTAAATTAACGATAAATACAGAGTGACATGGTCTGGGGCATCGGACAGGTCTAGACGGTTCAAACCTACCGGTATGCTTATTTTTATTGCATAGAAGTTACAAATTTCTGCAGTAAGTAGCGGAGGGAGAGAACGATATTAGAGATTAGAAATCACAAGGACGAACGTTTAAAGCAAAAGAAAAAAAACAAACTGATTCGAGATTTCTGACAACTTTTTTGAAGTTATCTACTTGTTCGGTACACTTCAAGGGGTGATCTTGGTATTGTCTTTCGAAGCGTTCATAATTGTTAGAGGATATATTCTTACGCAAGGTGAAAGGAAACCTTGGAATCTAGACAAGAATAACTCACTTTAAACAAGCTACGATAGCACTTCTGGCATGATTTATTTCAGGAAGGAATTCGGAGGTGTTGTCGTTACGGCGTTGTTGAACTCTCGCCTTGATGCTCGAAATTTCTTCTATCAATTGGGCGCTCGAGTTTAATTTGTCTCCATCCTTGGTTTGCTGAGAGGAGCTTTGTTTCCGAAATGCTTCACGAACTTTTGAATCGACTTCGCTGCCGAGGGTTTTCAAACGTTCGCGATCGGCCTTCAATTTCTGTTGGATGGATGAATCCAGCATGGCTTGACGAGAGGCGCTTGGGTGGTCATCGGAAACTTCAAAGAGCTGTCATAACAATTTGTAATCAGCCTCTGTGACACCTCTCTCACGTAAAATCCAACACAATTTTTGGTCTGCATACTCGATCTATCAATGGTTGTTGAAGTCGCACTTGAGATTTGGGGTTTTGGTAAACCTGTTCATCTCCTTCGAATTTCACCTCGACGGCCTTGCCTTTCATCGTGGGATGCTCCGAATCGCTTTTGCCCATCTTCACCTGCTCAATCGATCGGAGACAGTTTGAGGTGATACTGTTGAATGAAGTGAGGTGCCTTGATGTTGTCTGTCTTGCAAGGGTTGCTGGTGGCCGTCAGAGTCGGGCAAAGGAGGAAGGGTTTCAACCGGATGTCACGAACGGCGACATGCCCGGCTTGCGACCACCGAAAAAACCCTCGAGACGTTCCGGTCGGTGCCTTCGGGTAGCTGGGTCGTTCAAACCTAACCCCAGTCGTGGGAAAACTTAATTAGCTCTGCCAATTTCATCGTACGAGCTTTGACTCTCATGTTGGGCGCAGCAAGATGAAGCCCAGTGTCTTGAGTAGGAAAGTTTCTCCTTGTTTCTCATTGCTTCAACCAATCCGCGGTGCTACAGCTTGATGCTACTATCAGTCTGAATCAACATTTCCGAGGACTTGGGGTCTTGTAAATCAACGTTTGGTTTTTACAGTGATCAGAGTCTGGCAGTCAATTTTATTTGAATCGCTTTATTTTTTACTTATTTGTTCGTCAAGAGAAAAACACATCACATATTGGGTTCTTAAACGGGATTGCATACATGGAGCAGTTTTTGAAGTACTCCATAAACAAATCATACCAAGACAGCTAGATATACAAAACCCTACAGTTTGTCAGAACAATAAGAGAGAGAGCTGGAGAGTGAGGATTTGATCAGTTCAAGCTTACAAAGGTGATGGTTTTAAATACAATGGACAACACTAAGACATTCGTTTTATGATTTCTGGATGTTTGAGTAAATATATCGGTATCAAGATGAATAAAGGCATATGGGTTTGAGTCATTGCTATCTGCTTATGAGTAGGATAGAAGAATGCATGCATGAGAGTCGCTGAAAGCTGCTCATTTGTCGAGTTTTACAGTTGAAAGAGGGATGGGGAAAACTAAGCATACAATATGCGTTGGACGAAGTTGAGTCCAAGTATTTGACGAATGTCATGGCGTAAGCAAATTTATTTTGAAAGTGCAAAGCTGAAGCTATCAAAAGAGGGAATAGCGAAACGGGGTGGGTAGTTTGTAATCCGTGGGATGTTGATGGGGGGGATGGACCAGTAAGCGGGTGCGGAGGAGCTCACGGCGCTCGAGCAATCAGAATCAGTAACTGACGATTCGCGGTGATGAGAAAAGTCGGAACGGAGATCTGGACCTGGGTCGGAGCATAGTATGTATGAAATACATCCTTTGCGAGAGTAAGTAGAAGACGAGTTGCTGGAAAACTCTTGTTCGCTCGATGCGGGCGTCGGGGATTCGTACGAGGTTGAGCTGGGTGAGGGGGAGTGACTTCTTGAACAGGGCGAATAGCCCCGTTCCGAGCCACTTTCCTCGTCGGACAAAGTGGCAAGAGAAGATCTTGAGCAAGAGACCTTGGGGCGACAGTTACGTTGGCCTTTGTAGGCTGCAGCCTCGTCCATCAATAATTCCAAAGACATCTTCCTTTTCCCGAGGACTGGAGAGAGATGGAAAGATCCTCCCTTTTGGAATGCATGAGTCATCAACCCGAGCTTTTTGGCCTGGTTGGGATTGAAAGACTCCAGAATATCGCCGATTGCTTGGTTCCGGTACAAAGAGCCAGTTGCCGACTCGCCGAAGCGTGGCTTGAAGAGCGGCTCTGTTCTAGCTCTGGCGTATTCTAAGCGTGATAGATAAACTTGCACTGTTCTCAAGCTAACTTTGAAGCCGCTGTAGTCTGGCGAGGCGGGTGAGAGAACTGATTCCCTCAGCCAGAGGGCTACTCTGGTCGGCTCTATAGGCCAGATTGGGATGGACAAGGATCGACAAAAATTGATGTAACGGAACAGAGTGTGCATGTGTGGGTCGGGCTTTTTCTTGCCGTATCGAAAACCGTCGCCGGCAATTGCCTTTTTTCGGGCGGCTTGGACAATCGACAGGGCTTCTTCGGCTATCGAGTCTGGACACAAAGGAGGCAGTTCAGAATTTTTTTTCCTCGACTAGATCTGATAACACAACCACTTACCTCCAGACTTATCTCTAATCTGATTCAACAACGTGTCTCGATCTACTCCAGCAAGGACGATTTTGTTTGCACCTTCGCAAGTCGCGTCGTCATGACTAGCGGCACGACTAATGGGCAATACGTCGAGCAACTCTTTGAGGATAGGGCACGACATCAATGGCTTGTCGTCCCCCTCGTAAGCCTCAGGAAACAAGTGGCGAGTTTTGACTCTGACGGTCTCCATTGTTGTGATGTAGCACCGAACAGTTTTCCTTA
Organism: Puccinia hordei; assembly: GCA_007896445.1. Taxonomy (NCBI): domain Eukaryota; kingdom Fungi; phylum Basidiomycota; class Pucciniomycetes; order Pucciniales; family Pucciniaceae; genus Puccinia; species Puccinia hordei. The sequence continues at coordinate 360,376 of RDRW01000225.1, read as the reverse complement.
GAGGTATAACCCGAGTTTTGAGTGAGATAACGTCACCCTTAATCCAGATAGCAACTTTTAGGTGGTGGAGAGGCCATGGTGATAGACCGATGGTAGTACAATACTCCGTGTAACGATCTAGCAAGTAGATCAGTCGATCGAACGGTTGAGGATGGAAGGCCGGTGTAGAATGCTTATTGGCCGCCAAATTTGGCTGGTGTTGGTAAAGAGTTTCACGGCGGAACTGTTCAACAATTTCCCGGGCACTGGCAGCTTTGGAATCTGTGACGAAGACTGGCATCAAGATAACGAGGATAATGGTCAGCGCTCGACTCGAGGATAAAGGGGCGCGGGACATGGCCCATTGTAAGGTGTAAAAGTAAATGTTAAAACCTACCCGCGTCGCACTCGTTCAAACATTCAATAACTTCAGATCCATTCTGAGCCAGTTGTTGGATGGTATCGATTGGTTTGAGGGGGTTTACTAGTTCTTTCGTCATTGTTCGGTTTCGACTTGCAATTGGAACAGTCGGAGGGGCCGACAGTTCATCCTCAGAGGACCAGCTCTGAGGTTGAATTGCGAATTTCCGTGAAGCAGATGGCATGAGTGATTATACAACAGGAATGTATATGATAGGTGTAATAATTTTAAAGTGGATGTAGCAGAATTCTCTCTTGTTGGCAGATGACTGCGGGCGAATAAGAATCGAAGGATAAGTAATACTCAAGTGTTGAAATCGAGAGAAAGAGCCAGTCTTCTAACAACAAACACAGGTGAGATGGCGATAAGTCAGAGAAGTGATGAGTTGCTTCTTGACCCCAAGGACTAGGCACACCAGGTGAACAATGGCAAGTTTATATTCTACGGTTGAAAGGTGCTAGTGTTACTATGCCGGTAAGAATGATTATTATGATTAATAGAAAGATCAACTTCCTGATTCACTCCACTCGACGGGGAAATCCTTCTCGAGTTGATCCACCTGATCAGGTTCTTTATCATCGGATCTAGTTCCAGTCCACTTGCACAGATGGGATAGTAAACATTGGTCGGTTTGAAATTTCAAGGATCAGAAGGATCCGCTCCAAGTTGAGCCGCACCCGGTGAGTTGACCAGCTTGGGGTATGCGATAGTGTGCTTGGTCGGGAGCTTAGTCTAATGAGCGTGATCTCGATATACATAAAAGACTCGAGGAATGGTGACTTGATGTCCTTCGCTCAACAACTTGAAAGTGGATCAGTTCACCTTCATGCAGCAAGGGATGTAACTCCACTAGGATCGGTTACTGCATCAGATGAGGTTGACTGGCGGACTGTTTAAGATCACCCTTGGAATTCAAATTCCTTTGTTGGCGCGATTTTGCTATGATGCTGGTGAGACTTCAGACAAACTTATCTTCAATGGCCGGTCCGGGTCATCCCGACATAACTTTTCCGCCACAGGCCGGATAGGCTACCGGCAACGCTCGGAACGCAATTTTGGTCAATAGAGAATTTATATTCCCCTTTTTCCTAAGAGCATCCACAATCGTGTGGATAACTTTTCGACAACTGTCGAGCTCTTAGCGAGCTCGATAGTTGTTTTGTCGAGAGTGTCCCCACTCGCGGCTTGATAACCCGGCTCTATTGCTAGGTTATCGAGCCGGTTCCACACTCGTGCTCCTATGCAATCTACGATATTATTAGTTTAATCCAATTATTCACATATTATGTTTCCATCAAACCTTGGACGGGGTGTTTTTTTTTTTTTTTCAGAGTATGGGTTTATGGGCCCAAAACCCCTTTTCTGCCTTGGGTTTTTGCCCTCATTAATTCCCGTGCCCGCTCCATTCCTTCATTCCGCCTTGACTTCTACCAACCAGCAACCTCCTCCAGCATCCTTACCAGCAACCTCGATTGGAATCCAAACAAGAAACGTCGATGGTTTTCCAATCTTACGCACCCGCAACAAAAATTACAGCCGTTTGTATGGCGAGTCAAGGATATTCCCATTCATTCATCTGCAACTCGATTGGCTACAACGTCTCCCGACAGTCGTTCAAACGCTGGAACAATCTGTACAGACAGACTCAATGTGTGATCCGTGACCCAGAAACGTACGAGGCCCGTGGTCAATCAGCGACACTCACCACTGAAGAAATCAAGTTTATGATTGATCTTGTGCGGGACGAGCCAGGTTTATTTTTAGGTGAAATCCGCAAAAGGCTGTATGATTCAAGCGGAACTCTGCTCAGCATCCAAGCAGTGCATCAAAATCTCGTCCACCGATTGTCAATAACGCTTAAGAAGCCTGGAACGTGTAATTCTAGGAAGTCACTGGTGGCGAAGTTTGCGTGGATGGAGAAGATGGAATTCTTTCCAGCTAGTTGGCTAGTTTTCACTGGTAAGATATACATCTTCAACTCATTTGTTAAGAAAAAATTACTCATCTCTACATTTCATTTTGTAGATGAGAGTTCTTTCTGCAACACCGATCTCTTGCGAACATTTGGACGATCCACACGAGGAACTCCGTCAGCTTGATTCATTGTGAATCAAAATCCAGATTGGATAAGTCTGTTACCTGCCATCTCGCTTGGAGGGCTACTCGCTCTCACCACAACAGCCAACATGTTCAACGGAAGGAAATTTGAACATTTCCTTCAATTCAACTTGGTCAGTTGACTTTCTCATGGCTCATCAGGTCATAGATGCTGACATAAAATGTAATACAGCTTCCTCACATGAATTGCTACCCGGGACCAAACTCTATCCTTGTTTTGGACAATGCTGCAATACACCGAGGTCAGCGAGTCCGCCATCTGTGTGCCCAGGCAGGAATCCACCTAATGTTCCTGCCACCCTATTGTCCTGAGTTCAATCCAATTGAACTCGGGTTTGGAGTCATCAAGAGCAACCTCCGACACACTCAAGCTTTAAACAGCTTGGTTGACTCCAGATGGAAGGTACGACAAGCTGCTGCGGAGGTTTTGACCGCCACCTTCTGCTATAGTGTTTTCAAACACTGCGGCTACTGTGTAGCCATCTAACCGAGTCGTTTTTTTTCCTTGTTTTTATACGTTTTGTATTTCTTTTTTGTCTTTGTTGAGTCCTTTTTTTCCCCTTGTTTTTAAACATTTTGTATTTCTTTTTTGTCTTTGTAACTCCCTTTCATTCCACTATCAAACCCACAGCCACTTTTTTTTTTGTTTACATGACAGATATTTAAAACAGGTTTTAAAATGAAAAACAAGTGAAACTGTCAACAGATTGTTGACTAAATGATTACTTTACAGTATTTTTTTAATGAGATTTTTTTTGAGTAATTCAGAGTTGATTACTTGGTTGAAGAGGTGCAGATGATCAATTGAAGGATGGTTAGAGTTACAAATACAGGAGCCAATCAAACAATTATCATGGGAGGCCAGAATGACATTGACTCATTTAGATGAAGGAAGGGTACAAGCAGGTGGTGGAGCTTGGTTTTATTTGGACAGACAGTTTGATTAAAAAGTAAAAGTAAAAGAACCAAAGGTTCTTTTAAAAGTAATAAAAAACTACATCTTGAGGAGATGTTTCTCAAACCTGGGTACATTGTTGATCAACAAGGCAATGATGCCATCGCTGAGCCCCCATTGACTCATCTTGGCTTCTGTGATTGTTTTTGACTTGTATAGCTTGAAGCTGGTGATATCATTATCAACCAGTATTTCTGAAACCTCTGCTTGTCTAGAGGAGGGAATTTTGCAGTAGTCAAGATATTCGTTCATGGTGGTGGGGTCAAGTTGTTCTGATGACTGAGTCCCATCAGAATGGGAAGGACTGGGGATTTGTTTTTTATTTTGAAGCAACTGGGCTATTATTTGCCCCATCTCGCTAGAGGTTGAGTCAATCGAATCGCCAGCCTTTCGTTTTTTTGAGCTACGATTCACATAGGAGAGCAACGTGGGTGGGGACGTAAGGCTCACACTGGCTGTACCATCATTCTGAAATGATATAAACAAATATTAGCTTAGAAAGATGATTGATTCAAAAGGAAGCGGACTCACCAAATCCTTAGCCCAGGATTGAGTAGCTGCAGTGGTGAGTGGAATGTAGCGGTTAGGATTGCAAGGATCAATGAAAATAGGGTACAAATTATTGTATTTTTTGTTTGGTGGGTGGGCTTTATAAAGCCTTTCCATATGTAAATTGATTGTGTCGAAGTCGCTGGGAGAAAATTCAGGATCGTTGTTGAGGGAACCTCCGGGGATCCTAGACGACAATGCTGTCCTAGCAGCTTCCATAATTAAGAGGTGGTTTTGAACCTCAGCTGCAGCAGTTGCCTGTTTCTCGATATCGCCAGGGCTGTCCATCAAAAGCTTTAAGCCAGCGCTGATATGCTCTCTGCCTAAGCTAGCGGCAGAGTCAATCCAATGGTTGTACGAGGCATCATCGGTGATGCGATAGTCAGATTTGATAGTGAATTCCGGCAACGACGGGCAGCGAAGAAGCGAGGCATGCCAATCAATTTTTGGATTACCAGTCAAGATTGAATTGTGAATCAAGGGCCCGGAGCCATCAAACTGATTGTTGCATTTGACGGCAACGAGTTCCTGAAAGCTGTTGTAAGTGGTTTCTTGAGCGACAAAATCGATGTTGAAAGATTTCTTTGATCCGAGGGCCTTCCACGCCGTTTTGCCTTTATCTTGTTTAGCATAGTACAACTTGAACGAGGTTGAGCAGGAAAACTGCTGACGAAGCTGTGAGAATAAAAAAAAACATTTGATTTAGCTAGAGAAGAAACAGGAATGATTGGTACTTACCACCTTGTTCTCCATAAGATTCCTTTCAACCAGATCAACTCCCAACGCAGCCATTACAGGATGAGGTTGTCAGCTATGTGTATGAAACACTGGTTTAATTTTACAATTAAATCAGGTACTGTCACTGTGCTGAAAGGTTATCTGAATAAATAATTGAATTTATTCTCTCTATAGTGTCCAAACTATGCACAGAGGATAACCTAAAGCTCCTATAATTGAATATTTGATATACAAATCACTCAATTGGAGAAGACTAATAGTTAACCGTGTAGGTTTGGCTATTCTTTGTCTTTTTGGGAAAATTATAGCAATAAGAATTGCTATTAAGCAGCTGGCAAGCACTTAAGCTGATTGGCTACTGTCAGAGGTGGTAGTCTTGCAGCAACTGCTTTCTAAGGAAAAGATCAAGGCCAAGAGATGGGGAATTCTAAGGTAACTTGAGACTATTCCATTAATAAAGGTTGGGTTGGATATAAAGGGGATACACTACTCTAATAGTAGGAGGAGAATATTCAGAGTACTTACAAAATGGTACTGGGGGAATATGCTGAGGAACCAATCCTAGGCCAGAAATGGCCTCCTTTTATATTCTAGAGATTCCTTGAGGAATGTTCTAGAAAGTTTATTCTAAATTCTGCTCTAATGTATTACAATTCAAATGTACAATGATGTAATGGGAATTGTATTGAATTGAGCACAGTATTTTCTATGTCCCCATGACCTCATGACATGTATGTATAACCAATCACATCATGGGTCAATTCATTTAATAGAACAATACTGGGAAATTACCACGCACTCAGGTAATTTCTTTCTTATAAGCATAACTGTATTATTATTATATTTATGCGAATAAGTTTATTGTCTCTCAGCTTTTTATGACAATACTTTATAATCTATATTTTTACGGTTATTCCATCTCCTACTAAGTACCTTTTGAGATATGGTAAAGTAATAGAAGGAGTTGGAATTTGGTGGTGGTTTGAGTGAGGTACCCCACCTAATTTTACATGGAAAGTTGATTACTTTAATAATATTATAGTATATATTATTGCTAATACAATATTTTATTAATATTTTACATTGAAGTCAGTCTTTAGGATACTTTGGAGTATCTCTAGGGCTGACAGAGGTTGTGGCCGGAGTTGAATTATTTGACTTGGGAATTCGACAGCGGTCATCAGGTGGTTTCTGACTTACTGGTCAGAAACCAATCTGCCAATTAAAACTCCAACGCGGGCTTCGGAATCCCATACTTTGAAAAAAAAAAAAAAACCCCGTCCAAGGTTTGATGGAAACATAATACTTGGATTCTTTACATCCAACACAGCACAACTCCTGCTTCAACATGTTGGATGCCGCAATTGATCCAAATCTTGAATTTGGTAAGTCTTTTTTTTTCTTCAACAAATAATGTCTGATTTCAATCTTGAAGACTTCAATCCACCACCAAGATCCAATGACAAAAAAAAAGCAGCAGCACCGCCAACATAAAAGAAAAAAGCAACAAATTATTCAGACGCCAAGGACGTTGAGTTGTGCAAGGTTTCAGATCTCAGAGGATCCTGCTGTCGGAACTAACCAAGATAGACTCAAATTTTGGCAACAAGTGGTGGAGAACTACAAGAAATCAGTACCTCATCCTTTGCAACCAGTCAACAGCCTGAAGAAACACTGGGGGAACCTTCAGAGACTCATCAATAAATTTGCTGGCTGTGTTTCTCAAGTCAAACAACTTAACCAGTGTGGTGCTTCACCGGAGGCTCAGCTCAATTGTGCACTTCAACTGTGTTCTGAATATCATCATTATCATTTCAAGCACCTCTGGTGCTATAAATTGCTAGTAAAATGTCTGAAATGGAACTTGTGCATTTTCAGCAGTGAAAAAAACAAGGCTTCTGAACAGAAACAAACGCGTAGCCCCAGTGAAGAAGCACGTTCAACCGCTTGAGCATCAGCCCCAATGGGGACTCACTTTTTAACTAGAGCTTCCTTGAGACCTAAGAGAAGCAAGAACTTTGCCTTGTTTGAGCCAAAATTACTCCTTTTTCTCATTGTCAAGACCCAAGATCCTGGGTCATAATTGCCATCTGAGAAGCAGTTGATTCACTTTTGGCAATCAGCTTGAGGGATTTGGATTCAATATCAAATATGTTGTTCTGGCGCTTGGATTTGACTGCAATGTTCTTGTGTGCCAGAGCAATGCTTTTGTTCCAAGTGTGATCCTTGGCAGTGTTCATCAGAGCTTTTTTTGCTTTCTTTCAACCTGTAGGCCAATCAAGATTAGAATTATTGGTCAGAGTTCCTTCAAGTTGGTCATCTGCTTCTTCCACCTCTCACATCTTTTTTTTCTTCTCTCTTTACCTCGTGATGATTTTGTTAATAATTTGGAAATTTTTTATCTATTCAATTTTTTTATTAATTCAATTCAATTGGTATCATTTCTCTATATTGTCATTTCTCTATTTTGTAAAATTTCACTAATGTTTATTTACTTTCAGTTCATCCAATATTGGTTGTATGATATGAATGAGGCATGTGAAAAAAGCTGAAAATCAATTTGAATTGCAACCTGCAAATTGCCATTGATGCCTGATCAAATCCTTCCAAAGTTGAAGGTGGCCCGCTATGTCTCAGATTGCATGGAAATTTTTGATAAACTGAGAGAAAGAAAGTGATTCATTCCTTGTAATCTGAACAGGAGTGATTAATGCTGACAGTGAGATATTGTACTTGTGATCACCTAGGTAAGAATCACAATCATCCTCCACAATCATGTTGTGGATGATGATACATGCTTTCATTATTTTGGACAGGTTGTGGTGCTTCCATCCACAATCTGGCCAAGATACTATTGCAAAGCACACTTGCAATACACCAAAAGCTTGTTTGACATCTTTTTGTTGGCTCTCCTGCAATTTGGAGAGGTTTTTCTCATACAGTCCATGGGGCTGTGCGAGCACCTTAAACAGAACTGCGCAGTCAGGGTAGATTCCATCCTCCAGGAAATATATGTGATGGTAGGTTTGGCCGTTGATTGAATATTTGCATTTTGGAGCTTCACCATTCAGGAGATTTCTGAATAGACGGAAAGTATCCAACACATTAATATCATTATGTGAACCTGGAATTCCAAAATAGGCATGCCAGATCCACAGAGGCCTCCAATATGACAGCAGGCATCTGTAAAATGATAGTCAATGTCAATCATAGATGAAAAATTAATAAATAACACAGATGACATACTTTCTCCTTCCCTTGGTATTGCCCTGCCCAGCCAGAAGGGCAGTCTTTCCACTTCCAATGCATACAATCGAGTGAGCCCAGCATACCTGGGAACCCTCTTTTTGCACCACTAGCAAGAAATCTCTCCAAATCCTCTACAGTTGGGTTTCTGAGATATTCCAATGAAAAGATGTTGAAAATTGAATTACAGAATCTTTCCATAATTTCTAAAGATGTGGATTCAGATAGATGTAATTATTCATCATTACAGTTGGCAGCGGTGTCATACACAAGAATCTGTAGGGCTGCAGTGATCTTGACAATTGGTTGCAGAGCCCATTTTCCTAGCACATCCAGCCTATGTGTAAAATATGAATTGAAGTTTTTGACTGCCTTGGCTATCCTCAAGAAAACCCACTGGGACATTTGGAATTGGCGCCTGGAGATTTTTTTGTTGTACAATGGTCTTGGGGAAAAGTAGTGTTCAAAAATTTGCCAATAGCTCCCCTCAAAATCACAAGGGAAATTTGGCTTCTTTCCTTGCTTGGATCCGCCATGCAAAGGTTGAATTTTGCTGGAATCTTTGTTATCCACCAGCAATAGGCCACCTTGGAGAACAGTGTTTCTTCTAACGTTGGACCTAGAAATGATATTATTTCTTCTAAAGAATAGCTTGACAAGGGTGATATCAACTTTCTTGGTTGTTTGAGTTTGAAGATTGAAAAGCTGATTTTTTGTGATCACAACTCAAATTTTCCTGGGAAAATTGGGGGACACTCTTTCATGTGGCAAAGGTACCAAACTAGTCCCTTTCCGTGGAAATTGGCTTGCAGGTGGGGTACTAAAATTGTGGTGCAGTCAAGCAAATTCAAATTTTACTCCCCAATATAGACACATGCGGTGGAGATGGTCTAAGGATGTACATATTGATGAGACCTGAATTCAAGAAACAGGCTTATAGAGATTTGTGGAGAATTGTATATGGTCAACTGAATCTGGCAAAATGGCCCTGCTTAGCTCCCTTGTAACATTTTCTAAGCCATGGACTGGGTGGGTAACACATAGTGCCATTGACATGGTGTTTTCAGCCCCTTGTAAGATTTGTAAGGACATCTATCTCCAATAAAGGTTGTATCCAGCAGCATGTAAGGAAATATCCCAATCTATTGCTGAACTACCACACTAGTCAAAAATGTGGACTGTTGATTTAAGCACAACAAAAGCTGCTATTTCTAAGAGAAGTATTGGTATAAACTTTCCATCTGTTGATCTGGTAGCAGTACAGGATACACACACATTGCAAGCTACTCCAGGTTGTACATCACAGACTGGCCTCAAATTACTCAAAGCTCCTCTTCTCCCTGAGATGATTTTCTAAAACTAGTCACTATACTTACTGCAAGCACAAATTTATCAGATGTTTTCATCTTGTATTACATCAGGAAGAAAAACCTGATATTTTATCAGATCATTCTGACAAAAACTGATATTCTTCCATCTAATTTAATTTCCCACAGCTGAAGAATTACATCAGGTGGTAAAATCTTACAACATGCCCTGATATGATATCAGATTTTTCTTCCCTGCACCAGGAAAAAAAAGTTGGAACCTCCATGGAGGTGACTTCTCTATATCCCCCACTTATCCCACCTATATCTACTATGTATCCTTGGTGTGCACCAATGTTATCTCCATGCCTATCTATTATGTATCACCAATGTATAATGATACATCAGAGGAGTTTTCGAAAAAAATTCAAAAGATCCAATTGTTTTTATAGAAATTTCTGAGGCAAGAAATTTGTTTTATTACAACCAATGTTTAATCAATGACAGCTCATAATAAAATCAAACAAATTATAATTTGTGAAATGGAGACTATAGTTTGATCTTGGATGAAAATTATATCCAACCATGGTTTATCTATTACTAAAGTTCTTGGAAAACATGACCATAGAACTCTGAAATAAGCCAGTTATATTTGAAAAGTGCATACATCACCCCAGGAGATCCACCACCCCCACTGCCAACACCTTGGAAGCTGAATTTCTGATATGCACAAGCTTCAAAATCCAAAAAAAAACATCAAGTAGCTTGATCAAGTGAAATTCAAGGTTTCAAAAATATTCTTTACAACATGGCTAACATGAACTCCTTGTGGTTTTCAACTCTGGTAAAATTGTTGCACAGTCATTCAACCACAACTTATATTTTATTTTGTATAAATTTGATATTTTGGGATTAAACATGGAAATAAAACCAATCTTGATAATCAACTTGAAGTAAACAACATGATTCATTATAAGCCATTTATTGCAAAATTTAAGTTGAAAAATACAACTTTTCCTGTTGAAAAGGAACAAAATTCTTATTACATATTCCTTGTCTATGTTGAAACTTTGCATTGTTAAGAATGATTCTTTTGTACCCATCAGCTATTCAATTTGAAGCCAATATGGCATTGGTTTCCCCAATTTTTTTACTTCCTCCATGTTCACAAGTTTCAGAAAAACAGTGATATCATATTCTTTTTCCTTCATCAGATTATTTGTAATTATGGTAAGTGCAAGTTGAACTAAGAACACAAGTGTAAAATCTCCTATCAAAAAGCATCTATGGAACGTGGGCCTTGAATTCTGCAAAAAATCAACAAAAGATTATTCCATTAATTTTGGTGCCACATTGCACATTCATAAATATGGTATATAGATTTTTCTAAAATCAAATTGAATGCCCTAGTTGGAATCAGGAAACACTTTCCAGGTGTAGGATCATTTTTTCCCCCACATATGTTGATATCCATGTGAGAATCACCATTTCAACCTCCTATTAATTTGATATAGACTATATCTCTCATTTCTGTCTCAATAAATTTCAACCTAACACATAATTTAATTTAGACACAACAAGATTTCAGGTGGGGATCAATTTCTGTTTTGATTCTCTCTTCAAATCTGCTTAAATGTATCCCTGTCAAGTCCCAAAAAGAATTGTAAGAGAAAAGATGTTATTGATCCTAATGAAATTTGGCCATTCAATTACATGAGAATTTTTAAATATCCACAAAAACAGCTTAAGTCATTTACTTGGAAGCTTCCCGCATGGAAAAGCCCTCTTGGGTATCAAATCTCCTGTATAATTTTGTGGTGTTGTTGAAATATGTATACCATCCTGTTTTGGTGTTACTGCTCTGAATCCTAGATTATCCTTATATGATACTTTAGATAATTTTCAAAAACCATGTCAAGTCCTCCGGTAAGTTATGCAAAATTACTGAGAAAGAGAAAGAAATTGAAAATCATGATGATTGGCTTGATGATATATTTCTTACCATATCTCTTACCAATTAATTCTGTAATCCTTCTGATCTCACCTCCTATCATCACACTCTTTTTTTCCAACTAAGACCCAAGATTACTTATTATCAAAGAATGGTTGACACTGGTCTTGTATTTATAGATTGCCTTTTCAGCTTCCATCTGTCATTTTATAATATCAACTTTGGTTAGAAATGATTCACATGATTTGACAAATCTCATTCTTTTTCCATGAATAATCAATAAATTTTGGATTCAAACAAAACAATTTTGCCATATCCTATGATCTTATGTTGAACCCCAATCTTAATTTCCCAATTACTCATAAGCCGGCCAGGATTTTCTGTTTTAGATTAAGCCCGCCGGGCTTAAACAGAACCCTTGATTTTCCTTGTTTTCCTGCACATACAATATTATTGTTTTAGTTCAAGCATCCTTAAGCCCACTGGGCTTAATATCAATGAATTTTGGATTAAAACCAAACAATTTTGATGTATTCTATTATTTTATGCGGGACCCAATCATACTTACCTAGTGACGCACAAGCCCACCAGGAATATCTTTTTTAGATTAAGCCCGCCGGGCTTAAAAACACCCCTGTGCTTCCTTGTTGCCCTACACTCAAAGTCTTTTAGTCCAAGCATTCTTAAGCCCGCCGGGCTTAATGTCAATCAATCTGGATTCAAAAAAAAATTGTCCAGATTCTATGATTTTATGTGTTTCCCAAAACTTACTTAATTTTTGAGACATAAAACTGCCACGATTTTCTGATATAGATTAAGCCCGCCGGGCTTAAATCCTAACTGATGTTGTCATTTTTGGCCTGACCCTTGATTTTTTTTGGTCCAACCATCCTTAAGCCCGCCGGGCTTAATCACTAAGATGAAGCCCCAGCTCATAATTATACTTTTATGCTACAGTACAAGTGGAAATTTCAGACCTTCCAGGAATTTTTGAAGAGATATTTATCAAGGGAAAATAAAGAGGATGTGGACAGGAATTCTGGATACTAAGACCCGAGTCAGGAGAAAACAAAGAAATACAGTCCGCTAGGTTGCATTGCAGAAAATTACTCATCCAACAAGAAGTATTGAACTTGAGGAAATGCACTTAGATGAACAGATATTTTGATTTCTATATAAACATTAGGTTTGAAATTTACAACAACTTTGGGGTCAGATTGTAGGACAGAAGATGGTGGATTACATGCAAATTCAATCTTTATGGGGAGAATTGAGTGACAGGAAGTGAAAGGCGTGATAGATACGGAAACAGAGAAAACAATGAGATATGTGAATGATGAAATTCCAAAACTTAGTGAAAATTAAACTCAACTGCAAAATTTTTCATCTGGTTTTTACCTGAATCAAAGGATCTTGAATAACCACATGCAAGCTGCACGCTTCTTGCATAAAGAACCACCCACAAAAATATTTATTTTTGGTTTGATGAAACTTCAATGATTTTGTGTATAAGGCAGCTCAAATATTGCATTAAAATAACTGATTGGACATTTTCAAGGAGAGTGCTTCTCTTTGCACGTGTTATTTTCACTAGCCTTGGGGGGGGTAGGTTAGATCAAACCCAAGACACTTATTTGGTAGAGACCACATGAGAAAATGATGAATTCAACCCTGCAGTATGATATATTTCAAAACTGGATACATATGAGTGGATTCAGATAGCCAGAAATCAGGCATAAAACATATGTATCCCTCTGCTATCCCTTTGATCAAGTGATTGATATATGTTGGATAGAAAGTGGAGACAGTGTGGTGAAATACAAAGACCTTGTTTTCCCTGAAGCAAATCCCTCTCAGGCTTCATAAATTATGATCAACTCTGACAAGAAGTTTTTAAATAAATTTTGAAGGGTTATGTGGGTAATAAATTGCAACTTTGGTTCACAGAAAACCGCCTGAAAAACCTATCCATTCAATTCACTCAGCTTAGATGATAACTTACAAGATATAACTTCCAGGGTATTCCACTTGAGTTTTAATTTCCCCCAGCACCAACTCTACTATAGTAGAAATAAAGATTCTGACCTCTTTTGAATTTTGAAGAACCACTAAAAAAAGAGGCACACTCTGAGTGATTTCATGTATGATCCAGTATTTTTGAGCTCTTAATATATTCCAAGGAATGATGATATCATATTATATTTACAGAAGATTTCACTGTTTGTGGGTTTCAGTTGGTAACTGTCAGCCTGCTACTAATTCAGAGACAACCTGACCATAGCAAATTATAACAATATACAACTTATATTCTTAGTCTCAATAGAATGCACACCTTACGTCTTTTGTTTCAAAAGAAATTATTAAAACAAAACATATCACACAGAATCTAGATATAAATTCTAAAGTATAAAGAAAACTTAGAATATTATTTTAGATTCTGAATCTAAATGTAAATTAACCTAGGGTAGCTCAGCAAAAGTACCCCGTAATTATCACTCCTTCATATCCCTTTACAAGGCCATCAAGTTTTCATATGACTTAAAGATCTACATAGCCTTAAATATATGCTAGTAGACTATGTAATTAAGGTTAATGGAGTTCGGGTATGATGCATAAATAAGGTTTACATCATCATTTCCATAGTCACATGTACCTTGCACCTGTAATAGAAGCCACAACCAACACCGCGGCAATACTTTTCCTACTAAGGCCAAGATAGCCCAATTGGTTGGTTGTAAATAGACTACTGGTCCAAAAGGGAGGAAGACACGAAAGTACTCACCTTAATGGGAACATTAAACCACTTGGGCCTTTTGAAACATGTAACTAAGCCCTACCTTAACCAAACCAGTTATACAGGTAACTAGGGCTTAGTAGAAGACTAGACCAGGCAAAACCGAGCTCCTGCTTCGCCCCCAAGAGCCCAGGATGGATATATAAACATCCCTTCATTCCCACGAAATGATATCCCCATCTTCACTTACATTTACCAGCTTTTACCCACCATATCAACCAGTCTTATAGCCTGTTATATAGTCCAGTTTTTGCTTGTTTTATACTTGAAGTTCATCCAACAACCTTTCACCTTTATCAGCACTCATCACCAACCTGTTACCCAGTTATTTGAGCGCCTCAAGACCAGTCATACTCCTCCTGAAGTTATCTTTCTTGGAAATAAACTAGTGAGTGTTATTTCCTTATATACTTCAGTAGTATACTACTGTCTGGGCATACTCTTTTACCAAAAATACCAGAACCTTGGAGGGCACAATAAACCACCCCTGTAACTCAGGCCCCTCCCTTAATAAAAACTTTATTCTTTTTATTAAGACCATTTCTTTTAAATCAACCATTACCCATTTCCCCTTGACACATACCCTTGTGTTACCACCTGTTTTTACTTGCGCCCAGTGTAGCTAGAAAGATTCCAGTCTTTGGCATCACTGAGGCTGACAGTAACTGAAACTCAACATCAAGAATTTAACCTTACAGGTGAAATCCCCAGGAAATTCAATCACAGAGGAATTAAAAATCCCTCAAATCAATTATACATCTGATAAACAGATAAATTGTGCTGGATGAAACATTTTGATTGAGTATATGCTCAGTTGCTTTGATTTTCATATGAAAAATTTAGAGCTGTTCATTTGGATCATAAAACTCTTATTTGATCCATTTGAAACCATGATTGCTGTGAAATTCAAGCACACTAGCTCTTTGGGCCAAGAAATTTAGCTCATGTATTTCATTTCCTCTATCAAAAGTCATCTGCTCTACAGTACTCTTTGGAGTTTACTGTTCAGAAGCAATTTCCAGTTTCAGCCTTCTCTATCAACAGATACACAAACTTCAAAGATTGGATAATAAAACCACCCCATAAGCGCCTTGCTTAAATACTCCCATCATCCTCCAGACAAACCACCAATTGTCAAACTTGAATTACATTTTATTTAGGATACTAAATTGGATACCATATCCCATATATACCAAGCAAGACATTGGTTTCAATTTCTTAAGGAAGCTGTTTTATCATTTGAAGTCATGGGTGATATTACAATCCAGCTGAGCTTGGAGGCCATGATTTGACATAGAGGATATTGTTTGTCCATTGTAACAATTTCCACCAAATTGATGAATCATGGAATTTAATCTCTCAATTTTGCATGGAACAGAGAAACCGCTATTAAGCAGTCCCTGATTCCTTAGTAATTTGGAATACCCATAGAATGCATTTGGATAGAGGTACTTCAGTCATATTTTGGAAAATTTGTGAAATTTTACTGAAATTTCCAGCTTCAAATTCCATCAGAATCCATGATTAGAAAACCAAACACAGTTTCAGGTCGAAATTGACCAATTTTAACCATTGAAGAACTAAATATGAAGGTCCTGTGGATGATTAGTTGAATTCCACTCAAATTTAAGCTCTTTTTTCATGGATTTTTCAGGATAAATATAGAATTACGCCTATTAGCTATGATCAATTCACAATAACCATATTTTAATTTATTATCCAGGATTTGGAGTTTGTTGGAACAACTGTTACTAAAATCAAGCTGCATCAGTTTTGACCTGACAGTTGTGAATTGCTTCACTTTATCTCATTCTTCCCCTCACCATCTTTCACTACAAAGATTGTTCATTTTTCCTCAGGGTACATTGATCAAAAAATCAGGTATATTGATCAACTTTTCAATTTTTCCCCTTTTTTTTTTTTTTTTTCCTCATGCGGCAGCGCTACCATCCTTATCAGGAACTCCATGTGTAATCAATTGTTTCAATTGTTATCAACTCATTTCCCATTTCTCTGATTCACAGTTTTTGTTGAATTATATTGCTCGGAGTCAAGCGTTGGTTAGATTTGATAAATTTTGATAGGTTAAATTAGATACAATTACAATCAAGTATGTACAGGATTTTTTACAAAGAAATTATTTATGTACAAGGAAAAATGTGATTATCAATGAGAACTAATTTCCGGGGACCATCTCCGAGTTTTTACAAATAAATTATTTATGTACAAGGAAAAATGTAATTATAAATGAGAACTAATTTCTGGGGACCATCTCCTCAAGTTCCTTAACCAGGGCTCTAATACAAGTTTTTGAGCGCAACTTCAAAGCAGATCTTTGATGCTCGGTGAGGGAGTCAAGCCATTCACAATCAAAGCATGCCTTTGGAAAATTGGATGGTGGTTTGAGCTTGCTTTCAATTGGCAAAGAAACATTCCGACGCTCCCGGGCCTGCTTTCAATTGGCAAAGAAACATTCCGACGCTCCCGGGCCGCATCACCAGAAGAGCCTTTCGGGGTTGCTGCTATCATAGCAGCCTTCAAATCATCAATTTTACGCATCATGCGAGAAATTTTGTGATGTTGCCATGGGATTGATCAAACGGTGCATTTTTTGGGATTTCTTTTTGAATAAGCGATTTGGATCATTTGAGATACTTAATCATTGGTATTGTTGTCACTGCATGCGCCTTCAACAATCGGAACAAGGCCCAAACGCTTTTGATACTTGCTTAAGGTCGCAATTCGGGCGTGTTGTAGCTGCAAGAAAAGTTTGGTTTTGTTAGTCCAGGAATATATTTAAGCGGTCAATTCAATTGTTGCTTACATTAACCAATCTAGAAGTGCGCCAAGCAGTCTTGTCTTGTGGTTCTTGTTGACTTTTGGACCACTTATTCTCTTGTTGATACCTGATGAAATTTGTTTAGTAAGGAGACGTGAATCCATATGATAGGTAAACAAAGCATCAGGAAAAAACTGACTGTCTTCTGAGTCGCTGGGTAACATGGAGATGAATGGAATTTTGGATGCTTTCCTCTTTCAGACCTTTGGGAACAATTCCAGTGTACTCTTTGCATTTGACCAGCTCAAGAAATGTCTTCACGGCCAGATCAAGCAGATGCTCATTATCAGGACTGTTGATTGGTTGGTTGAAATTTGGGCGGAAGGAATGAACTCCGGCGGCAGTCATCATCCTGCGCATGATGGCCAATGTTTCGGGGGTAGCGGATGGATTACCAGGACCATGAGGATACGGTAGTCTGGATCACTCAAGAGATCCTCCACCTGATCATCAATATCCATGCGCAATTCCTCTTCATCATGATGAGGTAGAGTTTTGCTTTTTGACCCTATCAGGGTGGCAACATGTTGTTGTATCAAGCACTGAAGATCAAAGTTGAGTTAGCAAGACGTAAAATGTGGGGGACAAATGGAGACATACAGTGAATTCCCCTCCTTGTGGTTTTTCATGATCACTAGTCAAATTTCATGAAGTTTATTGGGGATTTACTTACCATTTGAAAAATTATTAATTAAATATATGGAAATACTTCAACTTTGGAGCAGTCATGTGAAAACAAGATACCTCATTGATACATTCTGTTGAAGTGGGGGATACAGTCAAGATACAGTGTTGATATGTTGAGGATGGGTAAGAGATAAGCGAAGGCACCTCCATAGAGGTGCCAACTTTTTTTTCCTGGTGCTGATGTAATACAAGATGCAATTTTTGTGATACAATCATCCTGAAAGTGAACATGTTGACTTGAGAGAGATATACAATCTACCTCCTTTTCATTCCATCCCTCTTGCATACTCTTTCAGCACTTGAATTATTTTGTTAGTGCCCTGTTTTTTACATTGATCTGGTATAACTTTTCAACAAATCCATTGAATTATACTTACATCTTTGCTTCAATCTGGATTCATGTATTATGATACACACAGGTGGGGTACTTTCTCAAATATTCTGGGGTGTTTTATGTAATGATTATGAAACACTTCAAATTGGTTCAGGACTGAAGGAGTGAATTGTTCTTCAAGTCCTGATTCTAATGGATGGTATTTCTTTGCTGTAATATTACATGTTGGAGGAGAATTTTTTAATGGTACTGATGAGTGAGGTTCCCTAGGTTATTTTAGGTTTAACTTCAGAATTTGGGATAACACTCTTGATTTATTCTTTTGTAATAATGTCTCTTTCTTGGAATTATATTAAACATTTTTCATTTCTTATTATTAATTTGGTATTTGCATTATTAATTTTTAATAATTCCTCTGTCTTGTTATTTTGTTTATTATGTTTATCATGTAATTTATCATTTCAAGTTGGATTGAGGAACATGGGAACAGGGGGACAGGGAATGGGGGGACAAGGGGGGAATGGGGGATAGAAAGGTTTTGTTATCAGGTTGGGTGGCTTGTGTTGGGTGTATGCGGGGGGGTGGGTTATCAGTCAGAGGTGAGGTGGTGGTTGAGAAGAGAAAATCTAAAGGGGGGCAGGAATAATTGGGAAGGAATTTTTATGTAAGAAAATCCAGATCTTTTTTTGATTACATAAACACTCCTGTGTGTATGTCTGGGCTATTACCAATGATGGGCCGCTAAGCTATTTCACCGCTAACTGTTAGCGTAGCGGTTTTGTTTTCCCCCAGAAAATCTGTAGTGTTAGCTGAAATTACACTCCGCTACACTCACAGTTAGCGTAGCAAAAAATTCTTCAAGCCATATTTTTGTAGTGTTAGCTGGGAAAATTCACCGCTACGCTAACAGGTAGCGTAATTTTTCTTGCGCTAACAGATTTTGAAGTTTCCAGTAGCGTAGCGACATCAGATCATTGCTACGCTACGCTAAATGTTAGCTGTTAGCTGATACTTTTCCTGCTAAATGTTAGCTGTTAGCTGAAGCTTTTCCCATTACACTATGCTCAAATATGTCAGCTTGCTACTATGACAGAGCAACCTGTCACAAGTTTCCTACAAAAAGTATTATAAAAAATATATAATATCAAATAATAGTTAGAATATTATTTGACATTCTGAATCTACACTAAAATTAACCTAGGGTACCTCACTCAAAGGTACCCCTAATTCTCACTCCTTCACTATGAAAATTAGCATACAAGAATTAGAAAGTACCTTTAATAAAAAGCACTTGCATCAATTAAATGCTTATATATTTAAATACATATGCTTAAACCCCATTTCCAGTCACGGAAATGAGGTGTTGTGTAAATTAGGGGAGATAGTGTAAATACACCGTGTTTTACTCAAACCCCGCGTACCGCAGTCCGCAGAACTTGAAGTTAAACCCGTGTGACTGAAAGCCCGCGCCAAAGTTGGGATATAAGCCCCCGCGCAAGCATTAAGCCCCTTACAGGCTCTCAGCTGGCACGCGGACTCCACGGTCACTCAGGTACACCCAAATCAGTAAAAACAAGCCCCAGTGACCTCATTACATATGTTACATATGTAATAAAGGTTACTGGGGATAAAATAATTAATAACATTAGATTGTATTATTATTTATACATATAAATAAAAATATACTGACTGAACAAAACAGTACAAACAATACTGTGGCTTATTATACAAATAAGCCATTAGTATTAGATCTATAACAACCAGTACTGATGTACTACAGACTGTAAGACAATATAAATATGTAAATAAATATAAAATACATTAATGAAATCAATTGGTGACGTGTATTCAAAGCAGGGGCTGCTGAAGCGTCACCAAGAAAGCAAAAATGGCCAAAATGTGGTCCAAAGATCCCACAAGTTGGCCAATAATACCTACAGGGTCCCCAGCAGGAACTCTAGACTATTTAAGGAGCTCTTCAACCGCCCAAAGAAGGCTCCTCATGCTTCCCAATACCCACTAACAACCTTACCCACTTCTTATTAGATATATATCTTTATAATACAGTCTGGTAAGCTTCTTAGTAGTTATTCTTTAGCCCTGTCTTCCCCAACAACTTCACAGTGACCACCCAGCACCACCATCCATCCATCCAAGCGCTTCAAGCTGTCCAGTTTCACCGAGAATATACCCAAGATCCCTCAAGGTTTATTACTAGTAAGTAATAACCCTTTCTCTTGAAGATATTCCCCCATTTCCATTCCTGGGATTAAACCACCCCTGTTCCAACAGGCCCCAGTGTTCCAGGTACCTAAATCCTCTGCAATTTCTTTGCAAGATACCTTAGAGGGATCTAAAC
The DNA here is from genome assembly GCA_007896445.1 of Puccinia hordei. Classification (NCBI taxonomy): domain Eukaryota; kingdom Fungi; phylum Basidiomycota; class Pucciniomycetes; order Pucciniales; family Pucciniaceae; genus Puccinia; species Puccinia hordei. Next base: position 340,099 of record RDRW01000225.1, on the reverse strand, counting down.
CACCCCTGATTTATCAGGCCCCTCTGGTTTTAATTATATTAAATTTATTTAATATAATTATTAACCTATTTTTCTCTCAATTTTTACATCACAATTCCCCCATATCCTTTGGGAATTGTAACTTTGTACCTTACCCAGAGGTAATACACTCTTTCCATTTATCCTTGCACCACCTGTAGCTAGAAGGACTTGTCCTTGGCATCAGGGAGGCTGACAAAATAGCAGATTTGTTTTTCCCGCTAACTGTTGGTTTCACCAATTAACATGGCTGCTGAATAAAAAGCTGTTGTTATGGCTTTAACAGGTAAAATCCTGCTGCATTACAGATCTCAGAAGAGACATCCAACTTATTTCTTGTCTTTGAATTTACAACTTAATCCACCATTATCTAATCAACTGGTTTTGAAAATCTACCATTTTTGAAACCATGGATACCTTAATGAAGAACAATTTGGTTTTGAAGAAAAGAAAAAAAAAAAAATTGAAAATAGAAATTAAAAATAAGCTTTTTTGATTGCTGTACCTGCTCGAGTAAAGCAGTTAAAACAGCATTTTGATTTATTCACTTGTGCAAGTATATATTTTCCATTGTTTTACTTGCACAAGTACAGGATCCTAATTGAGCAGAGTGACCAGCTTTGACCTCAGACAGGGGAATTTATCACTCCTGCTATATTAAAAGTAACTGCAAAATAACTAATTGGTGTCATCCGCATCACAAATCCTCATTTATGAGGTGAAACCAATTAGGTAAGGATTGTGAATTGATTTAAATTTATAGGAGCTCTCTGAACTTGCTGGGGCACCTGACTGACCCCTTTGAGTTCAGCAACTGGTTAAATGACATGGGTTTGAAGAAATGGTAGCAATGTTGGGTTAAGCCTTGTACAAACATAGAAAACTCTCAGGGGCACCTGACTGACCCCCCTTTAAGTTTTCTTGATTGGTGTTAACCTCATCACTACTCTTATAGTATAGCAGGAGTGATAAATTCCCCTTTCTTAGGTCAAAGCTGGTCCACTTTGCTCAATTAGGATCATTTTTTTCCCCTTTTTTTCCTTTTTTTCCTTTTTTTCCTTTTTTTCCTTTTTTTCCTTTTTTTCCTTTTTTTCCTTTTTTTCCTTTTTTTCCTTTTTTTCCTTTTTTTCCTTTTTTTCCTTTTTTTCCTTTTTTTTTATTTTTATAAACAAACAGCAGTTAGCGTAGCGCTAAACTCACAGTTAGCTCACCACAAAAGGGTACTCCACTAACAGTTAGCATAGCTGAGAAGAGCGCTACGCTAACAGTTAGTGTAGCTGAAAAGAGCGCTACACTAACAGTTAGCGTAGCTGAAAGGAGCGCTACTCTAACAGTTAGCGTAGCGTTTGTTCCAGCTAACACTGCTACAAATCAGCTAACAGGTAATTCCTGTAGCGTTAACTTTTTTTTTTTGAAGTTGCTAACGCTACACTACCCGCTATTTTTTTTTGACAAAATGGTTTAGCGTAGCTGAAAAAAAAATCAGCTAACAGTAACTTTGTGTTAGCGTAGCAACAAAAGCTAACATTACGCTATGCTACAGCTATTGTTAGCATAGCGGGCCAACCGTTGCTATTACCCATACATATACACATAGAAATGGGTGTGCAGTTGGCACACCCTTTCTATGTATATATTTATGTGCTATTACCTATACATATACACATAGAAAAGGTGGTCCAGCTCCACAGCCTTTCTTTATGGATCATAGCCCATACACATATACATAGAAAAGGTGTTCCAACTGAACTGCTTTTCCTATAAATGGGTGTGCAGCTGCACACCTGTCTTTCAACGGGTGTCACACACCAGTGGATGGGTGTGTGACTGCATGACAATCCAGAAGTGTGCTGATGCCCCAAGAATGACATTCCCCTGGCAGCACACCCATTTTTGGGTGTGATTATCAACAACCTCACATATGGCCAAATCCACTTTTGAGACCAGCCAATTATCCAAAAATAAATAAATAAATCATCTATGGGTTCCAAAAGGGGTTGGATGAAGTACCAGCATGTTTCAAAAACTGTGCATTTTTTGAAGACATTCACTTAAATAATGGTGGATTTTTTCATATTTTATACCCCCTAATTTATGGTGATTAAAAATCACCAAAAAAGTCAAAAAAAAAAATCTTCTTTTTTTGAACCTGGTTTTTTGTCTGTGTACACAGTTTCTGGCTTTTATACCCAGGTTTTTTTTAAAGAAAAATTCTTTACTTTTTATGTGACTAATTTACATTTTTTTTGGCCAAACAACATTAAGCCCCAATTTGAGGCCCCTGTGGCCCATTTGATTCACATTTTGACACATTTACACAGGGGGAAATGGGTTATACACAAAGAATAAAATATCTGCACACAAATTACAAGCACAGGAATTTCAGGGCACAAATAACTGTGCTTAAACAGTGAAACCTGAATCTTCAAGCTGTGGCATCAGAACTTTAAGTGGTGCACAAGGGAATTAAAACATAGGTTTCTTTTTATGAGCCCAAAGGTTCCACAAACCTCAGGTATTTCTTCACCCTAAATTTGGTTATTACCCCAAAATTTTCACCAATGGAGTGGGATCAGAACAAGAGATAAGGTGTGTGGAGAAGGTTAATACATATAATCTATCTTGGTGATTTTTTTCATTAATTGTCCCAGAAAGCTATAAGTCTCATAGAGCTTACAACTTTGTATATATTGTGTGCCCTCAAACTAATTTCAATGGCATGGAATCTGTGAGATATAAAGGGTTTACACCTGTAGGTATTTTCACTATATCTCATGTTCAGAAGCAGTACTATTACCAAAAATTTCAGGACAGATTTGAAATTGTATGAAATTATTAGCCTTCTGGGAAATATGCTGAATATTTTATTCAGTTAGCCAGATATTTCTTACCAATCTTCTGCACACCCCTTATATAATCTCATGTGCTTATCCCACTTCATTGCTGAGAGTTTCAGGGTACAAATAGTATGTAATATGAAGATATAGTTGAAATGTTTGAAATGTTTGGGCTTTTATTAAACCGCTATAAAGCTAGAAAAAAATTTCTGTAACAATACCCATACACATAAAAAGTGTATGCAACCCACACACCCTTTTAATGTGTATATGTATGGATATACCCTTACATATCCACATGAAAAGGGTGTGCAGCCTGCACACCCTTTTCAAACAGGGAGTGTGGTCTGTACGCCCATTTTTTGAAGGGTGTGCATTTATCATACCCCTTAGAAATAAGTGAAATACTCTTTTCTCCCAAGATTCCCACTATTCTTCTCCTGGGACTTCAACCACACCCATCTACAAGCCCCAGTTTTACCAGGCAAATAAATCCTGTGCATTTTGCACAATAGTCTATAGGGATTAGACCACCCCTGATTCATCATTCCCCATTGGTTTTAATTATTAACACTTTTTTTCTTCCTTAGTTTTACATCAAAATCACCCACAATCCTTTCAAACTGCTTCTAGGACTGTTGTCCCAGAGTTTTTTAATATTCCTTGTCATCTGTTGCGCGGGCGTTGATAAACGTACGCCAAGCGCGCACGCCCAGGCCAACCCGCACGCCAATTTTTTTTGGCGTGCGGGGCCTACACGCCAATTTTTTTTGGCGTGTAGGGTCTAAACGCTAAAATAAATTGGTGTGTGAGACCAGCACGCCAAAAATGGCGTGTGGTTCCCACACGCCATTCTTTTTGGCGTGTGGGCCCCGCACGCCAAAGAAAATTGGCGTGTGGGACCCGCACGCCAATTGTTTGGCGTCCGCTCCCACACGCCAAACGATTGGCGTGTGGGAGCGCACGCCAAACAATTGGCGTGCGGGTACCACACGCCAATTGTTTGGCGTGTGGGGGGATATCGCATGCAATATCCCCATACACATAATACATACATGTATTATGTGTATGGGGATATACATATCCATCCCCTTCGCTCACGTAATCGAATGGTAGGGACCATTCGATTACGTGAGCAAGCCCGCCGAGTCTGATTCCTTTCAGGAATCAGACCGTCGGTCTGGTTGTTTTCAACCAGAACAACCACGAATTCAAGCAACACCACCACCCACCAATTAAAAAAAAAAAAACGTGAGTAACAAAAAAAAAAAAAAAAAAAAAAAAAAAAAAAAAAAAAAAAAAAAAAAAAATCAAAAAAAAAAAATCAAAAAAAAAAATCAAAAAAAAAAATCAAAAAAAAAAATCAAAAAAAAAAAAAAAATCAAAAAAAAAAAATCAAAAAAAAAAAATCAAAAAATCAAAAAAAAAATCAAAAAATCAAAAAAAAAAAAAAAAAAAAAAAAAAATGAGAAATAAAAAATGAGGAAAAAACCCCAAACAAACCAAAAAAAAGGGTTTTTTTGGGGTTTAATTTTGTGGAAAAGCCCACAGGCCCAGGGCTCCAAGACCCAACTGGCCCAAAGACAGGGCCCAATGGCCGTAAGAAGGGGCCCAGCCTCTGCCCATCACCTCCCGTGGGCCCACAGGCCCACTTTGATGCTCCAAAGGGGCAATAAAACATTCAAAGGGGCCATTCAAACCCCCCAGGCAGCTCAAAGGGCCCCGTATAAGCCCCCAACGCACACCATCCCCCCCAAAAGTGGCCCAATGGGCCCATCTCAAACCCAATCAATCCCCACATCTCTTCCAATTTTTTTTTCAAATTTTTTTTACCATAGATATAGTAACACGTGCTGACATACTCTCCCATTCAAATGCTAACAGATTCCGCACAAATCACCAATTTGACTTCAACAATCAACAATGTCTTCACATCAGACCAGTGAACTAGGACGTGAGATTCATTCCTTTATTTTGTGTATAATATAAGTCCCTGGCTCACTCCCACCCACCCTCCCACCATTACACAGGTTTGGATCTCTGGGAAAAATGCACAGAGCTGGCGCGGCACCCTGCGTTGAAACCAGATGAACGTGAAAACCTGGAGAATTGGGCCTCTAAAATAAAGGCTGAATACGAGCAGTCAGACAATGAGAATGAACAGGTCTCCAGAACCCCGGCCCCGGCTAGAAACACCTTAGGCGCCACTAGGCCTGCTCCACCACAGTCACACCCACGCCCTGAATTTGCAACCGACTCAATGGCATACTTATGTGCACACACTCCTGATCACCTACCTCCTGCAACCAACCCAATCCCCACGCTCAATCAATTTGCAAACCAACAATGCGGACGGGAGACAAGAAATTAACAATCCAGCCATCCGGGACAGCTCTGAAGACCCTGACGCAGAGGGTGAAACAGATGACTCTGAAGATGGTGCAGAAGACCAGCAAGTCCTCCAACAATTCCTTCATGGACGTCCCAAACCTACCTTCCACCAGGAGCCAGTCCATGAACCGGTGCCACAACAAACCCGATATCGCTATGACATGGTACGAATTGAAGATCCTACGGTTGAAGACCCGACGAGCAAAAAGGCGCGCCTGGACAACTCTGCTTCTTCTTCTAAAAATACAGGCCCCATGTATAATTTCTTCACCCCTCATCCCACCTCTCACGAATTCATCACTGCGCAATCACTGCAAGGCCTCAGAATTCCACGGAACCCCCCTGTTGCTGGGCCATCAACAGTCAAGCCACCTACCCAAAGACCACCGGGCGAATCAATTCCTCCTCCCCCGGTCCTGACGCCTCCTGGTAAGTCACTCCCCATTGCTTATGCACACCCATCTTGTAATTAACATCCCTCCTTTGCGCACAGCTATGGGTCTATTTATCCCTGGCCCAATGCTTCCAAAAGCATTGGCAGATGATTTGAATGAAAATTTGGCGGGTGGAATTGCGTGGTCACACCGTTCAGCCGAGAAAATGATTCAAAACATAGCATTCATCCTCACACACCTTTGCTCAATGGTCACACCACATCCAACGATGCCACAGGAGTTCAGCCGAGTCGTTTGGAGGGAAGTGGATACACTTCTGAAGGCATGCAAATCTGGTAATTAATCACTTTTTTTCTCACTTGTTCATACATCACAAAGGCTGATATTTGTGTGGTATGCAGAGAGAATTCTTAACCCCACTCAACCTGGTGCTCTCTCTCTGATAACTCCTGAAGTTGTCAACATGGCACAGCTCGAGGCTTCCCAGGAGAACCGGAAGGCGCCGCCGTCCAAACGTGTCCAGACCCACACACTTGCGGCGAATCTGGCCTCATACTTTTCTCCAAGTGACCACGCTTATCTCCGGCTTAAAAGTGCTTTGCAAGACTGCTGGGCCCTTCAACACATGGAGCAACAGGGCAGTGAATGGCAGCCTCTCCCCCTGGACGAATCTTTGGTGCATACTGCCCATCTTGCATTCCAACGAACTTATGAAAACCTTGGAAGTCACGCAAAGGATGGATCAAGCCCCCAACCAAACACCTCCGGTCTCAAGGTCCTTGGTCTATACTTCACGGGGGCTATGTCAGCCTTGTGTTACATCTGCGGTCTCCAGGCACCAACAAGACCAAAGTATAAAAAGCTTGATGAGTGGTCAACATTAAACACGCGGGAGCAAATGCGGATGCTTGCTGGTCTCCTGGTTTTTGGTCCAACAACCGCCTTTGTCACTAACAAATACGGGTCCGAACGTCCGACTACTTCAAATGCTTCGGCCTTATTGGAATTTGGCGCCAATGTTCTGAAACATAAGGTTGATAGTGGTAATACTTCAGTGATGCCTCACGGGACTTTGGATAACCTCCGATTATACTTTCTCAACTTTTTGTGCTCCATGGGATTTAACCGGATTGGTCATGATGGTTTGCCAATGGTTGATTGGAAAAAACCCATGAAGAGTTTCACAAATGTTTTTCTATTCAAAACCTCCAAATTTTGTTTTCCCAAGATATAGAAATAGCTGTAGCCAACTACCACTTCTGATATATGTACCGGGGGTTGTTTTTTCTTTGGTTTCCCTTTTATTTCTCATTCACATGCCCTTGAGTTGTAATTTCCACCACTGTCTTGCTCATCCACTTGAATGAAACATCAGACTTAAGTGTTTTTTGAAATATAACCCAAACAGAGTATTATTAATAGGCATCCAAGGAGTACTCATGTGGGTTTGTGGTTTCTACCTTATTGAAGGTAGGTTGTGGCCAATTCTTGATGATATATCAGCATTAAACTATAGATTATCCAGAATTGGGCTATTGGGATTCCTTAGTGTTATCATAATTATTATAGGGCATTAAGGAACAAACCCGGTTTTTCCGCGTTTACACACAGTTTTACGCAGCGGCAACCTCAAATTTGCTGCGCAGCACACCCAGTTTTCCGCTTTTAAACCCTTTTTTTTATTTATTTTTTTGCGGGCGGATTTTGATTTTTTTTCAACATTTGAAAAATGTTTAATATACCTCCAGGGGTGTAGAAATTTATGGTATTTTTTATTTCCCAAAAAAACAATGTCTTCTATTTTTTTTGCCCATTAAATATCAGTTCAGGAATGTAATTCAGGCGTATATTCACCATTTGTAAGCATTTTCTAGCTGTTATCAGTAGTGTTGATAACAATTTCTCTTTCTTACACGTATTATTTGTGTGCTAATAAATTATTAACTTGCAATTATGTCTCTTGCTTTTTATTTCATTTATTTATTTCATTCATTTCATTTATTCTAGGGCATTAATAAAAAAACCCAGTTTTTCCGCATTTACACCCGGTTGTTGGTTATTTAATAAACAACATGTAACACTCCAAAGCATCATGCAATGTACCATACCTCTGTGTATAATTGTATGTCCATTTCTTTGTCATGAAATCTGATAAGAAGTTAATTTTATAATCAGTATTTTTTTCCAATGAATTCTTCACCCTCTAAAGTGTATGAATCCATTTAAAAACTCCCTGAATATCTTGAAAGACAGATGTGAAGGTGTTTGGAAATAAATTGAGTCCAAAAATCATCAAAATCCAACCAGTGATTTAAAAAAAAAACTGTTATTCACATTAAATTCTACACCCCTTAAAGTGCTTAGAAAAAGTTTAAAAAATGTGAAAATGTTGAGAAATCCTGGAAATCAAGCTGTGAGGATTTTTTATGAAAAAACCGGCGGGATTGGCCAAAAAAAAAAAACCATGGTTTTTGAGCAAAATAGAAATTACCATGAAAGTCTAAACCCCTGTAAGTATGAGAAATAAATTTAAAACTTTGAAAAATAAAGGAAATCCGCCCGCAAAAAATTAAATTAAAAAAAAACCGGGTGGATTGGCCAAAACAAGCAGAAGACACAGTTTTTTTGCAAATTAAAAATTACCACAAAATTCTACACCCCTTTAAGGATAATAAATCAATTTAAAATTCTGATAAATAAATAATGTTTACTGGTTTTACTTATTTAAAATGCCGCCCTCCATATTTTTGTTTTGTTTTGTTTATATTCCTTGTTTTAATTGTTTATTTTATTTGTTTTAAATAAAATATCAAATGAGGATGATTGGGGAGGTCACGCGCATCAAATGCCGCGCTCCACGTGCTATTTGCTTAAAAATCAACAATACAAAAAACCCGGTGTAAATGCGGAAAACCGGGTGCACTGCGCAGCCGCAGCTGCGCAGAAAAGCGGGTGTAAACGCGGAAAAACTGGGTTTTTTGATTAATGCCCTTATTATATTAAAGGCCCTTTTATTAATATTAATAAAATATTAACTTATCATTGCGTATGTGTCATTTGTTATTGTCACATCTTATAAGTATTATTTATTATCATAGAGTAACCTGAATTATTCATGTGTTAGTTAATCAACGTATTATTAATTTAAGTATATCATTTATTATAAAGATTGATTGTAGTTTAATCATACTATATTATCACTCTATTATTTATTATCACAGAGTAGCCTGAATTATTCATGTGTTAGTTAATCAAGGTATTATTAATTTAAGTATATTTAAATTAAGTATATTATTTATTGTAAAGATTGTAGTTTAATAATACTATGTTATCACTTCTTAAAGTCATAATGATGAATTAATAATACTAATAATATTCACTAGAGATCTTAAAGGAATAATATTAAAGAATAATAAGAATGGTAAATATTAATAAGGATAATAATAATTAGTGTTACTTGCAGTAACTTGGTACATTTAATCATTTAGGTATCAAAGAGTGAAGAGTAGTGGAAGGGGAAACACAGTCTAGCCAAGCAGCTGCTGGGCTCTTGTGAAATAACTGGGAGACTTTAGGGAGAGGAAAGGGAATCGTGGGGGTCCGCTTGACTATCACACGTATCCAATGATTATCATTGAAAAATGATAAGAAGAGGGCTGGAAGCGGTTTAGGGTCCGGGGGAACAGTGGCGGGAATATATGTGGTGCTCCCGCCCGTTCTGCTGAGGAAGACAAATGGCCGGTTATACGCATTGGCCAGAATTGGTCCCACATCCAACTTGCTCATCCATTTGTTCATGGGGACTGATCCACGTGGGTCAGTCACCTGAACACGTCCGTAAGCGCGGTCAAATTCTGAAGGCCCCCCAAGGTATCTTGTCCAATGTGCCTTGTTCTTTTCCATCTCTTCTAACACATCCTTTCGCACTTGGTACCACCCATTGGCCTTGGCGTAGGGACCCTCTGGTCTATCTGCTGCCAATGCGTGTGCCACACATGCATAACCACAGTTCCCATCACCTGCAGGGTTATAAGTGGAATGCAGGTATTTTAAGATCCATGGTGGAAGCTCCGCCTGACAAGAATGATGAGAAGTTGGTTATCAGTTAGAGTCAGTGCATTCCTCTTTGTCCGTGTCAAGCTTGAGTCACTCACTGCAACATCAGTGTTGGTATTCCCCTGTCTTGTTTGGCCAGCCTTGGGTGCAACCTCAGCATCTACATGCCGGTCCTATGAAACATACAATGGAATCAGACCCTGATAATCTAATGTCAAAGTTATAGTACTTACCTTGGCTGTGGGGGGTGAATGTAGCCTGGCCTCACCCTGAAACTGATCATGAGAGCTTGAGGCTTTTCTTGAGGCTTCTGGAGGTGACAGCAGCTTTTCCTCAACCTGCATCTCAATAGATGAGGAGGAATCCACTGGGGGATCAGTTTCTTCATCTGATTGCCCACCTTGTGCGTCAGATTCTGCAACTGATTCCCCATCTGTGGCATCAGATTCTTCTTCTGATGCCCCATGTGGGGCATCAGATTCTTCATCTGATTCCCCATCTGGGGCATCAGAATCTTCATCTGAAACTGCATCTGCAGAATCAGAATCTTCATCTGTTACACCATCCTTACTACCATACTTGGGCTGCCACGTTTCCTTGCGCCGTGATGTTCCTGAACTGGAAGACCCCCGATTCCGTTTCCCAATAGTGAGGCTGCCAATTTGTGGGGGGTTAGTTCTCTTGACTGCTTAGTAAGTCCATCAGTTATCAGCCTCTTAAAAAGACATGCAATAAAGTTGCTTACGCATGAGTGTCTCCACACTGGGTAGCTCATCCAGGTCCCCAGAGGAAGAAGCTGAGGTGTCCAATGGAGCCTGCGCGCGCTTGGACTGTCGCTTACCCCCTTTTCCTTTTGATAAACCGGCCTTCTGTCTTGCTTTCCTTGCCTGCGCCTTTTGGATTTGCACTTCCACAATTTCTGCATGGGTGTCATCGCGCTTTTGAACTCGCCCACTACCCTTTCTCTTCTTCCACGGCCTTTCCAGTTTGTGTTTCACTCGGATAGGATCAGGCTCTGCAAGCGGAACCACGTGTGTGTTTGCATGGACCCTTTGTAATTTTTTCATTGTTGCTTCTAACGCCGAGGGGTGGTGGGACGCCAAGATCTCCTGCTTGAAATCCTCAAAATCGTTTTCAAAGTCGTACAGTGGTTCATCAAGAGCCTGCAATGAACATAGATGAAGATTAGCTAGGAGGGACATGAACAAGTCATACATCAGGAGGACTCACTGGACCTCAGGGTTATAGGCCAGATGCCACTGGACATGGAAATCAGAAGGCTCCACATCTCCCTTCCCCTGGACCAAACATTCAATAGTGTGCGAACACGGAATGCCCAAGCCAGCCTGGAAATTACCTTTGCATTGAAGGCTGGGATCCCCAGGCTTGGATTTCTTCATCTTGATGAACTTTTTGTACTGAGACAAGGCCAACTTGAGCGCATGACAGGAGATTTTGCAGCTGAGGGACTTGAAGGCATTTGGTAGTCCGGTTAATCCCTTCTGTAACTCGTGTGCCAGGTTTGTGTGGGCTGTGTCAAGTTGTTGGTCCACTGCTGCAGCAATTGTAATGAAAAGTGTTGCAAAGTCGCACCTAGCCGACGTCACATAGGTTTTCAGCCAGCTGTGGGCAGATTCACATCGTGACGAAGTCAGATTTCCTAGATGGGGTGTCATTCCGGCCCACGCATTCATGAACTTCTGTCGCTCTCTCCAGACGTTCTTGTACAGGTATTCGTAGACTTTAGTTCGAGTGACTAGGTACCGTGTCAGTTGAGCCCACTTTGAGTTGCAGGTGTCCTCATTGGGGGGGGCGTTGATAAACGCACGCCAAGCGCGCACGCCAACGCCAACCCGCACGCCAATTTTTTTTGGCGTGCGGGGCCTACACGCCAAAAAAAAGTGGCGTGTAGGGTCTACACGCCAATTTTATTTGGCGTGTGAGACCCACACGCCAAAAATGGCGTGTGGTTCCCACACACCAATTTTTTTTTGGCGTGTGGGCCCCGCACGCCAAATAAGATTGGCGTGTGGGCCCCGCACGCCAATTGTTTGGCGTGCGCTCACACATGCCAAACAATTGGCGTGTGGGAGCGCACTCAAAACAATTGGTGTGCGGCTCCCACATGCCAATTGTTTGGCGTGTGGGGGGATCCCGCTGTGGAACTACTCAAAGGGCAGAATAGAGCTTGGAAGGGATATGTATAACTACACTAGTACTAATGTAGGTTATGACAAAGGTGCTGATATAAGAGCTGCCTTCCTGACTAATGCTAAGGGGATGAGTGTAACACTAAGAATAAAATAAAAGGTGTGGCTAATTTATATCTACTCTTAGAAGACTAATACTAATGTGCTTGTTTACTACACACACCAGGTGAGAGGAATGGATGAAGGGGGGATGAGATGTATAAAGTATATGTAATATAAGTATAATAAGAGGCAAGGGTTTGTAGCTTTGGAGTCAAGGTGGGTCAAGAAAGAGAGAGGGGCAATCTTCTTATATTGAATCTAAACTGATATTTATATTGATATATTTATAGGTTGATGGTAACTCTACTAAGTATGTATACTAATTTATGGGATCTGTAATGTTGGTATATGTAGGGGGTAACTTAGTAAGTCTGGGGGTCCATAAGGGAACAAGAGGGAGGAACAGGTGTCCTTATATATCTGAGAAAGAGGAGGAGCCATAAGGCTGGAGGGAGGAACAACTAGGCTATGACATGTAGCTGGTGGGAAAAAGGAAGAACATGACAGATGAGTAGTGAGAAAGTGACTTATATGAAATAGTCATGATAGTGACAGATGAGTAGTGGGAAGGTAGAATTTATGTACAGTAGATATGATGTAAGATGTTACTGAATAAAGCCTAGTCATGTGCAGTGTATGTTATGTAGTGTCTATGTATTTTATATAATATTTATTTTGTATCTTGGTTGTGTAATATATCTACTTATAATATGTACTTATTGTATTCTATAACTTGCTTTACACTGTAACTTGCTGGATTATTCTTGGTTTGCCTGTAACTCTTGAACCATGAGGAATTTGAGGGTGGTTGGAGTGAGTGACTAGGGTTAAAATGGGGTGTAGAATCTGATTATGCAATAATAATGGTGAATATGTGTAAGGTTTGGGATTTATATGTGTATATGTGTAAGTATTTGGGGTTTATGAATGATAAGTAATCTTTACAATATAGTAATGAAGTGGAATGGATCACCACATCCTCCCTCAACTTATTGTCTGACCCCAGACAATGCAGCCAAAAGAGAAAGGGCTGGAAAAAAAAGTGATCCATGGAAGTCCAGAGTATTCCTGTCCAAGGTCCAAGTGATCCAATCCAGTATTAGTCCATGCCAGTGTCCAGTATGAGCCAATCCAGTATAATTTGATCCAAAGTCCAATGTCCATAGTATTCAGTATCCATGTATCCATTATCCATTGTATTAATCTTCTTGTAAAATATATATTATAGTCTTTAAAGTGGTTGAAATTCCTTCTAGTATGCCATCTTGCTGAATATGTTCTTCATGTAAAAGTATCCTTGAAATTCTTGATTTTATTTTAATTATAAGCTAGGTTCATTATTTATTAGACTCAAATACTAAGCCATCATTGTACTTGTATACATGTATTTCTAATAAATGTTCATTCTAGCCTTCTTATTCTTATTCATATCTTCTTGAAATTCTTGGACACTAATAAATGCTTACTGATAATTCTTGAGGTGGTGGTATAGTAGGAGCAACAATTCTTCTTAGTCTGGTTTTATATATCTTCTAATCTGAGTAATCCTTTGGCCTCTGGGTATTGGTGCTGATATGACTATGTCCTTTGGGGTATGGTAAAATATCTTGATGTTGGGTTAAGTGGTTTCTGATTTGGTTTGATTGGATGGAATTTTCATTGGGTGAAGGGTGGAAACTGAGAGGATGCTTGATTGTTCTTCCTGGGTTTGAAATAAGTATATAAGATATATGTAGAATGAAAGGGAGCCTCTTTGTGATGTGATGTTGATGGGTGGAATGAGTAGAAAATATGTTGAGTTTGTGATGAGCTGATGATGAGGTGGAATGAGTAGAAAATATGTTGAATGTGTGTTTTGATGATGACTTCTTTTGATGTATGGTAGTTGAGGATCAGTGTTCTGGTGAGAGGAGGGAAGAAGAAAAAAATCAAAAAAATCCTGGTAATTTTCCATTTGGCAGTGAAGTGCTCCTCCCCCAACTTATTGTCTGTCCCCAGACAATGGAGGGAAAAAGAAGAAGAAAAATGTTTTGACAGATTCTAATTTTTTACATATATGAATACTTGGGAGTTTTTTTTTTTTTTTTTTTTTTTATTTTTTTATTTTATTTTATTTTATTTATTTTCCTTTCTCTTTTTTTTATTATTTTTTTTTATGTTGATATTCTATTGATTTATTTTGATATTTATATTTTTATTTATTTATTTATTTATTTTTATTTTTATTTTATTTATCCATTTTTTTTTTTATATTTTATTTATATGTATTGATTTTATTTTATTTGTTATTTTATTTTACTTCGTTTTTTTTTATTTTATATGTATTTTTGTATTTGGACAAAAAAGAAAAATTTACGCTGATAGAGACGCGTTCCCGGGTCGTACACCGGCGTCGAGAAAAAAAATGTGAAAGAAAAGAAACGTCGCGTTGTAAGCACGTGACGACGTTTAAGTAATAAAAAAGAAATAAGCGTAAAGGCCGTTCCCGGATCGTACACCGGCGTCGAAACGTAGACTGAATGAGAGTTGTCTGTCAATCTGGGTCGTTCACCAGCGTCGGAAACGTTGTAGTTGAGGCCCATCCTCCTGGTTCGTACACCAGAGTCGAATCGATGGTTGTTTGTTTTTATTATTTAAGCAGCCGCATTCGGCTGCTGTTTTCTTTCTTCCTCTTATTTTTTTTATTATTCATACCTAGGCATTCGTTTTATTCTTCCATGTCTTCCCCTACCCGTCCAATTTCTGTAGCGTCGTCCGCTCCTTCGTCTACAAACAGCGACGACTCCCAATTTTCCGCTAGCTCTCCTGCCCCTCGGTCTGTTGCCCATGTCGAAATGTTTGGGCCATTTCTTCGTGATTCATTTTCCCTGGAGGAACTATCCGCCCTTCGCGGCACCGTATTGGACCACCTCCTCGAGTTTGCCCGCGCCGACCACGCCAATTCCCGGAATGCTGCCGTTAGTCGCCGCCAACTCTTTAGCCGTATTTATGATTCCTTCGATTCTGTAAGTTTCTGTCCTCTTTTTTTTTTTTTTTTTTTTTTTTTTTTTTTTTTTTTTTTTTTTATTGTACAGATAAATAAAAGAGAATTTTTTAAGGTGACTTTTATGTGTATAATAAATTTTTTTTTTTTTTTTTATTTGTGTTTATTTATTTATTTATTTATCTTTTGCTAATGGTTTTTTTTTTTTTTTTTTTTTTTTTTTATTATATTTAAATATAGATTTTGATGCATACCATTATCCAGGAAAAAGAAGAACAGGATAGGGAAAATAGGATAATTGCTGAGGGTATGTATTTTTTTTTTTTTTTTTTTTTTTTTTTTATTTAAATGGGAAATTCTCTGATAAAATAATGTTTTACTTGATTTGCAGCAAACCTTCTAGAAAATTCAGTGCCATCCAATTCCTCTAGTGTGTAGGATCCTCCTGGATTCCTGGTTTTGATTTTGTAAGGTCCATTCCACTTATTTTGAAAGAGTTTTCCCCATTGGGAGTCTAAAGCTTTATTGTACACTAATACCAGTTCTCCCTTTTGTAGTGGCCCTCTGTCTTTCTTCTTTTTGTTCCAGTAGTCCACTGATTTTCCCCTGGTTTGTATAAGCTGTTGATGTGCCTGTTGAAGAATAGAATCCCTATTTTCCAGCTGATGAGTCCTTGCCAACAGAAGATCTTGAGTTGTTTTCACCTGGGCCCAATTTATTCCTAAAAAAGTTTCAAGTTCTAAATCTATAGGTAAGATGGGTGGTTGGCCAAATACTAATTCATAAGGTGAAAACCCTGTGGTCCTTTTTGTTGATATCCTGTCTGAAAACAAAACCAATGGTAAATAGTTTCTCCACTTCTTTCCTTCCTGTCCACAGAGCTTGACTAGAGTATCCTTGATTGCTTGGTGGCCTCTTTCAATCATCCCATTAGCCTCAGGATAATAGGGTGTGGTTACTTTTATTTTTACTCCAGCTTCCAGGAGAGTTTGTTTAAAGTCTTGGCCAAATTCTGATCCTCCATCCACTGTGACTGACCAAGGAGCACCATATCTGTGGATCCAATTTTCCAAGAACCATTGAGAGATTTTCTTTGCTTGTATCCTTTCTAGGCCAACTGCTTCTACCCATCCAGACAGGTCATCTCTTGCTATTACCAGGTATTTCCATTTTCCAGCTTTAATATGAACTGTATCCAGGCTGACTCTTCCAAAAAGTGTTGATGCTCCTGTAGGATTCTTGGGTTCCATTGGTAGTACTGAGTTCCTCTTCTGACAAGCTTCACAGGATTGGACCCACTTGGTTACACTTCTTTTTAGTCCTGGCCACCAAAATCTGAGTCTGGTCCTTCTATAAGTTTCTGATACTCCTCTGTGGCCCAAAGATTCATGGAGGGAATGGAGGATGGAGATTTGAGCTGTAGGGTGAGTGACTACTATCTGGGAAAAGGGTTTGTTATTTCTATGAAGTATATTATTGGAGAGGAAGAATGAGGTTGATTTGTGTAAAATTTGTTTGAATTCCAGTTTGCTGCATCCAGGTGGTTTGTTCATGGTTAAAAGATATTCCTGCAGATGTTTCCAAACTCCTTGTTGAAGATTACCTGACTCCTCCCCCAACTTAGCTGATGTCCCCAGAAGCAATCCAACAGAAGCATGTTTCAGTCCAAATCCAGGATGGGGTTTGATCCAATCTTCATCTTCATCAAAGCTCTGGCAATCTTCTTCTCCTGGGTCCAAAGGTCTTCTTGAGAGTGAATCAGGTAATGTAAAAGTTTTTCCAGGTGTGTGTACTAAATCAAAGGAAAATAACTGAATAAAAGCAATCCATCTGTTCATAGGGGCATTGGGAAGTGAAGGGTTGTTGATCATCCCAATAAGACATTGTGCATCCACTCTAAGCTGGAAATGTTGGCCCCATAGTCTGGTCTGAAGTTTCTTGAGGATTTTGGTGACACCACATAGCTCTAACTTGGATTGTGAGTATTCTGACTCTCTTTTTGAAAATACCACTGATTCATAGATAACAGGCCTGTCTAGTCCATTGGAATCTTCTTGGGTGAGTATAGCTCCTGCTGCAATATAACTGGAGTCCACTGATAATTTGATGAGTCCTGCTTCAGGTCCATAGTCCAATTTACTGAGGGTGATGTCTTTTCCAATAATTCTCTTCAGTTCTTCAAATGATGCCTGGCAATCTTCAGTCCATTCCCATATTGAATCTTTCCTAGTAAGTTTTCTGAGGGGTGCAGTGATAGTGGAGTAATTTTTGATAAACATTCTAACATAAACACAAATACCCAGGAATCCTCTGACTTCTGTTGGTGTGGTAGGGACTGGCCATGTTTCAATTTTGTTGAGCTTCTTTGTTGATATTTTCCTTCCTTCTTTGCAGACAACATGTCCAACCAGATCCAGGGCAGGGACACAACAGGCAAATTTCTTTCCAGATATGGTGAGTCCAGCTTCTTCAATCCTATATAAAATCCTTTCCAGAGTAATGGCATATTCATAGATAAACTTTCTGATTTGGGGGTTTTCCTTGAGTTTTTTTCCATTGTAGTCTGAAATAGGTCCCTTGATTCCTCCATCATCAATAAATATACCCATATGCTGAGGTAATTCATCCTGGAGGATCCACATCATCTGGGCTTGATATACTGCAACTGAATTGGTGGCTCCTTGGGGCAATCTGGTGAGTTGAAATCTTCCTAGTGGGGTTTCAAAGGTGGTTAATGGTCTTGATTCCTTGGCTAACTCCCTTTCATCATATCCCCCCATAATATCTCCTAGTCCATAGCATGCCCTTCCAGTAAAGGATTCAATGAGTTCTTCTGGGGATGGTGGTAAGCCTGCATCTTTGATGGTGATTTTGTTAAGTTTCTGAAGATCATGGACTATTCTGAGTTTTCCATCTTGTTTTTTTACGCAGAATATAGGGCTGGAATAGCTGGAAAAAGATTGTTCATAAAGGCCAGTTCTGAGTCTTTCTCTTATTAATTCTATGACTTGAGGTTTGATTGGTGCAGGGATTGGAATAGGTTTTTGCTGCCAAGGTTCATGAGGAATGACTGGGATGATATAGGGTTGTCCATAGGTATGTCTGAGTAGTCCTCTTTCTTCCTCCACAAAGGCCAAGGAATTTTGTCTGAGAGTAATTACCCATACTAATAAGAGATATTCTTGTTCTGATAGCCATCCAGAGGGTCCAAAGTTGATGAGGTCCAGCCTTTCTTGAGTGATTTTGTGGGTTGGTTTGAATTGTGGAGGAAAAGGAGTAAGTGGAGTGGAGTAGGGATTCCTGGAGAGTTGGGGTCTTGACAGAGGTGGATTAAGAGAAAGGGGCATAGGTTGGTTTACAGGTTTGATTTTTTTAGAGTTGATTTGTATTTTGCTAAATGAGTGACTGGTGTTTTATATTTTTTTTGTTGGTTTGCCGCTCCCCATCTGTCAGGGAGAAGAGTTGGAGTCCAGGCCCTGGTCTAAAAAATCCCTGGTAGCTGAGTTGACTGGCAGAGTAGTTTCCCACTTTTGGTTGCTAGGCAGAATGATGGGTACCAAATAAGTTTGTCCAGAAGAGTCCATAATAGAAAGTGATTCCCCTTGAGCTCCATTGTACTTGATTGTAGCTGATACATCCATTAAGAAAGGCTTCCCAATAATTAGTTGAACAGGTCCTTCAGCCACCCAGAAATGTACTATCCTGGATACCTTTCCAATGGTTACTTCCACTTCCTCAGCAATTCCTGGTATATTGGTATGGTGGCCTCCAATTCCCTTAAGTCTCATAGATTTAGCAGTGAGTACCAATCCTAGTTGGTGAGCCAGCCCTGCAGGTATGATATTGACCATTGACCCAGTATCCAAAAGAGCTTGGTGAGTCTGTCCATTTATGTTGAGATTTACATATCCAAGGGGGCATGAATAGTGAGTGGTCTGGTCCTGTGGTGCTTCCTCATCTTCTCTCCTTATGGTGTTAGCTGACTTAGTGGGTTCCAAAGGCAGCCTTCTGTTTGAGATCCTCTTTTTGAAAGCATCAGTGACACCACTAGAGATAGCAAATATTTCTCCATAGGCCAACTCCATTTTTCCTTCAGTAAGCATCCTTTTGGCAATATCTTCTTCTGCTCCTGGGTAATCCTTGGCCAAAGTCTTCTCTAGGTAGGTTTTCTTTGATGGTTTTTCCTTGGGTGGAGTGATGGTTTCTTGTGTTTCTGAGTCCAGGAATCTGACATGGGGGTCTGTTTTTGGGTTCTGATTCTGTATCCTGCCTGGGGGAACTGGGGTCCTGGCCATATGTAGTAAGTCTTCTGTATCCATGTCCATAATGTTGTCTTTTTCTTTCCTGATCCTTTTGTCTGCCATTTTGGGTTCTTCTGGGTCCTTGGTTCCTCTGGTCCTCTTTCCAAGGTCTGCTTCATAGATGGTGGATGGTTCAAGGTTTATTGCTTCTTCCAGTTGTCCAAAGGAGGATGATACATTGGGTTGGTCCTTGGGGAAAGCTGATACCACAGATTGAATTGGTCTTCTGGGGTCCCATGGAATCATAGTTTTGTCTGGGAGTCTGAAATCTCTGCCATCTCTGATTACTGATCCTTTGGTAACATCTTCTTCTAGGGTCTTACATCTGGTGGTACTGTGGGTGTTTTCAAAGCAATAGTAGCACTTTAAAGTATAGGGCCTGGGAGCTGAATTGAATCCTGGGGCTGGTCCAACTAGATGAGGAGGGGCTGATCTTCCAGCAGTAAGGGATGCAAGTTGTTTGGTGATATCTTCTAATTTCTGATCTGTAGTCCTGGCTTCCAGAGGCTTAGTGGTCCATGGCTTGCTAGTTGAAACAGGGTTAAAGGTATTTACTGGAGGACTTGGTTTGGAGATGGTACTGATTGGATTCTGGGTAGGGTTTTCTGGTTCCATTAGGCTCGTTTCCAAGACTGTAGCTGACTGAACCTCTCTGTGTATGTAGGTGAACAAAACCTGGGTGCTGGGAAGAATATGGCCTCCATCCTTGAGTGATACCATCTTGTTGTCCCTGAGAAGTTCCTTGGTGATGGATATGGCTAGAGTTGGTTTGAGGGCTTTGAGCAGAAATTTTCTGAAATCCTCCAAGCTGGTGTAGTATCCTAGTCTGACCAAGTAGTGGGTAATGGTTTCAAATTTGGTCCTAAAGCATTTGAATTCCTGCAAGGTGCTGATCCCTCCAGTTTGTGTAGACAGATTTACCAAGTTCCTCAAGTCTTCTTCAGTGTACTTGACCAAGGGGAGAGAGGATCCAAACCTAGTAAGTAGTTGCTCCTTCAATGTCTCCCAGTCAGAGTCCTCATAGCCAGTCATCTCTTCTAGCTCATCCTGGAGGTCTGATCCTCTTAGAAAGAAAATAATCTGTTTGCATAGTTCATGGGGAGAGGCACCATCAGCTGACCCAGCAATCTCATACCTTTTTATAAATTTATCCACAGGTATGTTTGATCCATCAAAGAAGAGGTTCCTGTCCATTGGTTTGATCTTGACTGCTCTATTGGAAGGCATAGAGTATCTGGGCATCCTGGGTTCCTTATCCAAAAAGTGAGTGAATGGAGTTTCTGAATGTTGATGAGAAGCTACTGGAGAATGAGGGTGTGGTGCAAGTTGGTCTTCAGAAGTTGCTGATGAGTTGTTGTTGACTCTGTATTGTCCAGGATTGGGGATGTTGCCAACATTGTTCCTGGAAGGCCTGGCTGGGTTGGGGTGGGAATTCTGTCCTACATTGGTATTAATTGGTTGGCTGACTGGAGGGTAGATACTGGGGGCTGAGTAGAATCCTGGAAATCCTTGTTGAGACATGACTGGTAAGAGGTTGGTTGATGATTTATGGGTAGTGAATGTGGATATGTATAAGTCTTTTGAAGTGGTTTGTGAGGAGATAAGTTGATTAATGTCTTTATATTTTTATGTTTTTGTAGATGTTGAAGTTGTGGAGAATAGAGAAGGGGAAGGTGAGGTAGTAATGAGACTGGGAAGTATAGCTGTTACTAAAACTGAAGATATCTGAAGGAAAATCAGGCCACTGTTGGGACACCACTTGTGGAACTACTCAAAGGGCAGAATAGAGCTTGGAAGGGATATGTATAACTACACTAGTACTAATGTAGGTTATGACAAAGGTGCTGATATAAGAGCTGCCTTCCTGACTAATGCTAAGGGGATGAGTGTAACACTAAGAATAAAATAAAAGGTGTGGCTAATTTATATCTACTCTTAGAAGACTAATACTAATGTGCTTGTTTACTACACACACCAGGTGAGAGGAATGGATGAAGGGGGGATGAGATGTATAAAGTATATGTAATATAAGTATAATAAGAGGCAAGGGTTTGTAGCTTTGGAGTCAAGGTGGGTCAAGAAAGAGAGAGGGGCAATCTTCTTATATTGAATCTAAACTGATATTTATATTGATATATTTATAGGTTGATGGTAACTCTACTAAGTATGTATACTAATTTATGGGATCTGTAATGTTGGTATATGTAGGGGGTAACTTAGTAAGTCTGGGGGTCCATAAGGGAACAAGAGGGAGGAACAGGTGTCCTTATATATCTGAGAAAGAGGAGGAGCCATAAGGCTGGAGGGAGGAACAACTAGGCTATGACATGTAGCTGGTGGGAAAAAGGAAGAACATGACAGATGAGTAGTGAGAAAGTGACTTATATGAAATAGTCATGATAGTGACAGATGAGTAGTGGGAAGGTAGAATTTATGTACAGTAGATATGATGTAAGATGTTACTGAATAAAGCCTAGTCATGTGCAGTGTATGTTATGTAGTGTCTATGTATTTTATATAATATTTATTTTGTATCTTGGTTGTGTAATATATCTACTTATAATATGTACTTATTGTATTCTATAACTTGCTTTACACTGTAACTTGCTGGATTATTCTTGGTTTGCCTGTAACTCTTGAACCATGAGGAATTTGAGGGTGGTTGGAGTGAGTGACTAGGGTTAAAATGGGGTGTAGAATCTGATTATGCAATAATAATGGTGAATATGTGTAAGGTTTGGGATTTATATGTGTATATGTGTAAGTATTTGGGGTTTATGAATGATAAGTAATCTTTACAATATAGTAATGAAGTGGAATGGATCACCACACAGCTCACGTAATCGAATGGGAGGTCCCATTCGATTACGTGAGCGGGCCGGCTGACGAGGTTATACAACCTCGTCAGCCGGGAGGACTTCCTCCCGGCCAACAAGGTTATACAACCTCGTCGGCCAGGAGGAAGTCCTCCTGGCTGACGAGGTTGTATAACCTTGTCAGCCGGGAGGACTTCCTCCCGGCCAACAAGGTTATACAACCTCGTCAGCCAGGAGGAAGTCCTCCTGGCCGACGAGGTTGTATAGCCTCGTCGGCCGGGAGGACTTCCTCCCGGCCGACAAGGTTATACAACCTCGTCAGCCAGGAGGAAGTCCTCCTGGCCGACGAGGTTGTATAGCCTCGCCGGCCGGGAGGACTTCCTCCCGGCCGACGATGTTATACAACCTTGTCAGCCAGGAGGAAGTCCTCCTGGCCAACGAGGTTGTATAGCCTCGTCGGCCGCCTCCCGGCCGGCGAGGCTATACAACATTGTCGGCCAGGAGGACTTCCTCCTGGCTGACGAGGTTGTATAACCTCGCCGGCCGGGAGGACTTCCTCCTGGCCGACGAGGTTGTATAACCTCGTTGGCCAGGAGGACTTCCTCCCGGCCGACGAGGTTATACAACCTCGTCAGCCAGGAGGAAGTCCTCCTGGCCGACAAGGTTGTACAGCCTCGCCGGCCGGGAGGACTTCCTCCTGGCCGACGAGGTTGTATAACCTCGTCGGCCGGGAGGAAGTCCTCCCGGCCGACGAGGCTATACAGCCTCGTCAGCCGGCCCGCTCACGTAATCGAATGGGCCCTCCCATTCGATTACGTGAGCGAGGGGGGACCCGCACGCCAAAAAAATTGGCGTGCGGGGCCCACACGCCAAAAAAAATTGGCGTGCGGGGCCCACACGCCAAAAAAAATTGGCGTGTGGGACCACACGCCCTTTTTGGCGTGTGGGTCTCACACGCCAATTTATTTTGGCGTGTAGACCCTACACGCCAATTTTTTTTGGCGTGTAGGCCCCGCACGCCAAAAAAAAGTGGCGTGCGGGTTGGCGTTGGCGTGCGCCGTTGGCGTGCGTTTATCAACGCCCCATTGGGGGCATGTGCGACCTCATGCCAGAGCCTCATGAATTTGGCCCATTCTTCGCCATCGCCAGCAAAGGCTTGCTTTCAGTTTGTCACAATTTTCCGATCGATGTGCCACATGCACAAGTTCGCGGTTGCATTCGGAAAGTGCTTTGAGATAGCATTACGCAGTGCCGATTCCCTGTCTGTCACAAAGACCTTTGGCGCGTGGTCAGCGTCCCATATAGATCTATGGGTATCACACAGGCACCGGAGTATAGTCAGTTTATGATGAGAATAGGTGATTAGTCAAATATACCACCCACTTCAACTTATCAAGAGCCCATGAGTAGGCCTCATTCTTCTCGTTTCGCATGAAACAAAAACCAATCGAAAAACTGTGATTGGTTGCAGTTTGGCCAACCACATGCAGCAGGGGGTAGTTGTTCAGGTTTGTCTTGTAAGTGCAGTCAATGTTGACCACATGGTGGAACCTGCGAGCAAGAAGCAAAGATCCTGGGTGCGCAAACCACAAGTAAAGGAGCTTGCCGTCTGTGTTGTAAACGTCCTCGTGTGTCCAATTGGATTCGTTGAGGCAACGTAGGAGGTACTCGATTGGGGTGTTGCCAGCCCTCTTCTCTGCCCTCAGTGCCTGCTTTGTGTTGTATATCGTCCTGTTGGTTACAAACCTTCCCTCACTGCTAGTAAGGAGTCTAGCAATTGCCTGGGGTTGCATTCCAAGAGACGATAAGCGAGCAACCTCAGTTTGGCCTTTGACAGAGAGCTTCTTGTGGATGACTACATGTTCCAGATCGATTGGACCATTATTGTGCTCAATCGTCTTTCGGCATTGGAGTTCCCATGGTGCATCCTTGAGTTTTACTGAAGTCGGTTTGTGGCCGGATATTTTGAAGCAGCACCCCAGTCGCTTATTCCTAGACTCTCGAAACCGGATAGCATCAACTGAGGTTTGGTCTTCCCCGTCCACTGTGCATGCAAATTAGATGTTCTTGTCCCGCTTGGAAGCACAAACTTTCAGAGCGTAACCATGCTCGTGGGCCCATGTGGTGACAAAGTGTTTGAGATCAGTGACACATGTGAAAAGGAATTTGGGTGGTGCATCCATTGCATCTGGAAACACAAGCAGTTCAGCCAGTCTGCCTCAAGTGGGCAAATTAAGAAACTAGAAGAACTTACTGCCAACTGAATAATCATAAGATTGTACATCTTCAGATTTCATCAACACTTTATGCGGTTGATTGGCGGCGGGTAACATTGCGGGGGCCAGCGGTGAACGTCCTAAAGGATTGAGAGGGTATACTGGAAGATTGACTAGGTAAACATTAGGTCTTGGTAAGATGAAAACAAGGTGGAGAAATATTTGAAGACTCACCTTCAGCCACAGTTTGAGGGACTTGAGGGCTGAAAGTTGCAGGGGGAAACGGTTGAGGGCTGGGTGGTGCAGGGTGATACCCCAGGAGATGTAGCCGTGACGCTTGGGTATTTTACTGGGAGATTGTGCAGGTAAACATTAGTTCTTGGTAAGATGAAAACAAAGTGGAGAAGTATTTGAAGACTCACCTTCAGCCACAGTTTGAGGGACTTGAGGGCTGAAATTTGCTTGGGGAAACAGTTGAGGGCTGGGTGGTGCAGGTTGATACCCGCCAGGAGATGTAGCCGTGATCCTTGGGTATTTGACTGGGGAATTGAGTAGGTAAACATTAGTTCTTGGTAATATGAAAACAAAGTGGAGAAGTATTTGAAAACTCACCTTCAGCCACAGTTTGAAGGACTTGAGGGCTGAACGTTGCTGGGGGAAACTGTTGAGGACTTTGTTGTGCAGGTGGCCAAATTTGAGGGCTAAATGGCGCAGAGGAGGTTATTTCCCCCAGAGATGGCTGCATATCTTGCATGACGGGTATGGAAGGGACTTGATTTGTCTGCGGCGGAGCGGGCACTGATGGTTGGCCAACGGGGAAAATGTGAGAGGTTGTCAGGCCTTGGAAGTGAGTGGGTCCAAGAGTGAATGGGTTGGCCGGGTGGGACAATGGTTGGGGTCCCGGCTGCCAGTAGTTTGAGATTTGTGGTGCTTGATGGGATTGCGGAAACGGATGGGATGGTGGGGCTTGAGTTATATGAGGTGGTGCGTAGAGGGCTGGCTGAGCCAGATAGGATGGTTGGGCTGGATCAAGCTGATAGGTAGAGGCTGGAGGTCGATTGTGATAGTGGGTGAATTGAGGCAATTGTACCTCATATGGGCGGAACACAGGCTGCGCTACTGGGTGGGCTGGGGGGACAGGGTTTGGCTGGATTGCCAGTCTGTAGTTGTTGTATTTGAAGCTGTAGGTGGCTGGGTGGGCTGAGGGGACCGTAAGGGGCTGGGGGGCTTGGCCATATTGGGTGCTTGGGTAGCCATAGTTAGTTGCTAGGTGGCCTGATTGATTGATTGGAGCTGCAGGTTGGCCAAGCACGTGTGAATTTCCATACGCAGAGGTTTGATTTTGATACATGTTTCCAAGTGGGGCGTGAGGGTGATGGTTGGGGTCAACCTCATAGAATCCGTATGGGCGTGGAGGCTGATTGCTTGAGGAGTTGTAATGACCAGTGTGAGACATTGTTTGCTGGTGATTTGGTGAATTGTGCGGAATCTGTTTGGATTTGAATGGGAGAGTTTGTCAGCACGTGTTACTATATTTACGGTGAAAAAAAATAGAAATAGGAAGAGATGTGTTTGAGATGGGCCCATTGGGCCACTTTTGGGGGGGATGGTGTGCGTTGGGGGCTTATACGGGGCCCTTTGAGCTGCCTGGGGGGTTTCAATGGCCCCTTTGAATGTTTTATTGCCCCTTTGGAGCATCAAAGTGGGCCTGTGGGCCCACGGGAGGTGATGGGCAGAGGCGGGCCCCTTCTTACGGCCATTGGGCCCTGTCTTTGGGCCAGTTGGGTCTTGGAGCCCTGGGCCTGTGGGCTTTTCCACAAAATTAAACCCCAAAAAAACCCTATTTTTTGGTTTTTTTGGGGTTTTTTCCTCATTTTTTATTTCTCATTTTTTTTTTTTTGTTTTTTTTTTTTTTTTTTTTTTATCGGATTTTCAGACTCACCGCTTTTGTTGATCAAATCGGAGAGCGGTGGGCGGTGTTTGTTGTGGTTCTGGTTGAAACAACCAGGACCATAAGCGAGCCCCAGTCCGGAAACAGACTCGGGCTCGCTCACGTAATTGAATGGCCCCTCCCATTCAATTACGTGAGCGGGGGATGTGTATATCCCATACACATAATACATACATGTATTATGTGTATGGGGATATACATATCCATCCCCCCGCTCACGTAATCGAATGGGAGGGGCCATTCGATTACGTGAGCGTGTGAGACCCGCACGCCAAACAATTGGCGTGCGGGTCCCACACGCCAATTTTCTTTGGCGTGCGGGGCCCACACGCCAAAAAAAAATGGCGTGTGGGAACCGCATGCCATTTTTGGCGTGCGGGGCCTACACACCAATTTATTTTGGCGTCCAGACCCTACACGCCAAAAAAAATTGGCGTGTAGGCCCCGCACGCCAAAAAAAATTGGCGTGCGGGCTGGCGTTGGCGTGCGCGCTTGGCGTGCGTTTATCAACACCCCTGTTGCGCCATAGTGTGGCTAGAAGGATCAGTCCTTGGAATCAAATAGGCAAAAACGGGCTAATCATGATATTGATGGTGCTATAATTCTATCAAAATAAGATTACAAGGGAAAAGATTCCTTTGGATGATCTATTCACTATGTATTGTGTTTTTACAAAAGCTTGGCATGGTTTGCATCAAGATTCTTTAAAATCAATTGAAGACAAACAATGTTTTCATGTTTTTCAAAACCCATGATCTGATCCTTGTACTGTGTGTAGTAGCTGGAACCAGAGAATCCCCCAAGGGGAAATCATGTTCTGTCAGGAGCACTGTCTCAGTCTATAGAAAAAATCTATCTACTGGGGTTGGGGAGAAACCACACCCCACAAATCCATAGACAACATGCAAATGTGTGAGAAACACATATGGTGTTGCAAGTTAGTCTGGGCACATGCCCAAACTCGGCCCAAGACAGGCCTGTAAGCAAATGAGGAGATGAAAGATTATAAACTTAACTCAATCACATAATATATCTACTATAAAACTAAAAAAAATAGGCTCCTGGAGCCAAACAAACCATGCAAGGTTTGTACCGTATCAATAAATGCAACCTAACGGGTCGACGTCGGCCCGTTAGGTTGCATGACATGGATCACGGATCTTGGCGTTGATCCTTGTCTTTCTACAAGTCCCTCCCCCCAAAATTGGGGGCTATGTAATTGTAGTTTATAAATACATATTATGTCAGAAAACCTAATCATCATGTTATACATAACTACATACTGCGGCGCATTCATGTATATAGTTATGATACCAAAAGTAGCCTGTGCTTACTGTGATGTGATTCTCTTTGTCAGATTCACAATCTTATAAGGGCAAGCGCGCTGGGCCAAGCCCGAAGCCCGCATGGCACTTTTACAACCCCTGCTTGGCACTGTCCAAAGTTGATGAGGGTCGGGCCCAAGCCTTTCTTGGCCCAAGCCTTTCTTGGCCAAAGCCAAGCAAGTGTTCCATGCCCACCAAAACTTGATGCACCCCAATGCTCATGGGGTGCATCATTCTTGTAATTCACTTTATTTTTTACTTTTTACTTTTTATAGTTAAGTTGTTAATTCAGTTAGTTGTTGGGATCCATAATGTGATATTCTGACATCAAGACAGTAAGCCAAAATGGTGTTGGACATCAAGACTGTAAGCCAAAAAGCTGTTGGACATCAAGACTGTAAGCCAAAAAGCTGTTGATGAGAAATGAAAAATAGATCAGAACAATGGATCGTTGAATCAGAATGGATGAAAATTAAACAAGAAAAAAGAAGAAGAAGAAACTCACTTTGAAATGGGGTGAGAGGCAGTTCAGTGGAGTGACTGATTGAGATCTGATGATCTTGTCGGCCAACAGCTTGAAATGGGCCAAGGGAAACTTGGCTATGTGCCAAGTCCCGCGGCCCGCTCAACCTAGCAAAACAAGCCCTCTGGGCACATCCCAAACCCCCTGTGGCACTCGGCCACACGGGAGTTGGGCATGTGCCCAGACTTGCCACACCATACGTGAACAACTGATATGGTAAACAATCATAACGCTGTGTGAGTCAGTAACCTGAAGATACACCCAAGACTGTGCCCCTAACTGTCAGATTACCAACATTGAAGACAGCAATGTTGATGAGTTCATCACGATGGCCACTAATGGTAAACACACCTTTTATTACTTTCTCACTTGAAGAGGACAAGACCCTACAAAATTAGTACCAACCAGGAGCTAACTACCATCCCTTCCCGTCATCACAGGAGAAGAATTTGAGGCTGAAGAGCCAAGCTCGGCTGTGCATACCACCCCTTACCAACAAGTAGCCGAGACGGCCGTGGCATGAGTGATGACCGTACCTGAATCATGTGAGTAGAATTGAGAATATGTGTCATTTTCCAAACAACTTAGAAACTCATCAATCATTCCCATGTGGCCAGCAGAATACAACCGTTTACACAATCCCATTCAACTTATCTTCACCAGAAAACTTCAAAAAAAACCCAAACAAAAGACTTGTCATCATCAACACCCAATCACATCATCTCAGTTTCATTAACTCTCTCCATTCCTCGATTCATCCACTTGCCCCTCTCCAGCCTCTCTTCATTTTCCTTTGTCTTTTCTGCTCTTATCTCATATCAAACCATTTACCCTACTTCTTCCTATCTTCACACTCAATCAAGCTCCCTTCTATCCTCCTTGTAAAAAACCTCGGCCAGTCAAATTGTTCACCATACCTCTACCCTTTTAGGTACGAGAGATAACAAGACCTTTTTCTCTAGTTCCTTCTTAACATCTTCAAAAAAATGACCAAGCTCTAGTCAAAACACAATATGAACAGGCCAGGGAGAGGAATGGATACAGAATCATATTTTTGAGGTTACGGGTCAATGATCGCGAGGAGAACATTGATTGATATCTTCTTTCTTGGCAGCGAAAGCCTGTACAGCATAAAATTAAAAGGGAATTAGTTGATGATCACTTGAACGTAAGCTCTTGGATCCGAGCCAAGTGAATATGATGTTTAATTTAGAATTGGATTGATGGGCGTACTGAATGACCGTCCGCTACGGGGTTGTACGGGCAGCAGTATATTTTCTCGCTGGGTGCAGTGATTATTGTCAAATGTTTACCGTCTTTTTGGCAGGTAAAATGATTTGTTGTGCCTGTCACTAGAATAGCGGGAATCACTATGATATGTAAAAAAATGGGGATATAAAGAATTTGAAAGGTAAGATAATTAGTGTACAGCTGCGTTCAACCAGGAGATAAGTGCATTAATGAAAGCTTAAGAACGTACTAAAGGCAACCGTTGCGTTTTCATGTTCAGCTTTTAACTCTGCAGGGCTCAGGTCTCTCAAACACATACCAACTGCGACGTTGGGGTCGGGGCATATGAAAGTGGAGTGGACGACTTGGCTGAACAAGAGCAGCATCGGAAGCGTCAAAAGATGCATGACTAGGTAGTGTGATGAAGGGAAGTGGTAGCTTTCAATATACGATACAGATAAGGGCAGGCGATAAACTGTTGAGGGTGTATGAAGCACTTGCGTTTGGAGGAGGAAGCATCTGAAATGCCCGTTCTTAAGTAGGCAAAGTCAAACCTGGCCTTCAAAATGGAGGCCCTCCAATTTGGTTCGGTTACGACTCATGCTCCCATGGCTCTCCCTGGGGGCTCCTGCAACCATGGCAGCAGAGCCTATAACGCCACGCTCGTTGTTGTTGTCAGAGTACAGCCAAGACAGAGCAGCTTTCAGGCTCGTGATACTGAACAATTCAAAAGAACAAAGGTTGGGGTATCAATACAGCCTGGACAGCTCAACCATACAGGGTTTGGGATCACCTCTGGGCAACTGATCGAGCTCCAGGGTCTCGCCATGGCCAGCATGGGGAAGCCCTTCATCGGGTGAGTAGGGTGCCTGGCCGTGCAATTGTACCAGGATTCCAGTGGTCACCCCAAAAAAGCTTGCGTCTTTTGGCGCAAGTTTTGAAACTTTGTGCCGCAGCGGGCACACATTTCCGCAGCCCAAATGATCCGTGCGCACGGGCCGTGCACGGGTGACCGCGGGGTGTCACGGGGCCCAAGTGGGGTTTTTATACACTCCAGGCTCCCACCCACCACAGCCACCCACCACAAACCACCACCCCCACCACCACCACCACCCACCACCACTACCACTACCACTACCACTACCACTACCACCCACCACCCCCACCCCCACCAAATTACGATTCCAACGATTTCAAGGCCGCCACAATCTCTCTCATTGAAACTGACAATGACAAGGGTCTTGGTGTCTTGGGCCCATCCCTGAGTTTGAACCACGCCATCCAAACATACCCTGCTTTCATCTGTTGAGGCAATTTTATTCAATTATTAATAAATAAATAAATAAACATGAAACAACGGAAACTGAAAGAATATGGAACACTAGAATTTATTTCTCTTTGTCAGATCACTGCTTATCTTTTTGTATGTTACAAGTTTTTATTTTCTTCTTCTACACAATTTGAGAGAAAGAAAAAGAAATCACTCATACCTAGAAGGGTAGAGGTAATAGCCGTATGGCAGTGGAGTTTGGAAGGGCAGGGAATTTGGGAGAAGAAAAATGTGTCAAAATGTGTTGCAAGTCAATTGTGATAGAATTGAAACAGGTGGTTTGTTTAGAGAGAAGAGAGTTGATAGGAAAGAAGATTTTTGATGAAAAAGAGAAGAGACAAGGGAAACATAAGATGGTTTTTGTTCTGGGTATGTGAATTGTTTGATGTTGTTGATCTAGATGAGTGATATCGGATAATCTGGCTGATCAGCTGCATTCAGGCCTTTTTAAACTATGCAGGTGGAACCTTGCATCTTCTGAGGAAACAAGCTTACACGCTTGTTTTCACAGGTGGTTGTCTTCACCACGGATTGCCACTAGGGCTTCCGATGGGGAGGTGTTAGGGTTTTTTGCTTAAGCCTTGTTGTCGTTGGCTGTAGCAACGGTGGAGATGGTATTTTAGCATGTAGAGGTATGATTTCATCTCACTGTGTGTGGGTGACTTACAAGTTAGAATGAGAGTCATCATTTGACAGAAACATACCAGTGAACACCAGACAGTTGGGGTTGTAGTTGGCCATCAGAAGGATGTGGTTTGCACATTGTAAGGGTTCTTGATTGGGTTTGACCTTCCTCATTGTTTCTTGGGTCATCCAGAGCAGTGGTGAAGCTCGTTGGAGATTGTTTGAAGGGAAATTCAGAGACTGCATTCAACTATGAATGCTTGCTGGATTTCTTTGAGGTAGAATGTGTGGTTGTTGGTGACCATGTCCAGGAGGAAATCTTGTTCTTCTTAGGAGAGAGACAAAGCCCAACCCGTTACAGTGTAGGTATCCATATTGGTGACAACTGCACGAGTTCTCTTGTATATTTCACACCAGCGGTGTGGAACTACTCAAGGGCAGAATAGAGCTTGGAAGGGAAATGGATGACTACACTAGTAAGCTAATGTAATTTATACCAAGGGTGCTGATGTAAAGCTGCCTTCCTGACTAATGCTGAGGGGGAATGAGTGTAACACTAAGAATAAAATAAAGGTGTGGCTAATTTCTATTTATTCTTAGATGACTAGTACTGATGAGCTTTCATACTACCTCTTAGGTGAGAGGAATGGATATGGGGAAATGAGTGGTATAAAGTATATGTAATATAAGTATAAGATGGGGAAAGGGTTTGTAGCTCTGGATTCAAGGTGGGTCAAGCAAGAAAAGGGGCAATCTTCTTATATTGAGTTTTAAGATGCTAATTATATTTATATATTTTATAGGTTGATGGTGACTCTGATATGTATGTATACTAGTTTATGGGATCTGTAATTCTGGTATATTTAGGGGGTAATTTAGTAAGTCAAAGGGTCCATATAGTAAGTCAGGGGGTCCATAAGGGAACAAGAGGGAGGAAAATGTGTCCTTATATATGTGAGAAAGAAGATGAGCCATCAGGCTGGAGAAAGGAAACAACAAGAATATGAAATGTAGCTGGTGGGAAAGGAAACAATATGACAGATGAGTCGAAGAGACAGTGACACATACAAAACGGTCTTGACAGTGACAGATGAGTAGTGTTAGCCTCTGTGATGCCAAGAACTGGATTCTTCTAGCTACACAGGGTGCAAGGTAAAAACAGCTTCAGGTTGTGCAGTGAAAGGTGGGTAAAAAGGGAAAAAAGATATATAAAAAATTATAAAGTTTTTATTAACAGAGGGGCCTGAGTTGCAGAGGTATTTACTGTGCCCTCTAAAATATTCAGGAACTGTGTGAACAGGGGGTATTTTAGGTGCCTGAAAGTCTAGTCCTTTGAACAAGGAGTACACCTAGACAATAACTACTGAAGGAATGGAGGAAATAGACTTACTGCGTCTATTTCCTGTCTGGGGTTCTTCAGGGAGTTGTAGGTGGTCCAGACGTGCTCACAAGGTTGAGTAACAGGTGTTTGTTGAGTGCTGATAAAGGAAAGGGTTGTTGAATGAACTTCAGGTATAAAACAAGCAAAAACTGACTATATAACAGTCTATAACGCTGGTTGATATGGTGGGTAAAAGCTGGTAAATGTAAGTGAAGATGGGGATATCATTTCGTGTCAAGGAAGGGATGTTTATATATCCACTCTGGGCTCTTGGGGGCGAAGAAGAAGCTCTGTTTTGCCTGGTCTAGTCTTCTACTAAGCCCTAGTTACCTGTATAACTGGTTTGGTTACGGTAGGGCTTAGTTACATGTTTCAAAAGGCCCAAAGTGGTTTAATGCTCCCAATATGGTGATTAATTTCGTTTCTTCCTTCCTTTTGGACCAGTAGTCTATTTAACACCAACAAATTGGGCTATCTTGGCCTTAGTAGGACAAGTATGGCCGCGGCGTTGGTTATGGCTTTTATTACAGGTGCAAGGTACATGTAACTATGGAAATGATGATTTAAACCTTATTTATGCATCATACCCAAACTCTATTAACCTTAATTACATAGTCTACTAGCATATATTTAAGGTTATGTAGATCTTTAAGTCATATGAAAACTTGACGGCCTTGTGAAGGGATATGAAGGAGTAATCATTACAGGGTACTTTTGCTGAGCTACCCTAGGTTAATTTAAATTTAGATTCAGAATCTGAAATAATATTCTAAGTTTTCTTTATACTTTAGAAGTTATATCTAGATTCTGTGTTATATGTTTTGTTGTAATAATTTCTTTTGAAACAAAAAGACGTAAGGTGTGCATTCTTTTGAGACTAAGAATATAAGTTGTATATTGGTATAATTTGCTATGGTCAGGTTGTCTCTGAATTAGTAGCAGGCTGACAAGTAGTGGGAAGGTAGAGTTTATGTATATGATGTAATATGTTATGTAGTATATAATATATGTATTATGTATCTTGGTTGTGAAATATATCTAATTATAATATGTACTGTATTCTATACCTTGCTTTATAATATAACTTGCTGTATTATTCTGAGTTTGCCTGTAACTCTTGAACCATGAGGAACTTGAGGGTAGTTGTAATGTGTGACTAGGGTTAAAATGTGATGTAGAATCTGATTATGAAATAATAATAGTGAATATGTGTAAGGTTTAGGATTTATGTGTGTATATATGTAAGTGTTTGGGATTTATAAGTGATTAATTAGTTATTGAAAATATGGTAATTAAGTGGAATGGATCACCACAGCGGCGGAGGGAATTGTGGCTTATACTTTTGGCATGTGAGCCGTTAATTTCAACCAGTAATTGTCCATCAAGGGTGACCCAAACAATGGTGTATTTGGAAAATTGCAGTATACTTGTGGTACATCAGAACTAGAAGAGATGAGGATGAAGGGAATTTGTTAGCTTTGGATTAGATGATAAATGATACAAAACATTAAAGATAAATACCAGTGGCTGTTGCTTGGAAACCTATCAATTCCTTGGGTCCAGTGATGGTGGATAGTGGTCGGTGGTGGGTGGTGGATAGTGGTGGGGGTGGTGGTTTGTGGTGGTTTGTGGTGGGTGGCTGTGGTGGGTGGAGTATATATAAAAACCCCACTCAGTCCCCATGAAGCCCCGCACTCACCCGTGCACAGCCTGCGCGCATGGATCATTTGGGCTGCAGAAAAGTGTTCCCCCTGCGGAACAAAGTTTCAAAACTTGTGCCAAAACACGCAAGCTGTTTTGGGGTGGCTGTAACTCTTCAGGTACCAAAGTTGACAACCAAAACACTAGACATCTTTTTCTGCTATACACAAGTCTCCATACACAAGGCGCTGTACAGGCTTGAAGGCTAATGGTTACGGTGGCTGAAAATGAAAAAGTGGCTATAGTGCACCAGGTGTCAACACCAAGACAACCTTGGCAAAAAGAAATAAATACATACAGCCAACACAGGAAAGCATGTGGTTCCGGAAGGCTAAAAATCCATAAAAACAAAATTTGTATTTTCATCCCTATGCCCTGCAGGTCTGTATATTGTATTCTGAACATTCCACTACTTCCCCCCCCCCCTTCTTCCTCCTTCCTCCTCCTTCCTCCTCCTTCCTCCACCTCGCTCTCTCCCCCACCATGCCCAATCTGAGCCTCCCAAAATTACCCCAGCCCATCCCCCCACCCTTCTGGAATCCAGTATTTGACCGGAACAAGTTGCTACCTGTTAGAATCTCCATCCGGCTTCCTTTGGACTCCAACATTGTCTGTATCATCCCCATCCTGGGAAGTATCATTCCTTTCTCACCCTAGACCCGTGCTGGCACTGATTCCAATCATCATTTTGCCTTTCAGTGGCCCTATCAAACCCCCTCAAACAGATTGGAACACAACTTGCAGTCATGCATTCAGTGTTTTTTAAGTACCACCAAAAATTCTTAGAATTGCTCTGCTATTGCTGAGCTAAAGCTGACTTGCTTGCTCCTTACCGCAGGTTATGCATAACAACTCCACCTCTCCGCCAATGGATTACAGTACTATCCAGCCACTCCCTTTTCCCAATCATCCGGCTGGTGCTCAGGATTCTTGGTTAGGACCCTCACAACCGGCCAATTCACAACCAAATGCCTGCAATTTGTTTTATAAGCCGGCCTCATATTGCCCGCCAGTTTCACACGCACCAGAAGCTGCCTACTATATTTTCCCCTTGTCCATGGGCTACCCAATATCCCCCCGGATAATAGCTACTCCAATTTGCAGACTCCCTTGGATGCTCAGACCCCGCAGGGCTACTCCCATTATTATGGCCCACCCAATCATATCTCTCCCATTGCATTGGCAATCAGCCTGTCCCAGCTTCATGGGCCTCCAGGTAACTCATATGGCTTGCCACAAAAAGGCAAGAGGGTTCTTACACCATCTTCTGCTTGGCACACGGAATTCATCCCAGAATCTATGAGTCCTCCCGTTGTTCCTCCGCTGCCGCATCTGGTCACTGTAGAATATCTGGTGTCCATCCAAACCGTTTCTAGTCAGCTGGCAACCATCATTCCGCAGTTGTCCAAGGTACCGGCAGCACCCAAGCAATGTACCAAGCTGGTCCACTGCAGTGACCAGTTGTATCCTCTATAGCTTGAAATACAACCAGTAGTGCCCCCCATTCTTGTGTCCTGTTGTCACTTTAGAGACCCAGGCTCACAGGAGTGGGGTGGCATCATAGTTGAGAAGGAATGGGAATGGGGTGGAAGGATTGGAAGAAATATGGTTTCAGCCAGCAGGGTTAAGAGTTGCTGAAGTAAAGCCACCCCTTGAAAATCAGGCTTGCAGAAAAGAAAGCTTTCTCACCATTGCTGTAACACACTAAGACCTTTGCCTCAAAACAAGATTTCCTTGCAAAACATCCATCTCCAGTAAACACAAGATCAACCCAGCTGAAAATCCAACACATCCATCTCACCACTTCCTTCAAAGCATAAAAACATCTTGTTAGAGCATCATTACTGGTGTGGTTATTTTGACTTGTGGCAAAGTTTTCTATTTGCTCAACTAAGTTAGCACAACTGTTTCAACAATACAAGTTGGCTAAACCAACAAGCCAAACTGGCTAGCTTCAAAAAATTATGCTCAACCGCACCAATAAAAAACACCACTTGCTTGAGGATTTGTTTGGATTGGAAACGGATGATGAAGACAATATTGAATCTAGATACTTCTTCCTCAAAAGAAATGATGATACATACTCCAAGCCAACAGTCCAATTAATCCCAAACAAGCAAAGACAACATTCTGAAGGACACCAGAGGCTATTTAATAAAGGACACCAGAGGCTATTGGATGATGACTTTGTTGAAACCTCAACTGACAAAAGGAGAGTTTTTGAATGTTTCTTCTTGCTCAGAAGGGACCTCTTGCCAAAGATTTCTTGAAATGCAGAGTTAGTGTGCCCTTACTTTATTCAGAAACCTGAATTTATTTTATATTTTATATCTAATTTGAAAGCACAGAATACTGAAAGATAAATTCTATCTAGGGGTGTACTGGAAAGCTTGGTTTTTCAAGCTTTCAAAAGATCACTTCTGCACTGTGACAGCTAGCCTATGGATGTGCAACCAATGCAACTGAAAAATATTTCAGGATTAGTCAAACCGCTGCACAAAAATCTCTCAGTGAATTCACTCAGGCAATCAACCAGTTATACAGCCACCAATATATTTGAAGGCCAAACCAAGATGACTAGTCAAATTGGGATCCTTGATGTTAATGATCAACATGGATTTCCAGGCTGTATCCAAAGCTTGGACTTCGTGCACTGGACATCAAAGAACTGTCTGAGTGCAATTTCTGGACAGTATAAATGTCATACATTGAGAAAATAAGCCCACATGTCTACAAAATAATACAAGTCAAATAACCCAATGGTTAAGGACTTGTATTTAAAAAAAATATGAATTAATGAATGAACTAAGTGAATTATAAAAAATTCATAAGTTCAATTCCCATTTGATTCATAACTTTAAATATTTATTCTATCTAATTGTTATCATTTTAATAAACTAACTATTATCAAATGTTATAAGAAATTCTAATTGCAGGAGAGATTAATAACTCTCCATGAATTTACCCTAAAATATTACACTTTAGTTATATCTCCTACCAGGAGACTATTTTCTTAAATTTACCCCATGTAATACAAACTCTTTGATTCATTACATTGGGGTTAACATTATTTGTATTATTTAAAGGGGCTGAGATTTCCTTCTAAAGGGAATTTCACCCAGATTATTACCATACAAACCTGCTTACCTTACTAATTATTAGTGAGTGAGGTTTTTATTATAATCAAACCCATCTTTTACCTTTATCCCCTTTTCTTATGCATTCCTAGTCACTAGCATATTTCTTCAAGTGAATAGAAGTCCTACCCAACTCACAGGGAGTAGTTCAGGAAATTAGCACAGAGCTACTACATAGCAGTGTTCCCTCGTTAACACTAGGGTGCCAGCTTCTCCACTTTCAGCGTGGAGAAGCTTAATTTCACTGGCCTCCCTGGCTATAGTGAGACCCTAGAAAACAGACTATAGTACTTTATACAGTATTATTACAAGTCTAATATTCAACCCCGCATCACATAAGAGACAGGGGCTGACAATAAAGGAAAGGAGAAAAAAGCCCAACAGTCATTTTAGAAGCTGTAGCTGATCAAATATTGTGGATCTGGCACATCTTTTTTGGCAAGCCTGGTGCTCTGAACAACATCAATGTAATTCATCAATTGAAAATCTTTGAAGGCCAAACCTCAGGGACTACTTGGGATGCAAAATTTGAAGCTTGCAGCCAAAACTACAACCACACTTATCACCTCAATGATGGAATATACCTTGATTGGTCCACTCTTGTCATGCTCTGTCATTCCAAGGACTATTATCCTTCTAGCTACACAAGTTGCAAGGAAAAAATAATATGTAATAAATTATTTTTAATGATTTTAATCTTTTTATTAATATTAAAAGATTATAATTCTAAGTGGGAGGGGCCTGCAAGCAGGGGTGTTTTTAGTGCCCTCCAAAGGTGTTCTTGAAAATTCATAGAAGATTTGCTAACTTTTTACACTGGGGCCTGCAAGCAGGGGTGTTTAAGTGCCCATTAAAAATAGTGGCTAAGAAAGGGCCACAACTCCTGATGAAATAAGACTGACTGTATGCTTGACTTTCTCAAGGTAAAATGGAAACTAGTTGGAAGCAGTTGGAAATTTGTGTTTGAAATCTGGGCAGAGTTGGAGTTGAGAGGAAAGGGGCTTTGAGTCTTGAGGACTGATTCACTGGGCAGGACACTAGTAGGCTGGACTGGTGGAATGCTGGTTGTAAATATGATAAAGCTGGGGAATTAAAACACAGGCGGAAGAAAGGGCCTCTTAAATTCCTTTCTGGATCCCTGATGGAAAAACATCAAGTGTTATGTTGGCTATGGGCACACTACAAGGAAGGAGTTATCCTTAGTAGAAATAAATGATGTGATTTATCAAATTATTACATGTACAGGCTGTCAATAATTAATACAGCCTGTCAATCATCTATTGAAATCATCTGAGGGCACTTCAAGAGCTTTTGTTTCAATTTACCCAATTTATTGATCATCTGATGAATAAATATTTAAAACAAATAATCAAATTACATTACAAATGTCTATTTCTGTTTAACTTGGTTGTTTCATATGTAAGGTCCTGTACCATGAGAATGCATGTCATAATTTTATTATGAGCTCTTTTCCAGCTCTCCATTTAATTTATTTACAAGGAACTATCCTGGGAAATGTGTCAGCACTTATTTTTTCCCCGTGATTGAAGAGATTGTCAGTTTGTTTTAATTGTACAAGGTTCTCTTGAGTTATTTGAAGTTATATAATGTTTAATTACTCCCTTTGTTTGGTTCTTTCATTTGTTATAACATTGGTTAACTTTTACATTATGAAACTTTATGAGTTACCAATATTCAAAAGTCTATAAACAGTGTGATATTTATGTAAAATGTTATTTAATATTTTGTTTATATGTTTAAGGGATAATTACATAGTTTATTTAAGTTATTATACCATCTTTTAATGACTTCTACATACTAGAATACTCTTAGATTACATATGTTTATACCCATTAAGTATTCTTAGTGCTTAGCAGAAATATTCTTCAAGTTAATTTTATTAATAAAAGGAGTAGGTTCTCTAGGGTACTTTGTCTGAGTTAACCTAGGTTGTTTTACTTTCTCTATCAGAATATGTAGCAATATTCTTACTTATCTTATAGGTTAATGAGCTATGAAAACATTAATTTATTCCATTTTACTATGTAATAATGGGGTGTTGATAAATGCATGCCCCTGGTGGCACTCCCATACCCATCCTCTACAATAGGGCGTGTTTGTTGAACACTCTTCCCAGGAGGGGTGTGTTTGTTGCACGCCCCTCTCAGGAGGGGTGTTTTTGTTGCACGCCCTTCTCAGGAGGGGTGTGTTTGTTGCACGCCCTTCTCAGGAGGGGTGTGTTTGTTGCACGCCCTTCTCAGGAGGGGTGTGTTTCTCGCACACCTCCTAGGAGGGTGTGTTTGTTGCACACCTCCTAGGAGGGGTGTGTTTGCCGCACACCCCTCCTGGGAAAGGTGTGCCCCTGGTGTGGGTGTGCGGTTATCAATCCCCTTAATAATTTATATATTCTAAAATTTTGCCTTTTTCTTATTTTTATTGTCATATAATTATACATTTTTACTTGTTCAATAATGTCTCTTTCATATGTATTTGTATTGTTTATTTATTTATTATTATTTTTGTTCTAGTCAGGTTGTCCCTGAACTAGTAGCAAGCTGACAACTCTCATCAAAGCTAAAGGGGTATCTCAAGAACCTCCACCCCAGCACTTCCAAAAGCTTCAAGAGGCATTTCCAAAGGATATAGAATGTGCCTTTGGGGTCTTGCAATCACACTGGGGTATGATCACCACACCTTCTTGAATTTGGAATACTCATCAAATGCCATTGATACTGAAGATTTGTGTCATCCTCCACAACATTATTGTGGAGGACAATGAGCGTGATTCATCTTTCAATTTTAAACTACCTTGCTCTGTCGCTCTAGCTCCCCCTTGAAATGAAAAGTGACCTGTAGTTTGAAGAAGATCCTGATCCTTGATTGTTCATCAAATCTTCCACCTGATTGTTTGGGTTCAGCTTTTTTGATGCACATCTCCTCCTTTCCTCCACCTGCTCATGCATGACATGTAAAATCATCTACTTTTGTAAAAAAAATGCTGAAGATGGAGAGGATAGAGAACAAACCGGTTCCTGCAGTGGCTCCATTCTCTTTCACTACCAGTGGCATAGACATTGAAATCCTTGGCAACTCTTCCAGAATTCGTCTTTTTTTTGCCCTGTTGATTGGATAACTTCCTAGGAGATTTTCAGCCATCTTTTCGCAACCTGTGCATCGTCTGGTGGGAGCCAGTTTGGACCGCGTTTTGGTGGCATCGTCGATTGGAGTGCATGTGGAAGACAATTGAGTTTTCGCGGATATGGATATATGGCAAGGTGGAGATAGCCTTGTGTAGCTATTGTAGCTCTAACTCAAGATTTCGCTCAGAAGCTAACCATTGCTATATGGAGCACTGGTACGTTTCTCCGGAATTATAGCTTCATGATAGTTTGGCTTGTCCTTAGCTCAGCCCAGTCTCTCTCTCTCTCTCTTCCTTTTATATACATCACCATTTCGAATACCGATCCTGCCACTTAAACTTTTACCTCTACCCTTGTAGGCATGAGAGACGTTTCTTCTCTTTATCATAAAAAGGATTTATCATACTTCTTCACTTAACATAGATCTAATAAAATAAATACACCTTTTAAGCCTTTGCTATTTTTACAGTTTTCCCTTCCCTCTGAGCTGAGCTACGACCACCGCAGGAGGAGGAGTACCAGCTAGAGAGCCCTGAGATGTATAATCCAATTGAATATCTTAAATAAATCATCAAAAAGTGGTTACAGATTCATTTTTCTTTCCAAGCTGATTGAGATTACTCACTGCGATCATGTATCCGACTAGATCAAGTGTGTCATCGATCCGAGAAAATATTAGGAGAAAAAGCTAAGTTAGAATCTGAAGCAGGGTGTCCATCAGTGAATGTTACCTGGCTGATGCGTGTCTCCAGGATCTGTCTTGGAATTACATTAATCTTGCAGAGTTTTGTTGTTTTGATACGGGCTCTATATTCCGAGGTATTACTAGACTCATGGAAGTCGTTGTCCCCACCCTGATAGACCCGAGGCTGATCTAATACTGATCAATTATGAATATTATTATTCAGTTTCCTCAAGATTGAAACAAAAAAAGAAAAGAAAAAACAAAGTCAAGTATCTATAATTAGTTTATAAAGTAAAATTGTCTCCCATCAAACTATGTGACGGTACTTTGTGGACGAATCAGGAGACTTTGAACGTCGATACCATCTAACTATTCAAGGCCAAGCTGGTAGTTGATAAAGCGTCATCCAACCAGCCATCCTTCAAGGCGTCTTGAACAGTACCGAAGCACAGAAGTCGTGATCGATAAACAAGTTGTACGAAATGCAAGCAACCCGTCTAGGCAGGAAGCTCAGACCAAGGCTAGTTTCGACAAGCTCGATAGCAGTTATGATAATATGTCTGATGGTCAAAGAAGTCTACAACCGGAGTGCAGGACTGGGTTCTCTCGGGAATGGACCAGCTAAGTTGGGCTTCAATTCGCATGTGATGAAAGAAACTGTAGACCATTCCAAGCTCCATCATTTGGGCGAACAGGCCCACCATAACCAGACTCACTCTGAGGGACTCAAATCTTCCATACCCAAAAAACCAAAACCTCCTCCCCCTGTTATCCCTTTTCCGCCTCCTATTCTCACCTCCCACTGTCCTTCATGTGAGCCAACCATCACCAAAAATACTGAAAAAATAAAAACATCGACTGTACTGATCCTTGCATTATTCTTTTGATCAATAAACAACAACAAAAAAAATCCCCCTTGCATAGCTAAATCCGGACACTCAATGGTTGACCAACTGATTTCCAAGAAAATGAATATCCCAGTGAAGGAAGCACCATGTGATGGTGTTTTGAAGATCATCAAATCCCAATAAAGAGCTGAACTAGTATCAGTGGGAAAACAGAAGAAAGAAAAACTTGGCCTAAATATAGAAAAAACAACAACTGACTTAATGTGAATTATCATCAAGGCAACCATGTCCCTGAACTTTATGGGGCTTCTGGAGGCCAGTTCATCCTCCTTCCTCAATATTTTCCAAAACTAAACCCAATAGCAAGTGGATTTTTTCAGCCATTGTGTAAGAAATATGATTGTCCCAAGTATTGAATTACACCAATGAACCCAAATGGGAGGTCCAATGAGTTACTGCTCAGATTGCCACCACCAAGGTCTGCTAAAAGCTTTACAGGTGCTTTGGATACTATTTCAAACCAAACCTAAACAATATTAAGTATTATCACAGTGCTCTTCAAATAATTTTCTGCTCATCTCAATCTATCCTCATCACCATGTTATTTGGTGTTATGATCTTAGAAATCATTGGTGCACAAGCTTATAAATTGAATAATTTATACCCTTGTAATCAGCTTGAATAAACTAGACAAAAATGACATTGCTTGAAAGCCAAAAGCAAAAAAAAAAATCTTTTTGAAAAAAAAAAATTATGGAGATCTCACTCTTAAGCTCTACCAAATGGTTGATCCAAATATTCTGAAAAATATACAAGGATAAATTCATCATGATCATTTAATTGGCATGTGTGTTTATGAATGCATGCCCCTGGTGGCACAACCTACAAAAAAAGGGTGTGCATCCCACCAACATTTTCAAAAAGGGTGTGCAGGCTGCATCTCTGTGTTATGTGTGTATGTATGGGTATCCCCAAACATATAAACATAAAAAGGGTGTGCAACCCACTGTGAGAACTCATTTGGAATGGGTGGC
This sequence comes from Puccinia hordei, assembly GCA_007896445.1. NCBI lineage: Eukaryota > Fungi > Basidiomycota > Pucciniomycetes > Pucciniales > Pucciniaceae > Puccinia > Puccinia hordei. Next base: position 296,925 of record RDRW01000225.1, on the reverse strand, counting down.
AGTTCTGTGAGGGGGAAATAACAATGTAATATTACAACAAGTATGAATACTGTTATGGGTGGTTTGAAAGAACTGCCCCTATATTATACTACACATACTTCTGACAAAAAAATTATTCATTTTTGTGGCATAAATTTATGATAGAGAAAACTATAAGTAGCAATCCCTTATCAGCCTTATATCAACTTTTTCAGCAAAGAAAAGAAGTGTTTGCCTGGGATGGATGACAAATCAAATTTGAACTATTCAAATTTTCTTTCCTTCTGCCTTAACCTTCAGCTAAGAGAACAAATGTGATAATATCACTTTGCTTTTTTAAGAGCACAAAAAGGGGAAAAACTACTTCTTTTACCTGTTTTGTTTCTCTGAGGTATGGGAGATATTCTCAAAGGGAAAACTTGATTGAGATCACTAATGGATTCTATGGGTGTTTTGGCATTGTGAAACTATGAATAGAATTACTGTTCCAAAACTGGCATGATTTTCTTGTTGAGGGTAATTTTATGGCTGCATATGTGTTTTCATATGCATAATTGTGTGTAAATGTGGAGGGTAAACCAAAACCATTTCCAAACTCAGAAAGGTCAAAAGAGCAGCTTTCAGTTTATTTTTGTCTGTCATCAAGTGTCTTGCTTTCAAACATCAACTCAAGATTTCACACAATTTAGGAAGCTTTTGTGAAGGAGAAGTGGTGTCTCAGGTAAAGGATCAAATCTAGCTTGCAATTGCCACTGAAAGAATAACTCAAAAGAGCTCTCATTAGCTCAGTGTCTCAAGATAGTGAAGAAAACATTGATTAAGGAGGATTTAAATCAAAACAATAAGATAGGAGTTGCAGTGTTTGTTCTCACTTTATTTTTGTCCTATTTCTATTTTATTAGTAATTAAACAACTGAATAATGTTTTCTTTATTAGTCTTCTTGTTTCTTGTTTGTTAGAAGATATCAAAGTATTGTTGAAAAAATTGTTCAGTTCACCAGTCTAGATTGCATCTTTGTTCTGTTAGTGTCTCTCTTTTGGAAATTTATATGTTCTGTTTTTGTGCTTGATTAAACTTATTTTTTCTTTATTATCATTTAGTATATCTACTACTACTGGCTGAAATAAAATAAGATTTACAATAAAGAGTTCTCAAAGAATAACCACATTGCTTTCTGAGAGGGAGATCCCCTTTGTACAGGAAAATATGAGGCATTTTAGCTGTTGAGTCATGTGGACAAGCATGTGATGAAAAATTTGAATATACATGTGACTAAATGTGTGACTCTGTGTGTGACTATACATGTGAATAAATGTGTGACTATACATGTTACTATATGTGTGACTAATGTACTTATACTTAACAAATTGGTTTATTCTGAATATTTTTTGTCTGAGTGCAGCTAGCCTTGTGGTTTCAGATATCTACTATGGGTTACATAACCTGTAGAATCCAAATTTGCACCAAAACAACTAATAATATCACTCCTTGATATAAACTATGTCTTTATTTACTTTTGATACTTGATCACATTTAGCACACCACATCACACCTTATCTATGTGTATAGGTATGGGGTAAACCCATACCTATACATTAGGGATGTATGTAAGCAAACCTGAATTAACCCCTGAAATCTTGAACCAGTTTGAGCCTTACAGTCAGTGAAGCTAACCTAATGTCTGCCTTTATTACTCATTATCTTAATCCTAGCCTGCATTATATATTTTTACCCTGATTTTTAAGCCTTGTTTTGAATTCAAATTCTGTTTCCTCATTGAAATTTAACCTTGGTTTTCACTGAACACTTTGAAATTTCTCAACTCCTTCATGGAGTAATTAAATAAATAATTCTATGCTACAGCTGCCTGGGCAAGTGAAACAAGGTGTGCCAACCACATCTACATGTAAGATTACATAAGCAAACCTTGAAAATTTTCGAATTCGGTGTATCCCCTGTTGCAGGCAGGATACACAACCTCAAGACACTCAGAACCACTACCTCAGGAACCCAAGGATTCAACCAAGTTACAGCTCACGGATATAACCAAAAAAAGGCCTTTCACCCAGTGCTTCAAGTCATTTCAGTCAGTCCCCTTTTTGAACCTTGCTTCTCTGAAAGTAGTCATTCTCTGTCTTCCCCTCCTTTTCCCTCTTTACCTTTCCTTCATTCCTCAGATCAAATCAAGCTTCAATCATCAGATTAAATCAATCATAACCAACTCAAGAGATCCATAAGCTTCACTTAATTCTGTTTCTGTGGTTTTTCTTAGAAAAAAACTCCCTCTAAAGAACCTTGACTATCCAGCTTGATCAAGTCTAAATAACTGGGCTGATTAGACTCTGTATTCTCAGGCTGCTTCCACGTTTCTATTATGAGAAGAGGCTGTTGCATGTGTACAAAGACTCTGGCACAGCTTTCCAACTTTTCCATGATGTGATTTATCATTAATAAGAGCACTCTGAACATTCAAATCAAAGATAAGTTAAAGATCAATACTGCTTCTCATTCTCATTCTCCTTTTATTCCTTAATAGTTGTTTTCTTTATCCTCTGAAATACAACTGTTTCCCCTCATCCTTGTGTCCTGTTGTCACTTTAGAGAACCAGGCTCACAACCAGATTTATTTCCTCTGGTTTAAGAGGGTGTATAGCCTCTTTGACTAGAGGAGTTCCCTCCTTTCAAAGAGGCTATGTAGCCTCTTTCACTGGAGGGAACCCCTGTGGCTGAAGATGCCATATACACCAGGAAAAAAAAGTTGGAACCTCCATGGAGGTGACTTCTCTATATCCACCACTTATCCCACCTCTATCTACTATGTATCCTTGGTGTGCACCAATGTTATCTCCATGCCTATCTATTATGTATCACCAATGTATAATGATACATCAGAGGAGTTTTCAAAAAAAATTCAAAAGATCCAATTGTTTTTATAGAAATTTCTGAGGCAAGAAATTTGTTTTATTACAACCAATGTTTAATCAATGACAGCTCATAATGAAATCAAACAAATTATAATTTGTGAAATGGAGACTATAGTTTGATCTTGGATGAAAATTATATCCAACCATGGTTTATCTATTACTAAAGTTCTTGGAAAACATGACCATAGAACTCTGAAATAAGCCAGTTATATTTGAAAAGTGCATACATCACCCCAGGAGATCCACCACCCCCACTGCCAACACCTTGGAAGCTGAATTTCTGATATGCACAAGCTTCAAAATCCAAAAAAAAAACATCAAGTAGCTTGATCAAGTGAAATTCAAGGTTTCAAAAATATTCTTTACAACATGGCTAACATGAACTCCTTGTGGTTTTCAACTCTGGTACAATTGTTGCACAGTCATTCAACCACAACTTATATTTTATTTTGTATAAATTTGATATTTTGGGATTAAACATGGAAATAAAACCAATCTTGATAATCAACTTGAAGTAAACAACATGATTCATTATAAGCCATTTATTGCAAAATTTAAGTTGAAAAATTCAACTTTTCCTGTTGAAAAGGAACAAAATTCTTATTACATATTCCTTGTCTATGTTGAAACTTTGCATTGTTAAGAATGATTCTTTTGTACCCATCAGCTATTCAATTTGAAGCCAATATGGCATTGGTTTCCCCAATTTTTTTACTCCTCCATGTTCATGTTAAGCTAAACAGCGGCTGAGACAGCAGACACGATGCAGGGTGAGTGGATGATGTTGTGGAAGGATGGTTTTATCATTACTCATTTGAATGAAAAGAAGTGAAATGAATGAAAGAGATAAGAATGAAATAGAGACTTACCTGAGACAGCAGACACGATGCGGGGTGAGTGGATGAAGTTGTGGAAGGATGAGGAAAGGGTCCTTCCACATCTGCTGTCTCAGGTACACTACATACAACTTGTGATATGTGAGTGACATGAGATAAAAATGTGAGAAGCAGAAAAAGGAAAATGAAAGGGAAAACAAATAACACCTCAGTGAAATCTAACAGTTCACAAGTTTCAGAAAAACAGTGATATCATATTCTTTTTCCTTCATCAGATTATTTGTAATTATGGTAAGTGCAAGTTGAACTAAGAACACAAGCGTAAAAATCTCCTATCAAAAAGCATCTATGGAACATGGGCCTTGAATTCTGCAAAAAATCAACAAAAGATTACTCCATTAATTTTGGTGCCACATTGCACATTCATAAATATGTTATATAGAATTTTCTAAAATCAAATTGAATGCCCTAGTTGGAATCAGGAAACACTTTCCAGGTGTAGGATCATTTTTTCCCCCACATACGTTAATATCCATTGAGAATCACCATTTCAACCTCCTATTAATTCGATATAGACTATATCTCTCATTTCTGTCTCAATAAATTTCAACCTAACACATAATTTAATTTAGACACAACAAGATTTCAGGTGGGGATCAATTTCTTTTTTGATTCTCTCTTCAAATCTGCTTAAATGTATCCCTGTCAAGTCCCAAAAAGAATTGTAAGAGAAAAGATGTTATTGATCCTACTGAAATTTGGCCATTCAATTACATGAGAATTTTTAAATATCCACAAAAACAGCTTAAGTCATTTACTTGGAAGCTTCCCGCACGGAAAAGCCCTCTTGGGTATCAAATCTCCTGTATAATTTTGTGGTGTTGTTGAAATATGTATACCATCCTGTTTTGGTGTTACTGCTCTGAATCCTAGATTATCCTTAGATGATACTTTAGATAATTTTCAAAAACCATGTCAAGTCCTCCGGTAAGTTATGCAAAATTACTGAGAAAGAGCAATAAATTGAAAATTGTGATGATTGGCTTGATGATATATTTCTTACCATATCTCTTACCAATTAATTCTGGAAGCCTTCTGATCTCACCTCCTATCATCACAGGGCGTTGATAAACGCACGCCAAGCGCGCACGCCAACGCCAACCCGCACCCCAATTTTTTTTTGGCGTGCGGGGCCTACAGGCCATTGTTTTTTGGCGTGTAGGGTCTACACGCCAAAAAAAAAGGGCGTGTGGGACCCACACGCCAAAAATGGCGTGTGGTTCCCACACGCCATTTTGTTTTTGGCGTGTGGGCCCCGCACGCCAGATAAAATTGGCGTTTGGGCCCCGCACGCCAGATAAAATTGGCGTGTGGGCCCTGCACGCCAATTTTTTGGCGTGCGGGTCCCCGCTCGCTCACGTAATCCAATGGGAGGGCCCATTCGATTACGTGAGCAAGCCCTCCCGGCTGACGAGGTTATACAACCTCGTCAGCCGGGAGGACTTCCTCCTGGCACGAGGCTGTATAACCTCGTCAGCCGGGGGGACTTCCTCCCGGCTGACGAGGTGATACAACCTCGTCGGCCAGGAGGAAGTCCTCCTGGCTGACAAGGTTGTATAACCTCGTCAGCCAGGAGGAAGTCCTCCTGGACAACACTTCCTCCCGGCTGACGAGGTTATACAACCTCGTCAGCCAGGAGGAAGTCCTCCTGGCCGACGAGGCTGTATAGCCTTGTCAGCCGGGAGGACTTCCTCCCGGCACGAGGCTGTATAACCTCGTCAGCCAGGAGGACTTCCTCCCGGCTGACGAGGTTATACAACCTCGTCAGCCAGGAGGAAGTCCTCCTGGCCAACGAGGTTGTATAACCTTGTCGGCCAGGAGGACTTCCTCCTGGCTGACGAGGTTGTATAACCTTGTCAGCCGGGAGGAAGTGTTGGCCAGGAGGACTTCCTCCTGGCTGACGAGGTTGTACCACCTTGTCAGCCGGGAGGAAGTCCTCCCGGCTGAAGAGGTTATACAGCCTGGTGCCGGGAGGAAGTCCTCCCGGCTGACGAGGTTGTATAACCTCGTCAGCTGGGAGGGCTCGCTCACGTAATCAAATGGGCCCTCCCATTCAATTACGTGAGCGAGGGACCTGCACGCCAAACAATTGGCGTGCGGGGCCCACACGCCAAACAATTGGCGTGCGGGGCCCACACGCCAAAAAAAAATGGCGTGTGGGAACCACACGCCATTTTTGGCGTGTGGGTCTCACACGCCCTTTTTTTTTGGCGTGTAGACCCTACACGCCAAAAAACAATGGCGTGTAGGCCCTGCACGCCAAAAAAAATTGGTGTGCGCGCTTGGCGTGCGTTTATCAACGCCCATCATCACACTCTTTTTTTCCAACTAAGACCCAAGATTACTTATTATCAAAGAATGGTTGACACTGGTCTTGTATTTATAGATTACCTTTTCAGCTTCCATCTTTCATTTTATAATATCAACTTTGGTTAGAAATGATCACATGATTTGAAAAATCTCATTCTTTTTCCATGAATAATCAATAAATTTTGGATTCAAACACAACAATTTTGCCATATCCTATGATCTTATGTTGAACCCCAATCTTAATTGCCCAATTACTCATAAGCCGGCCAGGATTTTCTGTTTTAGATTAAGCCCGCCGGGCTTAAACAGAACCCTTGATTTTCCTTGTTTTCCTGCACATACAATATTATTGTTTTAGTTCAAGCATCCTTAAGCCCGCTGGGCTTAATATCAATGAATTTTGGATTAAAACCAAACAATTTTGATGTATTCTATTATTTTATGCGGGACCCAATCATACTTACCTAGTGACGCACAAGCCCACCAGGAATATCTTTTTTAGATTAAGCCCGCCGGGCTTAAAAACACCCCTGTGCTTCCTTGTTGCCCTACACTCAAAGTCTTTTAGTCCAAGCATTCTTAAGCCCGCCGGGCTTAATATCAATCAATCTGGATTCAAAAAAACATTGTCCAGATTCTATGATTTTATGTGTTTCCCAAAACTTACTTAATCTTTGAGACATAAAACTGCCACGATTTTCTGATATAGATTAAGCCCGCCGGGCTTAAATCCTAACTGATGTTGTCATTTTTGGCCTGACCCTTGATTTTTTTTGGTCCAACCATCCTTAAGCCCGCCGGGCTTAATCACTAAGATGAAGCCCCAGCTCATAATTATACTTTTATGCTACAGTACGAGTGGAAATTTCAGATCTTCCAGGAATTTTTGAAGAGATATTTATCAAGGGAAAATAAAGAGGATGTGGACAGGAATTCTGGATACTAAGACCCGAGTCAGGAGAAAACAAAGAAATACAGTCCGCTAGGTTGCATTTCAGAAAATTACTCATCCAACAAGAAGTATTGACCTTGAGGAAATGCACTTAGATGAACAGATATTTTGATTTCTATATAAACATTAGGTTTGAAATTTACAAAAACTTTGGGGTCAGATTGTAGGACAGAAGATGGTGGATTACATGCAAATTCAATCTTTATGGGGAGAATTGAGTGACAGGAAGTGAAAGGCGTGATAGATACGGAAACAGAGAAAACAATGAGATATGTGAATGATGAAATTCCAAAACTTAGTGAAAATTAAACTCAACTGCAAAATTTTTCATCTGGTTTTTACCTGAATCAAAGGATCTTGAATAACCACATGCAAGCTGCACGCTTCTTGCATAAAGAACCACCCACAAAAATATTTATTTTTGGTTTGATGAAACTTCAATGATTTTGTGTATAAGGCAGCTCAAATATTGCATTAAAATAACTGATTGGACATTTTCAAGGAGAGTGCTTCTCTTTGCACGTGTTATTTTCACTAGCCTTGGGGGGGGTAGGTTAGATCAAACCCAAGACACTTATTTGGTAGAGACCACATGAGAAAATGATGAATTCAACCCTGCAGTATGATATATTTCAAAACTGGATACATATGAGTGGATTCAGATAGCCAGAAATCAGGCATAAAACATATGTATCCCTCTGCTATCCCTTTGATCAAGTGATTAATATATATATGAAAGAAAGTGGAGACAGTGTGGTGAAATACAAAGACCTTGTTTTCCCTGAAGCAAATCCCTCTCAGGCTTCATAAATTATGATCAACTCTGACAAGAAGTTTTTAAATAAATTTTGAAGGGTTATGTGGGTAATAAATTACAACTTTGGTTCACAGAAAACCGCCTGAAAAACCTATCCATTCAATTCACTCAGCTTAGATGATAAATTACAAGATATAACTTCCAGGGTATTCCACTTGAGTTTTAATTTCCCCCAGCACCAACTCTACTATAGTAGAAATAAAGATTCTGACCTCTTTTGAATTTTGAAGAACCGCTAAAAAAAGAGGCACACTCTGAGTGATTTCATGTATGATCCAGTATTTTTGAGCTCTTAATATATTCCAAGGAATGATGATATCATATTATATTTACAGAAGATTTCACTGTTTGTGGGTTTCAGTTGGTAACTGAAACTCAACATCAAGAATTTAACCTTACAGGTGAAATCCCCAGGAAATTCAATCACAGAGGAATTAAAAATCCCTCAAATCAATTATACATCTGATAAACAGATAAATTGTGCTGGATGAAACATTTTGATTGAGTATATGCTCAGTTGCTTTGATTTTCATATGAAAAATTTAGAGCTGTTCATTTGGATCATAAACCTCTTATTTGATCCATTTGAAACCATGATTGCTGTGAAATTCAAGCACACTAGCTCTTTGGGCCAAGAAATTTAGCTCATGTATTTCATTTCCTCTATCAAAAGTCATCTGCTCTACAGTACTCTTTGGAGTTTACTGTTCAGAAGCAATTTCCAGTTTCAGCCTTCTCTATCAACAGATACACAAACTTCAAAGATTGGATAATAAAACCACCCCATAAGCGCCTTGCTTAAATACTCCCATCATCCTCAAGACAAACCACCAATTGTCAAACTTGAATTAAATTTTATTTAGGATACTAAATTGGATACCATATCCCATATATACCAAGCAAGACATTGGTTTCAATTTCTTAAGGAAGCTGTTTTATCATTTGAAGTCATGGTTGATATTACAATCCAGCTGAGCTTGGAGGCCATGATTTGACATAGAGGATATTGTTTGTCCATTGTAACGATTTCCACCAAATTGATGAATCATGGAATTTAATCTCTCAATTTTGCATGGAACAGAGAAGCCGCTATTAAGCAGTCCCTGATTCCTTAGTAATTTGGAATACCCATAGAATGCATTTGGATAGAGTTACTTCAGTCATATTTTGGAAATTTTGTGACATTTTACTGAAATTTCCAGCTTCAAATTCCATCAGAATCCATGATTAGAAAACCAAACACAGTTTCAGGTTGAAATTGACCAATTTTAACCATTGAAGAACTAAATATGCAGGTCCTGTGGATGATTAGTTGAAGTCCACTCAAATTTAAGCTCTTTTTTCATGGAATTTTCAGGATAAATATAGAATTACGCCTATTAGCTATGATCAATTCACAATAACCACATATTTAATTTATTATCCAGGATTTGGAGTTTGTTGGAATGACTGTTACTAAAATCAAGCTGCATCAGTTTTGACCTGACAGTTGTGAATTGCTTCATTTTATCTTCATTCTTCCCCTCACCATCTTTCACTACAAAGATTTTTCATTTTTCCTCAGGGTATATTGATCAAAAAATCAGGTATATTGATCAACTTTTCAATTTTTCCCCTTTTTTTTTTTTTTTTTTTTTCCTCATGTGGCAGCGCTACCATCCTTATCAGGAACTCCATGTGTAATCGATTGTTTCAATTGTTGTCAACTCATTTCCTATTTCTCTGATTCACAGTTTTTGTTGAATTATATTTCTCGGAGTCAAGAGTTGGTTAGATTTGATAAATTTTGATAGGTTAAATTAGATACAATTACAATCAAGTATGTACAGGAGTTTTTACAAATAAATTATTTATGTACAAGGAAAAATGTGATTATCAATGAGAACTAATTTCCGGGGACCATCTCCTGAAGTTCCTTAACCAGGGCTCTAATGTCAGGTTTTGAGCGCAACTTCAAAGCAGATCTTTGATGCTCGGTGAGGGACTCAAGCCATTCAAAATCAAAGCATGCCTTTGGAAAATTGGATGGTGGTTTGAGCTTGCTTTTAATTGGCAAAGAAACATTCCGACGCTCCCGGGCCGCAGCACCAGAAGAGCCTTTTGGGGTTTCTGCTATCATAGCAGCCTTCAAATCATCAATTTTATGCATCATGCGAGAAATTTTGTGATGTTGCCATGGGATTGATCAAACGGTGCATTTTTTGGGATTTCTTTTTGAATAAGTGATTTGGATCATTTGAGATACTTCATCATTGGTATCATTGTCACTGCATGCGCCTTCAACAATCGGAACAAGGCCCAAAAGCTTTTGATACTTGCTTAAGGTTGCAATTCGGGCGTGTTGTAGCTGCAAGAAAAGTTTGGTTTTGTTAGTCCAGGAATATATTTAAGCGGTCAATTCAATTGTTGCTTACATGAACCAATCTAGAAGTGCGCCAAGCAGTCTTGTCTTGTGCTTCTCGTTGACTGTTGGACCACTTATTCTCTTGTTGATACCTGATTAAATTTGTTTAGTAAGGAGACGTGAATCAATATGATAGGTAAACAAAGCATCAGGAAAAAACTGACCGTCTTCTGAGTCGCTGGGTAACATGGAGATGAATGGCATTTTGGATGCTTTCCTCTTTCAGACCTTTGGGAACAATTCCAGTGTACTCTTTGCATTTGACCAGCTCAAGAAATGTCTTCACGGCCAGATCAAGCAGATGCTCATTATCAGGACTGTTGATTGGTTGGTTGAAATTTGGGCGGAAGGAATGAACTCCGGCGGCAGTCATCATCCTGCGCATGATGGCCAATGTTTCGGGGGTAGCGGATGGATGACCAGGACCATGAGGATAGGGGTAGTCTGGATCACTCAAGAGATCCTCCACCTGATCATCAATATCCATGCGCAATTCCTCTTCATCATGATGAGGTAGAGTTTTGCTTTTTGACCCTATCAGGGTGGTGACATGTTGTTGTATCAAGCGCTGAAGATCAAAGTTGAGTTAGCAAGACGTAAAATGTGGGGGAAAAATGGAGACATACAGTGAATTCCCCTCCTTGTGGTTTTTCATGATCACTAGTCAAATTTCATGAAGTTTATCGGGGATTTACTTACCATTTGAAAAATTATTAATTGAATATATGGAAATACTTCAACTTTGGAGCAGTCATGTGAAAACAAGATACCTCATTGATACATTCTGTTGAAGTGGGGGATACAGTCAAGATACAGTGTTGATATGTTGAGGATGGGTAAGAGATAAGCAAAGGCACCTCCATAGAGGTGCCAACTTTTTTTTCCTGGTGATAAGCTATAAACTTTTTAACAAATAGATTTCATCTGGTCAAGAATACTATATTCCCTTTTTGGATTTCCTCCAGTCAACAGGCCTTATAGCCTTTTTGACCAGAGGGATTTCCAGGATCCTACAAGGCTATACAGCATGGATACTGTATACCCATAGAAAGAAACCCTTTTCAAACATTGTGTGCAGCTGCATGCCCATCTTTCAACAGCTATTGCACAGTGTTGGTTTGTGTGACCTACACTCCCCTTCCTGTGTGAGAATGCATGTTGCAAACCTATCCAGAGGCATTCTGTGAGCCTGGGTCTCTTATGTGACTGCAGGACACAAGGAAATGGCATTATAAATCCAGATAATTAAGAGTATTAAGTAACTCTGGACTCTACTTTTAGAAAAAAAGGAGTAAGTTGTCTAAGGACAACCTCCAACCTAAATATAGGTCTGCACAGATGCTATTTAAGGGTAAGATGGTTTGTTTAACCAATAAAGGAGGAAAGATTTTCTTCCTTTGTCTAAGGGCAATGGTTGGTGGAATAATAATGTAAGAAATGGTTCAGGATAAACAAGCTACTAGCTAGAAGGTTACTTCAAGGATTTATTAAGGCATTACTAAGAATGTAATTATGGGTGATGGCTTAGAAATCTAGGTGAAAAACCAAAAAGGTAGTAAATGGTTATGTTTATGTATGACTTTCTTTCCTTCATCTTAGAGTACTTCTTTAAATAGTACTTGGATGGGTGCTTTATTGCCTGTATAAGTACATGTATAATTCTCAACCTCCTTGTTGAATTACCATGTGGGCTTAAGCTGTACATAGACCATGTGTCCTGTAATTAATCTGGCACATGGTGTTGAGCAGATAGCCTCTGCAAGTCTTTGTATGCTCTCAAATCAATCATCAAACGAGATTACACAAGAAATGCCACAGAGTACTTGCAACATCCAAACGTCCAAGCTAGAACTTGATGACCCCCAACTAACCGATCTACAAGCGGCTGAACATGCGGAGCACGTCAAGATGGCACTCAGTCACCGATGAAAGCAGTACAATCAACAGAAAGTATCCCAGCAGGGCAAAAGCTCAAGCAAAGAACTCGCTGAGCTAATAGATGTGAATGTGAAAGCAATTGCAGCCAATTTTAAATCAGAATTCAGTATTAATGCTCGAAAGAGAAAAGCACAGAATGCAGAGTACCCAGTCACCAAGACGATACAAGTAACTCTAGGAAAGTACCGACTAAAGAGAGTAAAACGCACTGAGAAAGCAAGACTTCTCAAATGCTTTAACAGGAGAGGAGGCCCTCACGGACTCATGCACACCCATCAGTGGTGGGCACTAGTATAAATAGACCCCTGTCTCAAGCAATCTTGTTTCAGACTTCTTTACTTATCATATTTTTATTATCATTATATATATAACATCATTAGCATCTTGTCTGGTAGCCTCGCTAAACAGACTTACAATTAGCAACTAGGGTCCAGAGCGGCTGCGCCGCCTGTGTCCAGTGCAATATAATGACAGGAAGTTCCCTGGACAAAAACTATTGCAGCAAAGAGAGTTTCAGCACTGTATATCTCTATCACATTACAGCAACTTAGTCAATTAGAATTAGAAGTAAAAATCTAGCCCAAACAGTGAAGAGACATGGTCCCAATGTACAGGTCCATGTGTCCAAATGTTGAACTTAGAGAAGTAATTGCTACTAAGGTTCCTAATAGGGTGAGATCGGGATGTTCATTTGCGGTCATCAGACCAAGTCATGGGTTGATGTGTTGTATTCAATTAAGCCTCTTTGTAAGGCAACTTGCATGAAGTATAACTATTTATCAGACATGAAGTAACTTGTTCAGCCTTTTTTTATGTCTCATAAAACCCAACTGATGGTCCTTGAGCAGGTTACACAAATGTGTATGTCTATTTGCGGAGTCATTATTGGTCTACAATAGATCCAAATGAGGTATATGGGGTGAATAACAGTTCAAAATGCGGGTTCATTGTTGTTGGATGTTCAGATAAAGTGAGATTTTAGGTTATGTGTTGGTCCTATTGGAGATCACGGACAGTGTTCATCGCAGAATCATCTGAGTACAATCCAGAAAGGACAACAATAAGGATGGTGGAGGAGTAGTTAATTGGTGGTTAAACGCTTCAGTATAAATACCAGCACTGTTTAGCAGTTGAGGTTTTTGCCCGACCTACCATCAATATGAGCCCAAACCCGGTTGGATGGTAGGTCAAGGAGTACAGAAATAAAGGCCCATCCTATCACCAATTTTTTCAGGATTGTCAGGTTTAGATTCTGATCTCTGGGGCAACTTGAGGAGGAGAGGCAAGAGTGCCTTTGGGCTTGGGTGAAGGAGATTGAGTAATGTGGCTTTTGGTTGAAGCGCGTCGCCGGGCGTCTTTGAGAGAATCTGCAAGAGAGCTGATGTGGTCCTGCAGACGTTCACGTTCTTTGCATGTTTGTTAACAATCCTTACCATCATGGTTCAATGAATAAATTACAGGCCAAGAACAGATAAAGGAATCAGCCCAAGGATTCTAGCAAGTAAAACTTTGCAGGATAGTCCGGGAGCAAAATGAGCAAGGCAAGGAAGAATCCCATAATATATGCAGTACAGGCTGAGATTAGATAATTTAATCAGCCGCAGTTGTCTTTACATAGTTCCGAGAAAGTAAGAGGTGAATAAAAGATAAGCGTTAGAAAAAACTGTATTACATTTCTGGTGTAACAAAGGCAATAGGAGAGTGGATATGCAATTGTACAACGGAATAGTTACTGTTCAGGCTTCCGGGAAAGGGTTGATTGGAGAGTCATTCGTCATGTTTGCTATCATGGTGTACATTCTTATTCATTATAAATACTGCCACTTGATAGAGCATTGGGTTGTTCCATCACCTATCACCAATATGAGCCCAAACCCGCTCGGATGGTAGGTCAAGCTGTCCATATAATCCAGGCGGAAGCTATCGCCAATTTTTCCAGCATTTTCAGGTTTAGCTGGACTTGGATATACAATTTATTTCCCTACACAAATTTAACACATGGTTTTTGGGGATTAGTGTAGAAAAAAGTGGCTTGGTATTCTCAATCTGGAATATCCACTAGTCTCAAAGCAGAAACCATTCATTTTTACTGTTATAATATGTGTTACAGCATCTTATATGGGTTATGTCTTCCCTTCAGAGGATAATCCTTACCTTTCCATGGATAAGGTAATTATCCTATGAGTTTCACATTTTATAAGGTATGTGTTTTGTTTGTTATGGGTTATCCATTATTAAATAAGCTCCAAGGCTCTATTTCCCTTTTCCTAAGGGACTTGAGTTTGTTTGAAGTCTTTACGGGAATAATTATTGGCCTAACTTTAGGTTTAGGACATATTTATTTTCTCTAAGGCTAACACATTCTGACACCCAAAAAAAGGTGTGTGTTTATCAACACACCCAATTGGACAAGGCAGGAACTTGGGGTAACATGAATAACTAAGGTATTGAAGTTGGGTGATCATGTCTAGAAAAGGGAATTTGTGGGTTAATAAAAATAATTGATAGTATGTTCTACATCTTGAAATACAAGATTCCAAACAAAAAAACATGTTTTGATAAACAAACTGCAATAAGTACAGATAGGGTATACATGACAAGCAGAGGCAGGATCAATGATTAAAGAGGTTTGGTGACCAGCTTAAAGTGAAGGCTATATTGAGAAACATGATGTGCAAATCAAGATGATATTCTCTTCAGGGGATAACATTGAACAAGTGCTCCTCAAACCTATTTACATTTTTGTGTGATCTGGAAATGTTTCTATCACTTAACCCTTACCTAATCATTTGTTCAGTGGTGATTGTCTTTGATGTGAACATCCTACCTAGGCTGTGCCATTTCCTTTTCATTAAGGATTTAGAGGATTTCTCTTGGTTTACCAATGTACATTGTTTAGCTGTCAAAATTGTTTGAGAGCAGAGGTCTGGGGGAGGTGAGTGGAGAGAACCTGGCTCCTCTTTGTTAATCTGTGATTCAGAAAGAGTGTGAAGGGTTGAGTGATCAGTTCATAATGCTGAATGCTTTACCTACCAGAGCATGTGCCCATCTTTGAGTAATGCTAGCAGTCAGTGGAATGTATTGGGCCAAGTTGGTTGGATCAATGTGCACCAGCAACTTTGTCTCTTGTGTCTTCCATTGGGGCAGTGGTGGTGATGGTGTGACCAACCAAATGCTGTTCACCAATCCCTGGTGCTGTGCCTAGGTGACCATCAATGAAGTCACTGATGCCACTATGGCTTTACACAATAAAATAACAAAACTAACAAAATTCAAACTTTACTTCTGAAAAATCCAATCAAAAATCCTGCTGATTTTTCCAAGTGTTTTTCAAAAGACAAAACCTATTTATTCACTTAACTTGTACACTAAGCAAGACACACACATCCAGGTTGAAGTACAAGACATCCTAACTTACCACTTTTCTCTTTTTTGAAGTCTGAACAACAAGAAGAAGTAAATTAAATACACATGCAAAAATTAGTGAGTGGTATATAGCCAGGAAGAGTTCCTGGTTCATAACGTTGAGGTAATGATTTGTAGAATGGATAGAGATCCGTGTGGGAACTGAGCTCCAACTAGGAACAATATTTCATGAATATCAAAATCAGCTTGGACTTGGCAGCACAAACATAATACATACTTCAACTGTTGTCTGTTGTTATTTTTTGTTCAAGATTGAAAACACAACCAATCAGAAAAAAATAAAAAGGTATGACAGGCAAAAAAAAACACAAAACAACAACCAAGGAAGGATCGAAAGCGAAAATATATGGTACTGTATCAACAAAAAATGGGTGAAGAGAGAGAAAAAAGGAAATGTTATTGAAACATAAATAGAAATCAAACAAGGACAACAACAACAAAAAACAAACAAAAAATGATGGGATGATGTTGGAGTAGAAAGAAACACTAGTAACAGAGAGAAAAAAAGGTTGGGTAGTATAATGAACCGAAGACAAGGATGAGTGTGTGGTGGATGGTACTACTGTAAAGAAAAAAATAAAAATAAAAATAAATAAAAAACGCGAGTTGAGGCTACACAAAACAGGAAGAATATTGACAATGTATATACGTAGTAGTTATTCTTTTTTCGTTGGTTGTGAGGAGTGTTGGGGATTGAAAAGGGAGAGTCATACGTGGAAGAACAACAAGGAACTAAGTTAAAGAAAATGAAAGACGAAAAAGGACGGGTAGTGAGGAAGAAAGAAAGACAGTGTCTTGGTAGGGGAGTGTAGATTGTTTTGATTTGTTGTTTCTTTGTTTTTTTGTTTTGTTTTTAGATTTTTGGTTTTGGTTGGGGGAGAGAAGAAGACTTGGATGATATTTAGAGAGATTGGGACGGGTCGTCGAATTGGTTGGAAAGAGGAAGACAGTCGATCCAGTCTCTAGTGGATTGCTCCTTGAGTTTGGACTGAAGGGCTTCACGTTTCCAGCTCTCGACATCAGCCGAGAGGCTGGACTTGGAATGGTCCCTGAGCGAGAGACGGTCGACGAGGGAGAAGAGGGAGGAGGCGGACTGTTGAGACATGGAGCGGATCAGAAGGGTTTGAGAGGACGGGATGATTTGGTTGGCGGGAAGGAGGGAGGCGGTCTGGGTGGTTGGTAGGGGAGTAATCATCTTGGGTGATCCTTGGTCTTGGTCGACCGGACTTGTCTGGGCCTCTTCAGATGAGTCGACCGGGTACTTTTTCTTCCATGCGGCGCTGATGTCAAGCAACATCTGAGCCTGGGTCTCCATCAGTTTCTTGAGTGCTATCGAAGTGGCTCGGGAGCGTAGCGGACTGAGGACCGAGTCGGGCGACGAATCGCGTGAAGTAAAGGGGTGGTCAAAGTAGTTTGGTTCGTCATACTCCTGGTCTGGGGTGGAGACTGGTGAGCGTTCAAAGTATGGGGTGAATTGGCCATCCTGGGGATCGATGAGCTATTTATCATAAAAGAAGATGGTCAGAGATTGATTGATCAAGGATCCCTCGAAAAAGAGGTGAGAGAGGTCTTACAAAGTTTGGGATTGGAATCGAGAGCTTGAGCTCGTCGATTCTTGGTTGTTGGTCTGGATCGGCATGCATTTCGGTTAGATGTTTCTCATCCTGACATTCGATGTTCGAATTGAACCGGTCGTATTCGGGCATCGGACAATCATAATCGAGCCCTCTGCTCACTGATAGCTGTGGGTCCTCGTTGGATTGGTTAAGCTGTTGAAAACAAGAGAAAAGAATTGAGGATTGGGTTTGAGCGCGTTTTTAAGATAAAAGAGAGCGTACACGTTGAGATTGGAGTTGAAGAAGAGATGAGGAATCCATATTGATAATGTAAAAAATGAAAACTTAAATAGGTTATGTATATATATATAGATAGATAGGTAGGTAGAAAGGTAGATGGGTTGATGGTAGTTGGTGGGTGGTATCTTTGTCTTTGGTCCTCGGTCGATGTGGTTGAAGGGTGGGTGTGGGGCAAGTTGGGCAGTGGCTGGGCCTTTAAATAGTTCCAGGGGGACGTTTCACCAAGCTTCCAAGCCAGCCCCCCGCCAGCCATCTCTCACATGTCACGGGCTGGCTGAGTCAGACCAACCAATGGGCATGGCAATACCCCGGGGGGAGAGAGAGACCCAAAAACACAACCAGTCCGACCTGAAGCCCCTGGACTCTGATCCTCCCAGCCCTCTATCCGAGCCCAGCCATAAGCTTGCCTGCCCAGTGAATTATAAACCCTGAACCCCGTAAATCCAGTCGGTGACGGAGAAAATTCGAGACAAGCCGGCCAAGACGTCTTGGTATCCATTGTATAAGCAATATACAGGCCGGCAAGCTCTCACGTCAACTCCCCACTTACCAGTTGAGCACAACAGTATCCTCTTGGCTGGAACAAAAAACCTGACGACTTACATAAATACACACCACCGGAGCTGCTTTGACATCCATAGCTCGAACTCGCAGCACGAAAACTGTTCATTTCCCTGGGCCTGGAATTCCTAATTATTCAGGCAAAAATATCAACATATTCTGATGTAAGCGTCTGATCAAGGATTCTTAAACCTTTATAAACAAGTTTCGGGCTGATTCGTTTGGCCCAAGAGAAAGAGGTGACATAGTCTTACTATCTTTATCAATGTAACTCACATCTTCTTCAATAGCTCATACACATCAAATATTATGGGTTTAGATGAATTTTGCTTGATTTTCAAAACAAAAACACGAACAAAAAAACTAGGACTTGTGTGTGGATAACTAAATAAAGCAAGGATGTAACTTGGAATATGTTTGATAGGGTGTCCACCCAGGTCAGCTTGCAGGATACAGGCATTGGAGTGGGTGTCCAACTCCGCCCAAAAATTGGGCAAGCTCAATAACTGCCCACCAAGTTGGGAGAGCTCAATCTTCAGATGGCTGGAAGACAACATACAGCCATCTTGGCATTAGTTCACCGACTGTGACTAACATGACAACACTACACCACAAACCTGAGAGGATATCCTTCTTAGCTTTAGTTCACCAACTGTGTATACCACAACAGCACTACACCACAAACCTAGAGAGTGAGTGGTGGATGTGAGTGAGATGAGAGATAATTGAAACAAAAAGATGATTGAATGAGAAAAACGTGATACAGATAAATTGAGAGCTATTTTGATGACAAAAAAACATGGCTAGGTTTCAACCTAATCCTACCACTACATTGCAGTGTATCCAAGTGAACATAAAATAACTGAGCTTAAAACTTCATCAAGTTCAAGTTGATCTATCCAGCTCAACCTGGCCTTTACAACAGTTGAGGAAAGAACTGAACTAATATCTTAATGGTCTGATTCCAGATATTTTCACATTGGATATCTACCATCAAAACCAGTAATCATTTTAGAACACAACAACATGTAGCCAGAAGAATTTGGTCTTGGAATCACATAGGCTGAAACTGGATATCAAGATAGCTTACTCATCTTGAGATTTACTATCTTAGGATTCATAACTCACAGAACTGCCAGAAGCCCCAGACTCATCTTTCTTTTCTATAGAGAATACTTTGAAATCCTTTTAGCCCCTGCTTATGTAAGATCACTCCTGCATAGAACCTGTCCCAACTGCCAAGCCCCTGTGACTCCACCAAGTCTGTTTCCTGTGGCACCTTCTGCTTTGGCCCTCATCTATGTAATCCTCAAATGCACTAGTTGGGATTTTTCCCCTTATCCACATCCCAGTTTTTTGCCTGCATATGTTGAGTCTATTTGTCAGCTCCAGTCTCTATAGTGATGTGGAGTTAAACATTTCACAAATTGATTATCTGTGATTTCCTTCTATAATGCATTTTTAAACTGTAAAGTTCAGTGGAAATAAGCCCACTTTGACACTTTGATGCAGAGAGGCGGGAAAATGTAATATTTAATTAAAGGGATGCAGTGTGGTGGTTGTTTATGGGGTAGGTGCAGCATGTTCTTGGCCAAGACCCACAGGAAATTTGGAGTGAGACTGCAGGCTGAGGAGAGCATTACATAGACAATTGGAGTGGATACCAGCAATGAATATCTCAAAAGTGCAGTAAGCAGAATGCATATACATGAACTGGGGATAGTAAAGCCAAAACTGGGCAGTGCTCAACAAAGGAGGCAGGAGCAGGGAAAATTTAACAATATTTGAAGCCAAGGAATTGAATCCTTCTAGATACACAAGGTGCAAGGTAAATAATAGGGGTGTGATGGTTTGGGTCTGAAGACATAAAAAAATATGATAATATATATGTTAAGGGGGGGTGGGGCTGCAAGCAGGGTGGTTTAGTTACCTCCACAAGTTTTCTTGAAAAAGCAGAGGAAATTGATGACCTTTTGCCATTGGGGACTGCAAGCAGGGGTTGTTTTGATTGCAGTACAGATGGCTATAAGGGCCAGAAATCCTGAAAGAAAATGACTTACTCTTTTTTTGTTTCTTGAAGGAAGGGGAGCTTATAAATTTTAACCGGAAATTTTGAGGCAGTTGGGTTGATTCTCTGAAATATGGGCATTTGTAAAGGAAGATGGAAGGATGACCAGGTCTTTAGAGACTAACTGACTGGGCAGGACAATGGTGACTATGACTGGTGGAAAGCTATGTGTAAGTACAATTATGATGGGAAATGAAACAAGGGGAAAGAAGGGCCTATTGAATATCTTCTTTGGAGCCTTTCTGGAAAATAAAAAGGGCCAACAATGCCTGTTCCTTGATATTATTTTTAGTAGTAACAACTAAGGATGAACTATGATAGATTGGTAATGATGTCAATGGTTGAAATGTGAGTATAACAACTGTTACTGTTATGTGATGTGGTTTCAATGTGCACTGTAAATTATCTACATGAAGATTTAACCATCTAAAAAACATGTCATGATCATCTGTGGTGATCTGTCTTCCCAATTGAGCCACAAATTTCCATTGTTTCTTTGAAGATTTTTTACATAAAGCTCTTTTTGAGTTTCTATGTAGTTTTAAATATGTATGATGTTATTCTGTTTGTCATATATGTTGTGCATACTTTCTACATATGTAATCTTTTAGCTACAGCAGCGGTAATTTTTAGTAAGTAGTTTTACTTTAAGAAGGAGTGAAGCTACAGGGGTACTTTGGATGGGGTCCCCTAGGATAATTTATACATAGATTCAGAATGTCATTTTTTCATTTTTTTGTATTTTACATATTTTTTGATATTTCATTTGTTTTTTATTAATTTGTAGTGTAAAATAGTAACAATAGGGGGTATCAAATATGACCAAATCCACAATTAAAACCATTTAATTAGGTGTTTCAACAAAACTTGACTTTTGAGAATTTTGAATCATTTGATATTGACACCCATTGTTTTTAACAATGGTGGATTTTCAAAACCAGTTGATTAGATAAAGGTAGATTTTGTCATATTTGATATTCCCTATTATCAAGAAAAGAAAAAAATTACACTGGATGTTAGTGAGAGATTCAGACCAACATTTTGGATTCTTATTTATCCAATAACCAGGCAAGTTTCCTTATAATATCATGGTTTTGATATCTTAGCTCTGAGGTTTGATTGTTTGATGTGTACATGATGGCAGGAGCAGCTGCAGATCTATATTGTCCCTGGGGCAGATCCAGAAGCATTCCCAAAATCTGCCATTTCTATATAAGTGTTAAAAAAACAAGCACACAGGAATGTGTGTGTGCAACACACACATATATACATTTCAATATAGATATGCTAACACATCCTCACCCATCTTCCTACAAAACCTTGAAGGATTAAAATAACTCACATCATCTGAATTTATTTTTTTGTCTTCATCAACAGATGATGATGAGCTTTCATTTCATTACACCACCAAAAGGTTTTTTATTCAATGTTGCTGTGGAGTTGATTTGCCCCCCCTGTTGATTAAGAACACCAGAAACACAAACAATTAGTTTCTATCTTTGGAGAATATGTTTTAGAGCTTATAAGAAAGATCTTTTATAATAATAGATGTTTTTATAGAGTCTTTTATCTTTGGGAGTATGAACTGTGAGATCTCTGATGGTGATAACTACTATGGTGTTGAAAAACCTGGTTTCTTGGGGATGGTGGTGGTGGATAAGATCAATGGCATCTTTGTGCTGTCGGATGCAAAGATTCAGAAGACTTAAGTATTAAATTGTTTTCAAAGGGTGCTCCCTAAGATTTTTGTAAACAGGATTTATAACAAAACAAAAAAAGCTAGGATGGGATTGTGTTTTTTTAGCTCAAATAACACATGTTGAGGTGGATGGTAAGGAAGGGTTGAAGAGGATGGAAGAAGGAGTGCCAGCAAGAACACTCATAATTTCCAAAACTCACAAAAAAAAAGACACAGCATTTTTTTGTGGGTTAAGAGTCTTGAACCTAGTTGGAATCTTTGCGCCTGGGTCTCTTTAGTGACTACAGGACACAAGGTAAAGAGCTATGATGAAGCCAAAGTTGTGAGTATTATTTAACTCTTGAGCTCAAATTTTAAGATAAAAGGAGAAAGTTGGCTGAAGACAACCTCCAACATCCTGAAAACAGGTCTCCAATAAAGGGGGTTGATAAATACACTCCCCTGGCCACACGCCCACACCAGATGCACACCCATCAAAAAAAGGGCATGCAGCCCGCACACCCTATTTTTGACAGGCATGAGTGCTGCACGCCCTGTTTTAGGCGTGCGGGCTGCACACCCTTTTTTTGATGGGTGTGCAGGCTGCACCCCCTTTTTTTGATGGGTGTTCCCCTGGCATGAGCGTGTGGCCAGGAGTGTATTTATCAACCCCCTGCAATAAATTCTATTTAAGGGTAAATTGGTTTGTTTAACCAACAGGGGAGGAGAGAGTTTTTTCCTTTGTTTAAGGGCATTGGTTGATGGAATTATAAGGATTGAAATGGTGTTGGATAAGCAAGATACTGGCCTAGAAGGTTACTTCAAGGATTTATTAGGGAAATACTAAGAATGTGATTCTGGTGGTGACTTAGAAATCTGGATTAACAACCCAAAAGGGCGGTAAAAGGTATGTTTATATATGTTTTACTTTCTCTCAGCTTAGAGTACTTCTTTACATAGTACTTGGCTGGGTGCTTTCTTGCCTTTACAAGTACATGTACAATTCTCAACCTCCTTGTTGAATTACCATGTGGGCTTAAGCTGTACGTAGACCATGTGTTCTGTAATTAATCTGGCACATGGTGTTTGGGGCTTAGTGTAGAAACAAGTGGCTTGGTATTCTCAATCTGGAATATCCACTAGTCTCAAAGCAGAAACCATTCATTTGTACTGTTATAATATGTGTTACAGTACCTTATATGGTTTATGTCTTCCCTTTAGATGATAATCCTTATCTTTCCATGGATAAGGTAATTATCCTACAAGTTTCACATATTATAAGGTATATGTGTCTTGTTTCTTATGGGTTATCCATTATTACATAAGCTAAAAGGCTCTATTTCCCTGTTTCTTGGGTACTTTAGTATCTTTGAAGTCTTTAGGGCAATAATGATTGAACTAACCGTAGGTTTAGGGCATATTTATTTTCTCTAAGGCTGACAGACCCTGATCAGGGAGATGAGAATCAATGATCTAGGCTGTGTATAATTTGGTGTGTCAACAGGGAAGGCAAGTCTTCACTGCGACCAAGGTTGTCATGAGCTTTGAGGCCAACAGAGTAATCAAACTAAGACTGAATTTCTCAAAAAAAACAAAGACCAGAATACTACAACAATGAGGTTAGAAACAGAAGAAGAAAAGGCATACCCAAGTAAGATTTAGTAGATATGAGTAGAAAACTAGAGAACCATGAGATGGACAGGACTGACTCACAGGACTGAGACAGACCAGTAAGTTAGTGGTTGTTAGAAGAAAAGATTGAACAAAAAATGAGATGTCTTGATGATTCATTTCTCACCAAGTTGAAAGGATGAGTGGCGTGAGATTGAGTTGAAGTAGGTCTAAGTGTTTGACCACTGGAGATAGATTGCAGTTGGTCTATAATAGAGTGATGCTAACATTGCTTGCAACCAAAACCAGACCAAGAGGAAAAGGATCAGAGGATGTGATAAGAAAAGATGAGACAATGATCAAGAATGAGAGATCAGGCATACCACTAATGACAGAGAAAAATGTATGAGACAAGGACTTTGAGGAGGAGTGGAAAAGGAGAGGGGAAACAGAAGTAATAGGAAACAAAGCTACAAACCAGGGAAAATCAATTGTCACTAGACAACAGGTGACATCAGCCTAGGTTCAATGAGCTACCCATCAGTAGTACAGTTTGCCGCATGTACCTTGTAGGACACAAAGGGGCCATTGTAGTCTAGTTGAAGTGGAACCAGAGCTAGTGTCAGCCTGGGTGTGGAACTAACCGTGGTTAAGGGTTGTAACTAAGGTAGGTTGATGATTTAAAGTGGTTTGGGTAATGGTTTAAGTCCTGTAAAAAGGTACTTCCTCAATCAGTAAGTCTTGTCTGAGAGGCTTGCTCTAATTGCTCTAATTAGGCGCATCCAAATCAATACAAAGTATTAATAGGCATCCAAGGAGGTACTCACTTGGGTTCGTGGTTTCTACCTTATTGAAGGTAGGTTGTGGCCAATTCTTGAGGTAATAACAGTATTAAACTATAGATTATCCAGAATTGGGGGATTGTTGGAGAATGGGGAACTAAGCAAGGTAAATAACTCTAAGGTATGTACTGTGCTGGTGTGTTCTAAATATTCTCTGTGGGATAAACAACTGTTTACAGTCTGTTTATATATTGTAAGAGCTCCTCAAGGGGGAACTGTGAGCGCTTCCATGACCTGAGAGGTACTGGGGAACTTCAGGGCAAGACAGATCCTTTTGGGAGGATCTGTTAATGTTTATGATGTGATTTCTACTAAGGCTGTGTTATGGGACACATCTTTGATCAGTAGTCCTTAGTGGGATTGGATCACATCATGACATTTGTATTAATTGATCTGTTATTAATATTAATAAAGTTATTAACTTATAATGATGTCATTTATTATTGGTACATCTTATAAGTATTAATTATTATAATATTAATAAGTTCTTTTATTAATAAGATATTAAATTACATATCTTATGCGTGAAATATTCCAATGTTAAGGAATGTGGGCGTAATCAGAGGGGAAAGAGTGATATCTGTTACTCTGGATATTTCACGTGTCAGGGGGGCAAAGGCCTACAAGTTATGTATCTTGTATAACAGGAGTACATAGCTTAACCAGAATTATTCATGAGTTTATTAATGAATATATTATTAAAGTATTTATATTAATTAATGTAATTAATGTACTTTAATAATATTAATATTAATGTAATAATAATGAAGGTATAATAATAATAATAACTACAGAATAGTAATTATTATTAGGATAATAATTAATATTACGTGGAGTTATTTAGAATAAATAATGATAATAAATAGTAATAATAATTAATAAGAATAGTAATTATTATTAGAGATAATAATTATTAATAATGTTTGCAGTTACGTGGTACATGTCAGGTACTGTGATATGTACTCAGTGGCTGACAGCTAGGACAAAGCTATAGCCGTTTGTTTTTTCTTGATGTCTCCAGACCTCAGGTGACAGATTATTTTTCCTGGTGCTCACATAAGAGGAAGAAAATCAGAATAATCAGTACTTCCAGTGATTTCCTTGACAAACAACCACAAGAAGGAACAAGCAAGGAAGAGGAGAAGAGATGACCAACAGCACAGTGTCAGGAGTAAAGTAATGTGTTGTTCAATGATCAAAGTGCCTAAGCTTGAAGCATTGAGGGTATTGATCAGATTCAACACTTGTTTTTCCAGAAAGATGAAGATGATGTGAGTAATTTGTGGAGGGAACAAGCCAAGTGAGTTAACTTTACAATGTTAGGTCTTGAGCAAAGGAGACCTTGAGCCTTGATCCTAGACTTGAACTTAAGTTCTTGATTGTTGAGGCAAAGTAGAGAATCTTGTTGAGTCTGGTTGTAAGGGACTGGAGTTGGTTCTTTGATTGACTTTTCTAGTTGCACAGAATGAACCTAAGCGAGTGTGAGATCAAGGGTTGACTTTGACTGCGGAGGGTGTCACAAGTCCAAGTGAGCTTGGTGAGTTTGTGACATAGTACCATGATAAGAGCAAGGAGAATAACAGGTGACTAGAATTCAACTGTCTATTATTGAGTGAGAATGCTGATTGAATATGTGATGGATGAGAAGGAAGTCAAGAGATAAAGAAGAGGGAGGGAAAGATGTTGGAAGGATTGATGATTTGAGGAGAGAGAATGATTGAGAAGGAGGATTTCAAAGGGGAGGAAGAGTGATTAGGTTTGATCTGAGCATTCTTGAGCGCTTGATTTTCCTGAGTGTGTGTTATATACTTATAAGAAGGCACATCTACATCTACATAATTGATAAGTTTCAAGACAGAGTACTCCCTCCCAGCTGATGAGTTTGTGACAGCTTTGGAGGCTTTTTTTTTACACCACTCTGTGCCTGGTGTGATTGAGCCATCAATTTAAGAAGAGCTATCCAAGAAATTCTTTTTAGAGAGAAAAGAAGAAATCTGCACACCCTGCTTGTATGTGTATTAACAGTTTTAATGGTAGAAGAAACCACCAATACTTTTTTGAGCTACACGGTACCGTGCCATATAATATTCAAGGCAAGAACTACATGGCCCTCCTGCGTCCTCTCTCTCTCTCTCTCTCTTTTTTTTAGACCACATCATGGGTCATCTCAGCTTTCTTTTTTGATTCTTTTTAAAAAAGAAAAGAAGGGAGGAGCAGTAAATATTCTCTTTTATAAGTAGTGCAGTTTAATAGGATTATAACAAACAAACAAACAAAACAAAACAAAAAGTGGTGTACTAGTTCAGTTATAAAACTCTTGTATTAGTTCAAGAGTCTTATGTTCAATTCTTTGCAGGGCTCTCTGATCTGATGATGATGATTATTCTTGGGTTGAATTTCTCTCATGAGAAGATGGAATATGAACAAAACTACCTCTTTATTTGAAC
Source organism: Puccinia hordei (assembly GCA_007896445.1). Taxonomy (NCBI): domain Eukaryota; kingdom Fungi; phylum Basidiomycota; class Pucciniomycetes; order Pucciniales; family Pucciniaceae; genus Puccinia; species Puccinia hordei. The sequence continues at coordinate 270,215 of RDRW01000225.1, read as the reverse complement.
CCAACACATGAAGATAAGAACTCTTTCTTTATGATATGATGATAATCAATCAACTGATCTTTCTCAGAAGAATTAAAAATCTATTGTTTATAAATGGATACGTCAGAGATCATTAAACTGAAACATGTCTCCGGTTACTAATACAACCACTCTCGACTCTGGCCCAAGTCTGGAAGAAGAAGAGATACAATAACTCTCTCTCTCTCTTCCAGACAGACAGACAGGACTCACCACCAGTCTTAAAATTATGTTAACTTGTTCCTAAAACATGTTCGATTTCAGCTCTGCCAATCACTTACCTATCCTTATCGATAGTCTATCAACCACCTCCATACTATTAACTCATACGCCCAATCTAACCAATCACTCAACCAATTTTAATAATACCTTCCTCATCAATCTCCATTGGCTTCTAGTCGATGTACCCACCAGCCATCCATAACCTCCACCCTAATAACTCACAAAACAATCCCTCACCACCACCACCTAAACCACTCAATCGATCCCTCCGATTCAGTGACCCCACACCACTCGGAATTCTAAGGATCCCATCCATCGATCTCACCAACAACTCCTACCAGACACTCGACCCTTTCCCAAGTCCACGACCAGCCAAACGGTTCCTGGGAAGAGGATCGATCGACTCGAGCTACCTCTCACCCAGCTGGAAATCCTCCCTCCCCGACTGGGTCATCCACGAATATCTTTCCTCCTCCGGCTCCCTCCCCCATAACCACCTCAAACCTCAACCGTCACTGACCATCCACAAACTCAAACCCTCTCATCCTCTTCCTCCAACCCATAACAAACAAACCCTTCCCCAACATCCATCTCAAACACTCCAAACCATCCTTCTCCTCTCATCATCTTCCACCACCACCCGGAAAAGTCTTCTACCCATTGCTCCATCACTCCCAAGTCAAACACTTCAATAATAAGCAACACACACATCCTCCCGGCCAAGCTCCCCTCCACTACCCCAACCCCTCCCTCAAACCCTCCCTCAAACACAAACTTCGTCGCCTCTTCTTCCGCTTCCAAACGACCAAAAAAAAACCCCTAACTCTTGTGATCTCTCTCTCCTATCCTGTACCACTTTCATCCTTTCTTTCTTGCTCTTCGCTTCTGCTTGTATACTCCACTTTCTCTCTCTCGACACACATTTACTCATACACACACACACACTTAATAAACCGCACTGCTCTTCTCTTTCTTTCTCATCTTTATCAGTACACACAATCCATCCATTCGTCGTCGTTGATCTATCTGTATAAGCCGCTCTTCTCTTCTCTCACTGCCTCGCTTCATCCCCATAAACACATGTATCTCCAATCAGTTTGAAAACTTGACTCTTCTATTTCCCTTTTCCCTTCTCCCTTTTTTTTTGTTCGATACATCGTTCTTACTCTTGTCCGTCCATCGTTTTTTTTAATCATCATAATAGATTGATAATTAGTATGTTGGTATTAGTCCAATCAATTCAAGGCGGTCTCTTCGAGGTGTTGAAACTTTTTTTTGACTGGGTGTGGAGGACACAGAGATGAGCTGTCGATTGGGTGTGATGCTATCTATAGAGTTGCAGTTGTTCACCGGTAGACATGGGAGGCTCCGTAATTCAGTGGTAGAATGCCTGCTTTACATCACATGGCGGACGAGCGCAGTATGTCGCGGGTTCGATCCCCGTCGGGGTCACAGCCTTTTTAATGCTTCCATCCAGCCCTCCTCTTGATTACACATGTGCATAGTTTCTATGAGAGTGTATAGCCCCCAATTTTGGGGACTGGGGAGGGGCTTGATGAGAAGGGTGCACAATATTTTATTTGTGGAAACATAAAAGACAAAGATGAAATTAGCATTTGAAATTAAAAAGCAATGAAATTATGAAGCAAAAATTAAAACAAAGAAGGATGTGAATCTAAAAATATTAATATAACTATTGCCTCTGGATACTTGAAAGAACCTCTTTGTAAACAATATTTGATGTTTGATATGAAGGAAGCCCAGATTCAGGTTGAGGGACTATACTACCTTTGTAGTACGGCTGGACTTACTTTGTGACGATGCAACATAGAGTTGTCCATGACTAAATACAGGATCATGAAGGACAATACCTACATTTCCCAATTGTCTGACCTTGAGATTTGTTTATAGTTAGCAAGAAAGCCAGATTTACAGGGAATTGTTTCTGTATGAGCTTGAAGGGCAATCCAGACTCGTGATCAGCTGATATGAAGGGAATGGGTGGTATGGCCACCAAGTTCGTTGACTCTATTTCCTGAAATTACCTTTGCATAAATCACATTTGGGCCCAGGTTTTCCACAATCAATCTAGTCCCATTACAACGTCCCATTGTTCAATCAAGGGGTTCCCCAGCATTATGATTGGGACACCCCTTTTCAAGTTCAGAATGTGAGGTGGAAAGCCTGGAATTGTTAGACTATTTATGTATTCCTGCAAGTATAGGTTTCGAGGGCCATCTTCCACTGAATCATAGCTCGTGTAACAGTCCTGCCTTCTGGTCGACTATCTTGGCAAGACCCTAGAATTTATATGGGTGACTGAAATATCCTTGCAGCAAAGAATAGCCCGGTCCAAAAAAGTAACCATGTTGGGAGAAAGACCTGGAAATATCTGGAAATACTTGGGTGATCAGACAATCCAAATTTGTGTCATGGGATCCACCATGGATTACCATTGACAAAGCAGGAAGCTGGGCCTTGTTTGAATAATCAGTGAGACCTTCTCTGTTCCCAACAGATAGTCACAATTGCTGAAAATCAGGATCCCCAGCTGCACGCATGTTGATGGACAGACAAATTATGTTCTGGGAAAATGGTCTCCAGCAGTGAGAGTTGGAAATGCTAGAATTAACGATTTGAGGACGCGATTGTGAAATGACACTACAAATTTAGAATGGTAAGCCAGTTTCATAGCCTTTTGGTTAAGGAGCGTAGTTCGCTGAGATGACAGATTGCTTCCTCACAACTGGCAAAGCCTGACGGAAGTCTCCCCCTAGGACCATTACTTTTCCACCAAATGGTAGATCTGAGTCCATCAAGTCCTGGAGTAATCAATCAACTAATTCAAGTGCATGTCTGTGTGTCATTGGCACTTCATCCCATATTATCAACTTTAATGATTTCTTGAGGACATCTGCTTTGTGTGAGTTTTTAGCAATAGAAAGAAACTCAATGGTGTGATAGCCTGGGAGGAATTCCAAAGCTGAGATGAGCAGTCCTCCCATATGGCATGTTCATGGCAGCAATCCCTGCAAGATAACAACAAAAATTAGCTGGAATTTGTATGTTCAAATTCTCATGAAATTGAATCTTACCACTACCGGCACATGCAATAGCAATCCTTTGAGTTGATCTTACATGTGCAAGTAAGCAATTGTATAGGAACCTTTTTCCAGAGCCACCAGGCCCATCAGTAAAAAAACATTGTGGATGTTCTGAATTTCAGGCATGGAGAATTTGATCAAAGGCCAACCTCTGCTGCTGGTTAAGTTGATTGAGATTATTAATTTGACTTTGATCCACATTGAAGCTTGCCCGCTCTTCATCCAACATCCAATTTTACTTATTAGGTGGTTACTTCCAGCTGAAGGATCATATAATCTTGGAAGATCAGGAACTGATAAATCAATCTTCTGCAGACCATTCTGGAGTAGAATTGGATTGATTACTTCAATGATCCAGTTTTTCATGAGGGCATCATCTTGACAGCCTTGATGGATCCAATCTTCTGTCATATAATTGTAAAAGAAATTCCATAAGCGGGCAGGGTTTGAAGGTGGACATGTTGCCAATAGTATACCAAATAGTCTTCTCAAGTAAGATGAACTCATTGAAGAATCAGCTTCTGCCATTGTTTGTTCCAAATAATTTTCATTTTCCAAGAGACCCCTTGTTAAAGCAGCTGAACAAAAACTTTCATGAAGAGTGCCGTGGAAAGTTCTGAGATCTTCAAAGGAAGTAGATCCACAGACAGACATGATTCAACAATAACCGTAAATAACATCTTTCTGCGTAAATACCATCTTTCTGGGTCTGAAGGAAATACAGAATAAATCCTTCCTATTGAGGTACCACATTGCCTTGGCTTCCATTCTTTTGTCCTGGGATGCCATGTGTAATACCTAGGGAATTCTGAGTATTTCAATAACATGGCATGTGGGTCAATTCTGTTTCTTGCAAAGTAACCGGTGAGCATTGTATAACCTTCTGAAGCCCTTTCAATAATGTTTTGCAATGATTCATCTTGAGGGTATTTTACTTGATGTTGATTGGGCAAATGTATGGCCAATATGTTGACCAATGGGTAGGTTGAGAGGTAGGAATTGTAAGGCACCACCCTCCAATTTTCAATTATGAATTTTTTCTGACCCCTACGTATTGTATTTCCATCTTGACGTCTTCTATACTGTGGGTAGGAGTTTTCATTGAATTGAATGATTCAGAACAAAATTGTTTTGGGTACTTCTTTGAGCAAACACCATTGACCATGCATGGTGCATTGGGGTTGTAAGGTCCACAGGGTCCATGGATCGTATGTCTTGATACAGCTTGTTAAAGAGCTGGATTGGAAAGCTGATCTGGAATTTCTCCAGTCACAATTTGATCAATGTCTTCAGTAGTGTGGAGTATATATTGTGCTTTTAGGATGACTAAGATATGGGCATGAGGTAAGCCCCTCTTCTGAAATTCTATGACGTGTGTTCAACCTTTTATTTTTCCAAGAATTCCATCTTTGGAGATTTGGTCACATATTTTCTTCATCCTGGAGTTGAATACATGTGTCACATAGTCAAGTCTGTCCTGAGCTGACTGTCCAGGAAGAAGGTTTCTTTGTATTTCAATCCAATTAGGGTTGCAAGTTACTGTTATGAACAGGTTTGGTTTTCCTAATGTTTGAACTCAAGCCATTGCATCTTGGAATCTTGCCTTCATATCACGTGGGCGGCCAATGAAAGATGTGGGTAAAACTACTATTCTACCTGATAAAGAAAGAAACAAAAGTCAGAGATTGTGGAGTTTCAATTCAGTGAGAAATCTTTGTGGATAAATCTTAGCTGATTCATTACCCATTCCTGCACCATTTTCATAAGCATCCACAACACTGTAAAATGGGTCCACATGGAAATCAGATTGGTTCAGCCTAATATATAGCAACCTTTCAGTCTCTATCTTCAAATATTGATCTACACAATATTTCTGGAAAAGTCTACCAGCCCAGTGCAGAAGAGAATAGTCTCCATTGCGGAAGGCCAACTTGTAAGTATAATAGTTCATGGCAGTTGCAAGTGGCATTTCCTGCTTGAGTTCAGGACTCCAACCAAGATCTCTGTCAGCTTGCTACTATGACAGAGCAACCTGTCACAAGTTTACCACAAAATTATTATAAAAAATATAGAATATCAAATAATATTTAGAATATTATTTGATATTCTGAATCTACAATAAATTTAACCTAGGGTACCTCACTCACAGGTACCCCTAATTCTCACTCCTTCACTATGTAAATTAGCAAAGAATAATTAGCAAGTACCTTTAACAAAAAGGAACTTGCATTAATTAATGCTTATATATATATATACATATGCTTAAACCCCATTTCCAGTCACGGAAATGAGGTGTTGTGTAAATTAGGGGAGATAGTGTAAATACACCGTGTTTTACTCAAACCCTGCGTACCGCAGTCCGCAGAACTTCAAGTTCAACCCGCGTGACTGAAAGCCCGCGTCAAAGTTGGGATATAAGCCCCCGCGCAAGCATCAAGCCCCTCACAGGCTCCCAAAACTTGGCACGCGGACTCCACAGTCACTCAGGTACACCCAAATCAACAAAAACACGCTCCAGTGACCTCATTACATATGTTACATATGTAATGAAGAGTACTGGGGACTAAAAATTAAACATATTAACATGTATTGTTTAATTATACAATACATTGATTGAACAAACAGTACAAACAATACTGTGGCTTATTATAAATACAAATAAGCCACTAGTATTAAATCTATAACAAACAGTACTAATGTACTACAGACTGTAAGTCAATGTAAATAAATAATAAAATACATAATAAAAAATCAGTTGGTGACGTGTATTCAAAGCAGGGGCTGCTGAAGCGTCACCAAGAAAGCAAAAATGGCCAAAATGTGGTCCAAAGATCCCACAAGTTGGCCAATAATACCTACAGGGTCCCCAGGGGGAACTCAAGACTATTTAAGGAGCTCTTCAACCGCCCAAAGAAGGCTCCTCATGCTTCCCAATACCCACTAACAACCTTACCCACTTCTTATTAGATATATACATCTTTATAACACAGTCTGGTAAGCTTCTTAGTAGTTATTCTTTAGCCCTGTCTTCCCCAACAACTTCACAGTGCCCATCAAGCTCCACCATCCATCCATCCAAGCGCTTCAAACTGTCCAGTTTCACCCAGAATATCCCCAAGATCCCTCAAGGTTTATTACTAGTAAGTAATAACCCTTTTCTTGAAGATATTCCCCCATTTCCATTCCTGGGATCAAACCACCCCTGTTCCAACAGGCCCCAGTGTTCCAGGTACCTAAATCCTCTGCATTTATTTGTAAGATACCTTAGAGGGATCTAAACCACCCCTGATTTATCAGGCCCCTCTGGTTTTTAATTATATTAAATTTATTTAATATAATTATTAACCTATTTTTCTCTCAATTTTTACGTCACAATTCCCCCATATCTTTTGGGAATTGTAACATTGTACCTTACCCAGAGTCAATATACTCTTTCCATATATTCTTGCACCACCTGTAGCTAGAAGGACTTGTCCTTGGCATCAGGGAGGCTGACAATCTCCATTAGGATGTAAGAGCACATAATGGAGAGGATTATATTTTCTGTCTAATTCAGATATTCTTGAAAGGGATTGGCCACGATACTTGATGATACCATCTCTTGTGGCTGTTGTCAAAGGGTCATTGCCTTCAAGGTAAGAAATTTCAGAGGATGACCACTTGGTAGCATGACCACTTGGTAGCATGAACACTTAGTGAAAGTGAAAAAGAAATACCTTCTACCCAGATGGCTGCAATTCGGTCCCCTGTTGGGAGGTTATAAAATTTTTTGGTCCACATTTGTTGCTGTTTATGTAAGCCTTATTGAGCGGTTTGGAGTGATTTCAGATGCTACACACTCAAATCGGTGTATGAGAGGATTACACCGGTGAAGGATTGCTTGGATCCTTGCCATCAGCTCTGGGAGAAGATGTTGACCATGAATATGACAATGTTCAAACTCATTTGCATTATCATATATGTAGAGCTGCAAGAATTTTGGGACTTCTTGAGACATTGGGATCAAGCTGCCAATGTTGTGGTGAATTGTTCCAACGGTGGGCCAGCTACGCTAACAGTAGCAGTAGTGTAGTGTAATGTTAGGTTTTTTTAGCTACACTAACAAAAAGTTACTGTTAGCGGGGAAATTATTCAGCTAACACTACAATATGTTTGGGGAAAAAAAACTGATAGCGTAGTGTTAGCGCTAATTCCAAAAGCTAGCTAACGCTAAATGGAAATCAATGTAGCATTTTTGTAGCGGATGTAGCAGGAAATAAAGCTACGCTAGCCTTAAGCTTAATTGTATTCTCAGCTACACTAACAAATAGTGTAGCAATTTTCCCATTTACCCTAAATTTCAGCATAAATTTGGAACTGAAACAAATATAACTTTACCTGAAAAAAAAAAGTTCCCAGGAAAACATCTCAGGTTATTTATTGCAAAAAATAATTGCGGATAGGATGGCTGCAGCTATTTAGTGGAATGGATGGATATAAATCAAGCTCCATGTATGCCACACGTTGCCATTGGGAAGTAGACCTTGGTTGGGCTGGAAGATTTAAATTGGTACCAATAATTGAATTTGCCTGCAACATGTTGTGCTGTTCAACTCCTTGCCTTCTTTTATATTCCTTCTTTGCTAACCTGCTTGATGGTGTATGATGACTGATTGTCCATGGGTCACCAGGAAGATTTTCAGGTTCCCAGTGTCACAAAATATCCGGCAATCATCACATTTCATCAATCAAGATAGTAAAGAAGAATAATAAAAGAAATCAAAAAGAAGAATGCAAGAATTTATTAATATAAGGTTAATCAAAGATAATATTAGAGAAAACCACACCGTCTTTTCCCCATAGTTTACCAGGTTGCAGGCAGTGGGTAGTGGGTGGCAGGCAGCAGGTGAGTTTCAGGAAGTGGGTAGCAGTTGGCAGGCAGAGGGTAGCAGATGGCAGGATAAATAAGGAAATAATAAAAAAAATTGAGGCCAAATACAGCTCATTTTATACCCAACAAGGGGGGGGGAAATGGCTAAATGGATGGCTCAGAAAACCACAGTAAATTTTCTCTCTGAGCCTGCAAGCCACACTGTTTTTTTTTTTTTTTTTGAAAAAAAAGATCAACACAAAAAAAAAAACTAAGCTGAAAACCCTTGATTTTTGAAAAAAAAAAAAAAAATTAACATGAAGAAATGAAGAAAAAAATGCTGAAAAAAATTAGCTGTTTCAACTGCACTACTTGCACGAGTACTGCCATCAAAAAATCTGTTTTGATGGCAGTACTTGCGCGAGTAATGTGATTAAAACAGCAGTTATTTTATATGTTTTGATGGCAGTACTCGCGCGAGTAATGTGATTAAAACAGCAGTTGTTTTAATCACATTACTCGCGCGAGTACTGCAATCAAAACAGATGTTTTGGCCGTAGTACTCCCACAAGCAATGCAATCAAAACAGCAGTTGTTTTAATCACATTACTTGTGTGAGTACTGCCATTGCATCAAAACAGATGTTTTGATGGAAGTACTTGCCCAAGCAATGCAATCAGGAACCCAATTTCTTTACTCTTTTATTTTTTGATGTATGTTTATTTTGTTTCTCAATAAAAAATGTTTTTCTTCACTTTTTTTTTGATTTTTTTGATTTTTTTGATTTTTTTGATTTTTTTGATTTTTTTGATTTTTTTGATTTTTTTGATTTTTTTGATTTTTTTGATTTTTTTGATTTTTTTGATTTTTTTGATTTTTTTGATTTTTTTGATTTTTTTGATTTTTTTGATTTTTTTGATTTTTTTGATTTTTTTGATTTTTTTGATTTTTTTGATTTTTTTGATTTTTTTGATTTTTTTGATTTTTTTGATTTTTTTGATTTTTTTGATTTTTTTGATTTTTTTGATTTTTTTGATTTTTTTGATTTTTTTGATTTTTTTGATTTTTTTGATTTTTTTGATTTTTTTGATTTTTTTGATTTTTTTGATTTTTTTGATTTTTTTATGTTTTTTTTTTTTTTTTATGTTTGCTTGTCTTTACAAATATAAATGTTTTTCATCTTTTTTTTTTTTTTTTGATTTCTTCTTGTTTAATTTGGGTTTTTTTTTCAAACAAAAAAAAGCTTTTCAGCATTTTTATGTCGACTTTCTGTGTTTTGATTGCTGCACTTGCACAAGTACAGCAATCAAAACTGGGTTTTTCCTTTTTCATTTCTATGTGTAATTTTATGTTTTTTACAAGCTAACATTTAGCGGGAAAAATTTCAGCTAACAACTAACATTTAGTGTAGCGTAGTGTAGATCTGAAGCCACTACACTAACAAGAACTTCAAAATTTCTTAGCGGCAAAGAATTACACTACTTGTCAGTGTAGTGGGTATTTTCCAAAGCTAACACTACAAAAACTTTGTCTGAGAAATTTCTGGCTACACTAACTGTTAGTTTAGCGGGCTGTAGCGTCAGCTAACACTACAAATTTTTCATCAAAAAAAAAGCTGCTACACTAACAGTTAGTGGTCAAATAGTGTAGTGTAGCGTAGCGGCCCACTGTTTATTTTTCCCTTCACCTGAAAGTATATATACCTTGGCCTTGGTTGTTCAGAGCAGCTCTTGTAGCACAATTGATACCAAGTGAAGTAAATGCAAAATTGCTATTTATCAACCGTGTGGAACTTATCAGTTGATTTCCTTAAGGTGAGTGGTCTTGAGTTGCATCTTTGAAAAGCTGGAGTAAATCTGGAGGAGGGGGTGGTTGACTTATGTTGATCTTCCCAGAGCGGCAGCAGAGGGCATTGGTCTTGCCTTCAAATAGGGTGGCTTGGCATAATGGACATTGCCTCTCTCTTCTCAGTGTGTGTGGTCTGAAACTTGGATCCTCTCTCCAACCCCATGCAACTGGCCTGCAATAATTTATCTGGGGAATGTTTTTGGCTACATGGTTTTCATTTTCATTCATTACAGGATGATCATCCAAAACAGCACCGGCAGGACTTTCAAATCCAATTTGTGACAAATTACAATCAACATTATTGAGAACCTGTTCAAAATCTGTTTCTGGAATGTTATCCTCCAAGTTTGGTGGTTGCTCTACAGGAGGAAGGTTTGATGAGTTATCATAGTTGGAGTAGGTATTAATCTGATTGCTGGGTGAAAGGTTTTGTGAATGGACCAAGTTGAAAATGGAAACCCTGGAAGTATTTTTAGGGTTTTGATGATTTATATTTGTCTGATTGGTCATTCCATGGGTGATGTTCTCATGGGGATGTCCAAGTGAATGTGAGTGCTGTGGTTGGTACTGAAGGTTGTGGTGATAGGATTGTGATTGGCTTCTGTGATGATTTCAAGAAGAAAGAGGAGCACACTCAAGTGAATTTCTGTGATGTGTTTGGTGCTAAATTTTGTAGAGGGTTTGTGATTGGATTCTCTGATGAGACTCATAAGGAAGAGAGGATTCAATTGATTTCAAGTGCCATCTTTGGTGCTGAAAGTTGCCATGGTGGTATTGCAAATGGCCTATCAAATGATATTGAGAAGAAGGAGGGGGAAGCCAATGTGAGCTTTGGCTCTGAAGGATAGGAATATATTGGGTGTTATTATGAGGGTGTAGAGCAAGTATCTGGTGCTGATTAAATCTTGATTGTCTTTTTCTGTTAGCAGCTCTTCCCTGTTCTTGTATTTCAGTTTCATAAGCTCCAATCATCAGACCTGAAGCTCATCTTCAAAGTAATTTGTATAAATTTTTCAAGTATTTCAAGTTGAATGAATGTGATTATAAAATATTTGAAAAAAATATATTGGGGAAATATATTTTAAGATTCAATTCCAAAAAAAGATATGAAGTAGTTCTTTTTTGGTATGATCATTCAATATTTAGTTGAATAATCCATTTTTTGCTTATTGTCAAACAAGAAAGAAAAAAAAAATTGGATGATGAAGGGGTTTTATTTTTGATTGGAGGAAAGGGCAAAAAGATTAACTTTTGATTGAAATTTTTGGAGAGGAAAAAAAAAGTTTTTATTTATTTATTTAATTTGGAGGGGGGATTGATAGTTTTATCCTGTGATGGCAAAGGACAACCATCAACAATGGCACTCAGCAAAGAGGGGAAATCAATGTTGATGGCTGTTCTCTTTGCTGAGGACAGTCAGGTCAATGGCTGTTCTCTTTGCTTGTCAGCCTCCCTGATGCCAAGGACAAGTCCTTCTAGCTACAGGTGGTGCAAAAATGAATGGAAAAGAGTGGTAAACTCTGGGTAAGGTACAAGAGTTACAATTCCCAAATAATATGGGGGAATTGTGATGTAAAATTTAGAGAAAAAAGGTGGTAATAATTATATTAAATAAATTTAATATAATTAAAACCAGAGGGGCCTGATAAATCAGGGGTGGTTTAGATCCCTCTAAGGTATCTTACAAATAAATTGCAGAGGATTTAGGTACCTGGAACACTGGGGCCTGTTGGAACAGGGGTGGTTTAATCCCAGGAAAGGAAAGTGGGGAATATCTTCAAGAAAAGGGTTATTACTTACTAGTAATAAACCTTGAGGGATCTTGGGGATATTCTGGGTGAAACTGGACAGTTTGAAGCGCTTGGATGGATGGATGGTGGAGCTGGATGGTCACTGTGAAGTTTGTTGGGGAAGACAGGGCTAAAGAATAACTACTAAGAAGCTTACCAGACTGTGTTATAAAGATATATATCTAATAAGAAGTGGGTAAGGTTGTTAGTGGTTATTGGGAAGCATGAGGAGCCTTCTTTGGGCGGTTGAAGAGCTCCTTAAATAGTCTTGAGTTCCCTCTGGGGACCCTGTAGGTATTATTGGCCAACTTGTGGGATCTTTGGACCACATTTTGGCCATCTTTGCTTTCTTGGTGACGCTTCAGCAGCCCCTGCTTTGAATACACGTCACCAATTGATTTTATTATGATATTTATTCATTCATATTGATGTACAGTCTGTAGTACATTAGTACTATTTGTTGTGGATTTAATACTAGTGGCTTATTAGGATTTTATAATAAGCCACAGTATTGTACTGTTTTGTTTACTCAATGTTTTTTATTTAAATGTATAAATAAATAATACCATTCAATATATTTAATTATTTAGTCCCCAGTAATCTTCATTACATGTGTAATATGTGTAATGAGGTCACTGGGGCGTGTTTTTGCTGATTTGGGTGTACCTGAGTGACTGTGGAGTCCGCGTGCCAAGCTGAGAGCCTGTAAGGGGCTTGATGCTTGCGCGGGGGCTTATATCCCAACTTTGGCACGGGCTTTCAGTCACACGTGTTGAACTTCAGGTTATGCGGACTGCGGTACGCGGGGTTTGAGTAAAACACAGTGTATTTACACTATCTCCCCCAATTTACACAACACCTCATTTCTGTGACTGGAAATGGGGTTTAAGCATATGTGTATCTATATATAAGCATAAAATAATGCAAGTGCCATTTTTATTAAAAGGTACTTGCTAATTCTTATTAGTTAATTTACATAGTGAAGGAGTGAGAATTAGGGGTACCTGTGAGTGAGGTACCCTAGGTTAATTTTAGTGCAGATTCAGAATATCAAATAATATTCTAACTATTATTTGATATTCTATGTATTTTATAATGATTTTTGTAGAAAACTTGTGACAGGTTGCTCTGTCATAGTAGCAACCTGACATTGCTGAGGACAGCCAGGTCAATAGCTGTTATCTTTGCTGAGGAAAGCCACATCAAAGGCTGTTTGTATCTTTGCTGAGGACAGGCAAGTCAATGGCTGCTGCAGCAGAAAAAATCCATTGACTCCAATGACAGCTATTTGCTGGAGCTGTCAATGACTTCTGACACGGATTGACACCAAGATCTGTGATCCGTGTCATGCAACCTAACAGGCCAACATTTACCCATTAGGTTGCATGTATTGATACGGTAAAAACATTGCATGGTTTGTTTGGCTTGCAAAGGGCATTCCTTTAGTTTATATGTAGATTACTATAACTCAGTACATACAACATCTCTTTCTCTTCTGTCCCACTTCATCTCTCTCTCTCTCTCTCTCTCTCTCTCCCTACCTAAGCTTCTGCTACCATCCATATACCCCAGGACTTATGTCGTTTTTTCTTCATCTTTTTTCTCTTTGTTGGCAGGGTCAAGTTATACAATATTAGACATCCATCCCTTCTACTTGTGTAAACCCCCCCCCCTCTCTTCTTTCTCTCTCAACCTCTTTCTTCCTCTCCTCTCTGTGTTTTTTTTTAAGCAATTAAGGAAATATTAAAGAACTATTGGTTTCTGTCTCTTTTTTCTTTTTGTTTTGGAATTGTATAATTCATATTAAAGAATATATATAAATATATATATATATACATATATTGTGGTTTTTACAAATGCTTGGTGGACTTTTTTTGGAGATTTCTGGATGGAATGGTTATGGGATTATAAAGGCCACCACCCCCCAGTTTAATCTTGATCAGGTTACTGCCACACACACACATCATCAGCAATCAGCCATGTCCTGATAATTAATCACCTCGTCATGGGTTTCAAAAAACATGAAAGATTGGGGGTTTTTTTTGACAGATTTTAATTAATCTTGATCCAAATCAGTCCAAGTGGTTGTAAAAATACAATATATATATTTATATATTGAACATTTTTTTTTTTGTTTTTAATTGAATGACTAACTAAAAAAAACCCTTATAATTAAACCATCCAGCAACTATCTCAAGCTTCACCACTCTCAATATCATTCTTTTCAGTGCCCCAATAGAGGTAAAATTCGTATCCATGTATTAATCTCTCTCTACTCTCTACTTACAACTAACTCTTACCCCTTTACCGCTGCAATGTCCAAACAACCATGTCACTGCACCTAATGCCAAGAAAAATTTAAAGGCCATGGCCCTCCCTTCACTCTTTTCACCATTTCAAAACACCTTTCCGCGGAAAAAAAGGACCTTAATCCAACCACACAACAGCTCATTCAAAAGTTTAGTCGGCAATAACCTTCCGGTGCAGCAGCTTCCATGAACCAAATTGCTTGTTAGAAATCAAAATCACCTCAATTTTTGGTCGTCTTGTTAACTCACCATGGTATGGATTACAGCTCCAGTGCCAAATTTACAGGAAAGTCACCACAAACATATTGCCTTATTGCTGGTGCTTGTCTGCTATCTGCATGTGATTGCTGGACTATCTCAAAAGGAAGCCAAAACAAAGATTCTTGCCATCAAGACGCTCCTGAACAGTTCAATCCCTTCTTCCTCTGAGCATCTCACCTTTCCAATTGATCTTTTCACAGCTCTCAAGTACCTAGCAATCAATCCAACTACATATTGCATGCCATGCTGTCCAGGATGTTTCAGGCTTTACTTACCCAATACAAATCTAAAGCTATGCAATTACAAAGAAACTGCCCGGATTCACCGTGTGGATCACCTTTGTTCAACTCAAACGGCCAAGTCCTCCAACATTATTCAACCCAGTGTTTCCAGGAGTGGCTACCCAGGATCTTAAGACAGTACAGTATTGAAGATATGCTCCATAAATCATTCAAACACTCGCCATTGAAGCCCGGAGTCCGCTCTTGTCTATGGGATGGTTCAATCTGGCTGTCTCTAAAAGATTCAAACAGACAGCCATTCAATTGAAGGTGTGGAATATATGTTGATTGGTTCAATCCAATGGACAACAAGATTTCTGGAAATCATCACAGTGTTGGTTTTATAATCCCTTTCTGCCATTCAATTCCAGCTAGCCACCAATACCAATTACAGAATCTATTCTTTGCAGGGATAACTCCGGGACCATCAGAACCAACTGTGCTTCAAATGAATAGCCTCCATTTCTCTCTATTTGGCAAGTTGAAGAAATTATGGCAGTCAGAGATTCTAGTAAACACTCCTCAACATCCAGCTGGTCTCCTTGTAAAAGTAGCACTCATTGCTGCTGTCTGAAATTTGCTGGCAATCCAGAAACTGGTTGGCGATGCATCACACAGTGCTACCAAATCCTTTTAATTTTGTTACCTTTCTCAAGACAATAACTGTTGCCTCAACTACAGCAAGTGGAGCTTTTGCACACCTGAAGGCCACAAGCAAGAATCAGAAGCTTGCACTGCCAGCATAATTTCCTAGGATGAAGTCATCCCAGTTAAACTGGGATGCACTCAACCAATTTAAACTTGGTTGAAATAAACTGATGAAGTATAAATCCAAGGGACCCCCCTTGGTTTTATATTTCATTGGTTGAGTTCAACCTACTTTAAATTGGTTGTTTGCATCCTAGTTCAACTGGGATGAACTCAACCTAGGCAATTATGCTGGCAGTGTTGGAAAAAATGCACAACACACACTCAATGGAAAGCTTTGTTCAAGACAGCCGGGATACACTGGTCAGTGCTCAAAGAACTGCCTTATTGGAACCCCATTGATTTTAAAGTTGTTGAGCCTATGCACCTGCTCTCTGGGATGCTTCAATTGCATGCCCAAACAGTCTGGGGCTTAGAAAAAACAGCAACTGAGCTCAAGAATCAAAAAATTCAGATTGATCACCTCAATAAAAATGAGGATTACTTTGCTGAAGATTACTTTGAGAAGTAGTTGGAAGATGAAAGAAATCCTTCTGAAAACAACATTGATATTAAATCTCTACAAGACTCCCTTATGGAAAATGATGAAGAAATTCAATTGGAAACCTTTCCAGAAGCTGCTTCCAATCCATTTTCTGCTTCAGATCTATCAATCATTTGGCAAGTTATCTTACACACTCGCATTCTGCTGTGGCTCAACAGACCCTCCCCACTATTTGGCAATGCATCTGCCGGGAAAGTAAGATTGGCCAACTGGATTACATTCTTTACAATTTTTATGCCTTTTGGTATTGTTGAATTGCAGAAGAGCAAGCGGAGTGATTTTGTTGATTCATGGTATCACCTAGCAATGCTCAAGAATCAGAAGCTTGGAAAAAAATGCACAACACACACTCAACGGACAGCTTTGTTCAAGACAACTGGGGTATACTGGTCAGTGCTCAACAAACTGCCTCATTGGAACCCCATTGATTTTAAAGTTGTTGAGCCTATGCACCTTCTCTCTGGGATGCTTGAATGGCATACCCAAACAGTCTGGGGCTTAGACAAAACAGCAACTGAGCTCAAGAATCAAAAAATTCAGATTGATCACCTCAATAAAAATGAGGATTACTTTGCTGAAGATGACTTTGAGAAGTTGTCAGCCTGCTACTAATTCAGAGACAACCTGACCATATCAAATTATAACAATATACAACTTAGATTCTTAGTCTCAAAAGAATCCACACCTTACGTCTTTTGTTTCAAAAGAAATTATTAAAACAAAACATATAACACAGAATCTAGATATAACTTCTAAAGTATAAAGAAAACTTAGAATAATATTCCAGATTCTGAATCTACATGTAAATTAACCATAGGATAGCTCAGCAAAAGTACCCCGTAATTATTACTCCTTCATATCCCTTTACAAGGCCATCAAGTTTTCATATGACTTAAAGATCTACATAACCTTAAATATATGCTAGTAGACTATGTAATTAAGTTTAATAGAGTTCGGGTATGAAATAATGTTTACATCATCATTTCAATAGTTACATGTACCTTGCACCTGTAATAGAAGCCACAACCAACGCTGCGGCAATACTTTTCCTACTAAGGCCAAGATAGCCCAATTGGTTGGTTGGAAATAGACTACTGGTCCAAAAGGAAGGAAGACACGAAATTAATCACCTTACTGGGAACATTTAACCACTTTGGGCCTTTTGAAACATGTAACTAAGCCCTACCGTAACCAAACCAGTTATACAGGTAACTAGGGCTTAGTAGAAGACTAGACCAGGCAAAACTGAGCTTCTGCTTCGCCCCCAAGAGCCCAGAATGGATATATAAACAGCCCTTCCTTCCCACGAAATGATATCCCCATCTTCATATACATTTACCAGCTTTTACCCACCATATCAACCAGCCTTTTTAGCCTGTTATATAGTCAGTTTTTGCTTGTTTTATACTTGAAGTTCATTCAAAAAATCTTTCACCTTTCTCAGCACTCAACCACCACCTGTGACTCAACCTTGTGAGCGCTTCTGGACCACCTACAACTCCCTGAAGAACCTCTGACAGGAAATAGAAGCAGTAAGTCTATTTCCTCCATTCCTTCAGCAGTTATTGTCTAGGTGTACTCCTTGTTCAAAGGACTAGACTTTCAGGTACCCAAAATACCCCCTTTTAACTCAGGTCCTGAATATTTTAGAGGGCACAGTAAATACCCCTGTAACTCAGGCCCCTCTGTTAATAAAAACTTTATAGTTTTTTTATATCTTTTCACCTTTTTTACCCACCTGTCACTGCACAACCTGCAGCTGTTTTTACCTTGCACCCTGTGTAGCTAGAAGAATCCAGTTCTTGGCATCACAGAGGCTGACAGAAGTGGTTGGAAGATGAAAGAAATCCTTCTGAAAAAAACACTGATATTAAATCTCTACAAGACTCCCTTATAGAAATTGATGAAGAAATTCAATTGGAAACCTGTCCAGAAGCTGCTTCCAATCCATTTTCTGCTTCAGATCTATCAATCATTTGGCAAGTTATCTTACACACTTGCATTCCGTCGGGGCTCAACAGACCCTCCCCACTATTTGGCAATGCATCTGCTGGGAAAGTAAGATTGGCCAACTGGATTACATTCTTTACAATTTTTATGCCTTTTGGTATTGTTGAATTGCAGAAGAGCAAGCGGAGTGAATTTTTTGATTCATGGTATCACCTAGCAATGCTCACTGAGCTGGCCATGGGTTATGTTACTGATGATACTAAAGCACACCAATATCTTTTCCATTTGACATCTTACCGCTGCAACTTAAACCAGCAGCATCCTGATCTATTGCCAACACCCAACCACCACATGGATTTTCATCTCCCCAGGCAACTCTCCACGTTTGGACCAGCAAATCACTTGGCCGCATGGCATTTTGAGCAGACAAATGGTATTCTCCAGAAAGTTCCATCCAACAAGAAACTGAGGATGTTTTTTCTCTTTTAAACCATTGTTCAATTTTGTTTATTTGGTCTGAGACAAATAATCAATTTACAGATCAGCTGGATGCAACCATGTTGACTCATGCTGGAAGAGCATCAAACTTAGGAATTGCCTTGGGATCTTCAAATCTGCCTCCACTGCTCTTGCAACTTGCTCCTCTCTTCACCCAACAAAAGAAGTTTCAATCACTTCTAGGTCAAATGGACGGCTACAAACTTCCTTTGCTAGAGCTTTCTGAAAGTGAAATCCTCAAATTCAAGTACAATCTCAAGATTCCAGGTCACCTTTATCCCCAAATCTTGGACCTTCTTAAGACCACCAATATCAACAACCAACTAGTCTACATCAACAAGCAGAAAGATGACTTTACTTGGAGAGAAGTCCCCGTTCCAATTCTTGCAAAGACTGTACACTCATATAACCACATGGGCCTCACTTATACCAATCAGTTTGATAAAGGTAGTAGTACAATCAAATATGAGCTATGTACAAATGGAACCATGCAGCAACTCTTTGGTAAGATTGTTTACATCCTTCAAATGGAAATGTGCAAGCCAAACAGTAGAAGCAATAGAAATCACAAGCTTCATACATATATTTGTGTCCAAAAATTTATCAACCTCTCTCCACTTGACAAAAACAAAAATCCTTATCCCAGACTATGCCCTGATTTTGATATCCACACATTTTATGCTCCACCTCTACTTTCTGAAGAAGATAAACTTTGTTCCTGTGACCTGATAACTCCCAATAGTCTTGTATATCATGCTGCAACCTATCAGCATCATTCCTCAACTTTTGGAACTGATCACGACCTCCTTGCTGTCAAACCTTTGGGACACAGTTGCGCTGGTCAATTTAATTAGTCATTCTCTATTTACTCGGATATTCAGCCACCCCCCACCATTTACCACCTTTAGGACCCCGGGATGTTTCATCCGTGAGGGGGTGTTTAGGGTGGTTTTGAGTAGGGTACACAGGTGCCACCGGTGCACTTTGGAGGGGGGCTGTTTGTCCTCACAGTCGTTTTGAGGCCAAAAGACGACCTGAGGAGGTCTTGTGGGCACCTCCGTGCAAAACATGGAACGGGCAGGTTTTCAAGTCGACCTGAGAACCCTTTAAGGTTTTCAAGACAACTTGAGGACTTTTGATGGTCCTCAAGTCGTCTTGAAAACCTCAAAGGGTTCTCAGGTCGAGTTGAAAACCTGCCCGTTCCATGTTTCGCACGGAGAGGCCCCAAAACGACTTGAGGACAAACCGCTCCCCTCCGAAGTGCACCGGTGGTGTATTGCGGAGGGGACGGTCTCGTCGAGTGGGAGGGTGTTGTAGCCCAAGGACGTAAAGCTTCATTACGTCCTTAAGCCACAGTGGCATCCCATGTCAAGTCATCCCATGACTTGAGGACTTTTGAACGAGACCACTCATTACTACCGATAACCCCATAGAATTTGCTTGAAAACCTCAAAGGGTTCTCAGGTCGACTTGAAAACCTGCCCGTTCCGTGTTTCGCACGGAGAGGCCCCAAAACGGCTTGAGGACAAACCGCCCCCTCCGAAGTGCACCGGTGGTGTGTAGCGGTGGGGACGGTCTCGTCGAGTGGGAGGGTGTTGTAGCCCAAGGACGTAAAGCTTCTTTCGCACGGAGAGGCCCCAAAACGGCTTGAGGACCAACCGCCCCCCTCCGAGGTGCACCGGTGGTGTATTGCGGTAGCCCAAGGACGTAAAGCTTCATTACGTCCTTAAGCCACCGTGTCATCCCATCTCAAGTCATAACCATGACTTGTGACAAATTCTATGGGGTAATCGGTAGTAATGAGTGGTCTCGTAACTGAGGTCACTCTGCTACAACAATCCCAAGATACTCGACAACATATTTCTCTCTCTACATTTCATACGGTGCAAAATCATGTCTATAAATAGCACCCTTGTTTCTCTGCTGGCACTCTCCATCCCAGCCATTCCACCTCGATCTTCACCAGAACCTCTCGCAAGTACCCACCGTCGAACTTGACCACCGTTGTAATAGCACGTCAGCATTTCCTCATGTTCTTTGACTTGAAAATAAACAGAACAAACAACTGAAAAAACCCCTCAATCACTTCTTCTTTTCCCTCACACTCACCAATCTCCACATTCCAGCAGCATGCAAATTTCAAAGGGAATGACTTTCCTGATCACTATGATCCTGGCTCACGTTGGGCTTGCAACAAGTATTTTCCCCTGCGCCAGCACATCGCCTGTGGGAGAATGTTTGATTACACAGCGCGGATTCCCATCAAGTAACATATTTTCTAGTGATGATCACTACTTTGCTCATTGTCTCAGATTAGTTGAACTAACATTTCCCACTGATTACAACGAACAGTGTCTTATGCGACCGCGGTAACCACCGGGTTTTTTTCTTGCCCTGCTGGCGCCGTACCATACTGTTGTAACCACGCTGGGCAGCCCCAAGGGGTCAGTGAGATCTATTTGCACTTGGGCTAACCAAACCGCATCATCGATCGACTCACAGTTGATGATTTGTCTTTTTTCATATCATCCTAACATATTTATGTCAGAACCGCGCAGTAACGGCATACATCAGCGACAACTCCTGCTACAAAGCAACGCCAACAAATGCGTGAACGAGAACCGCCGTGTCAAAGGATGACACCCAGCCAACCCCTCGATGGCCCTAATCGCTTGCCCACCAGACCTCCCTATCTCGTTGGATGCAGCTCTCCGGATGTTTTGTCTCGTTTTCCTTACATTTCAACTTGCTATCAGATATATCACCTTCGGTGTCTTGTGTATCTTCCACTCACTGACCCTCCCTTACCGCTCGAGGATATTGTATGAGAGTTTTCTTAGTGTTTTACATATGAATGTCATGAATACTACCCCGAGAAAATTGCATCTCATCCTACTAAAGTGCTGAGCTACAACGATTGAATTTGACCATGTCGAGATCAAGACTTCCAAGAGGTGGAGAATCGGGCCAGTGATCAGCAAAGTAGACTTGAAGTCCCAAGAATGCCTTGGCACAATGTTACCACTTTCAAAATCAAGACCATGAAAGTTTGATTTCAAATTGATTTGACTCGCGGTGGCTCCATATCCACTTTTGTAGGTGCATGTGTGATTCAAGGTCCTGCGGTCTTTGATATCTGCCAGCACTTTGTGGAACGATGGAACTTCATCTGGGTAGCAATGGGTCTCCACCCAGAATGATTCGGGGTGTGCTGGTACGTGTAACACAAATTTATGAGCTGATTGGGAATAATCTTACCCCACCAGGCTCAGGATAACCAAAACCCACCACCCTCTTCACCTCCTACCTTCGATCTACCTTCGATCTACATACATACATCGCCTCCCCCATGGAACGTCGCAATCGCAGTAACTCTCCTCAGCAAGACCAGCTCAAGTCGCACGAATGGATTCTTGATTCTAATAGTGGACTTTATTGGAACAGCTCGGCCTCCCTTTCACTCCTCCTTTCCCGTGCCAATGATTCTTATAGCGTTTACTTACAATCAAATCCTCTCCTTCCCATCTATCCTTTATCTCTCACCCTTTCCCCCTTCCCATCTTGAAAATTCTGCCGCTTAGGCTTTCACCGTGTCTGGGCCAAATATGAGGACAAAAGATGGACGTACGCTGATCAAGATGGAAATCTGCAATCACATTATCTTTTACTACACCGCCATTTGCTCATTCCGTTCCGCTGTGTATTTCTTGAAGCATCACAATGGTTGCGTCAGCCGAGGAGTCGGTGCTCTCATTTCAAGTCCATTTGCATCCAAGGTTTCCTTCTTCCTGTCGAGCATGCGCCCTTTCCCGATGAATCCAACCGAATGAGTCTGGAGTCACAACAGCTGGCCCCACAAGAGGTATCTAAGACAGTCCAGACACGAGAAGATGAGCGTTATGCGATGACCCCGGCCGAGGTGAAGGTCGAACGAGAACGGAAACGGAAGATCGAGATGGCCAAGCTGAGGAACCAATTCTTCGGCGATGACTCCGAATCAGTCCCAAAGAAACCGAAGAAGGCCGATCGATCGAACGTATTGATGAATCAGGAAGCGGCCGACGAAGAGGGTCCTTCTCCACGGGCAGAGCCGAAGCAGTATTTAGACAGGGCCAAGCTCCGTCGACAGACGCACGGTCGATGTGACCTGGCCCCGAGCCAGTCGCCGAGCCAGTCTCACGTGACAGTAGGACCCAGTAGGGTGTCCCATGAGACGCAGGAACCAGAGCCAATGAGACGCGGGGAAGCCATGCTGGCTCTTGGCGTGTAGCAGGGCTACAAAGGGTCGTGACAGTTAACCACATTAGTGGCGCCCTGTCCGCGTTAGGCTCGGCATTCGCCGCTGGCTCCAGCCCCTGGGGCCTGGAGTCATTAAAGCCGAAACCCCTTGCGTCTCCAACGCTAAGGAGGTTTAAGAAGTCTCTTTTCTCTTTTTCATAATCACGTATGGGATCCACTCCATACGCGCTATTTGGTCTTTAGCGAACCGTTACGCCATTCTCGGCTAGGCGGTTCTCCCTTACATGTTTCTTTCTCTTTTAGTTGTATCTACCACTAGTTGTCGGGCCCTCTTATAAAAAGGGCATTTTATGTCTGGTTGTTTCCATCATCCATCTATCTTCAAGACGGAAATCCAGACCTTTGTTACGCCGCGAGTAGCCTTCTGCTCCGCCGCAGTTCCCTCAAAGATACAGTCCTGTAACCAGCCCTGTTACAGTTACAGGCGGAAACTCGGAGTCACTCAAAGGGATGGGTACACTCATTGAGGCAAGGAGGCTCGGATCCTCTCAGGCTGGTTTGGGAAGCAGAGTACTTGTCGTCGGGGTCGAAAATTTCGCTCGTCCTAAAGACTGGAGACAAGAGGCTAAGTTGGCTAATTGGAAACGCTATGGCACCTCCCAATAATAACGTTCCTCTTCTTTCTCTTTCTTCATTTGTTCTATCATAAAACAACCCTTCTGCTGTATTCTTATGTTCATTCCTTCTCATATCCAAGCAGCCAATAATCATCGTTTTTCAACACTCAATGCAATTTTTAGGGCCTGTACCATACCGGGTTGAAAATTGATTTTCAACCCGGAAATTTGCTTTTATCTGCAAAAACTATTTTTCCCAAAAAACATGTACCATAGTACGTGTTTTTTGGGAAAACACAAAACTCATTTCTTCCAAAGGTCCGTGATTTTCATACTCTGACACACTGCTGCCCTCCAAATACACATCATTGTATATGGCCCATCTCATTGATCCTGCTGTCCTCATGGACTATAGGAGCTATGACTGTTATTGCTAGAACTAAAACCAGAAACTGAAAGACAAGGGCCTAGAACAAAGGAAACAGAGAGAGAACATGATGAAAAGAGAAACTAACCAAAGAGACTCTAAGATGTGCTAAAAGATAACTGACAAAAACAGTGTAATAACAATGAATTTGTATGATGAACTGAGGGTAATGATTTGAGAGTGGTTAGTCGTTGAAAAATAAATCAGAGATAAAAAAAAAGAGATTGAAAACAAACCCTGATGATATGCAGGTACTTTTTATCATAAGATGGTAGAGGAACTCAAAAGAGACTGAGACAACTTAGAGATGAAAAGAAAAGAGATCAGTTTGTTTTATAAGGTAAACAATATGAGAGGAAAAGAGAAGTCAAAATTCATTGAGTGCATTTCTCACCAAGTTGAAGCCGAGAGAAGGCGATCCAATGTTAACGCTTTGACTTGATCAGACCTCTTGAGTTTCTTGAATTGATAGAATAGGTTTTTGAGATGAGCAGGATGTGAGCTGGCTTGTTATCATTTACCGGTTTGAACCGGTATAAATATTGAGTTAGGGTTCAGGATATTTTACTCGAGTGTCTTCAGGATGTCACCAAAATTAGATTCAAGTCGAGTTTCAACATGGACATACCTCCACCTTTGGCTCAGAACTCTTTCCTACTTGCTTCAATGCCACCTTCAAAAAAAAACCAGCACAAAAGAAAGAATCAAAAAAACCAAAGGAAGAAAATACAGACTCAAAATCACCTCACATCTGGACAAACAAGCAACGATCTACCCTCCTTGAAGAGATAGCAACTCAAATCATGGCTGGACTTCAAACTGATAATGGCGGTTTGAAGATCCAGGAGGCTTATTTGGAAATTTCACAGCTTGAACTACTGTCAAGATTCAGAGCAAGTTTTTTTTATAAATTTTCATCCGCTGATTGTTACAGATGGATAACAGATTGCCTGTAGATGAGAAAAAAAAATTAGGGGATCACTATCCACATACAAAAGAATTACCAAATTGGTCAATGCCAGAAATTCCTGAACTGCTAGTATTGGCCTTGCAATCCTGTTCAGTGACTGCTCTAGCGCAATAACCCATGACTCTTGCTTGCAGTGGACCATAGCAATTAGTAGCATCCTGGGGGAGAGGAAAATTGAAATTATTGATACAATCAATATGACTACTAATTGATATTACTGTAAGAGCTGCATGTTTCTACTCTCAATTTTGCAAGCTCTATTATATACTTCAAATATCCAATTTTTGAAGTAGGAGGGAAATAAAAATAAGTAATGAATGTTTAATAATCATAGATCACTACACTTTAAGTTGTGTAGCCTCAACTAACCTCGGGAACAAAGTCTAGCTGGTTGAATAAGGGTCAAGTTATGTTGTCTTCCTCTGGTCTAATAGATTACATATATACCTGTCATAGTTTGTTGTGTGGCAAAGGTATTTCAAAAGATTCCCTTTGAAACAGAACACTCGGATTAGCCCCCTGGAGAAGCTTTGGTTGAACTTTGATATATATCAATGGTATAAAGCATACCTTTGGTGACCATTTTTTTCTGGTTGTGTCCACAAAGATTCCAATAGATTCGGCTACCTATCACACAAAACTCACTGCAAGGATATCACAACCAAGGGAAACGTTTCATAGAGGCATACCTGAGTAAATAAGAAATAAATTTGATAATAACTCATGTAGACAGTTTAGTTTTCAACTTAAGGGTGGGTTTCAGGTTGATTTTTGGATTGATTTCCCCACCACACAACAGTGTATTTCATGAATAGTAGATGAATTTCTTTCCTGTTTTAGACTTGCAGTTTCAATCACAGGTGCTTTAGTCCCAATTTCTTGAAGACTCCTATATGAGTAGTCCTGTCACATGTTTAGCGAATGTTTTAATTTCCTGCCACGTGCATGATGGATGATTATCCCTGTTCCTCAGCTCTATGGAATTTGTTTAGTCAAAAATTATCAAGCCATAATCTCGAAAGTTATGCAATTTTGTTACACCTTGATCCGTTCAATTCCCCTCATTGAAAAAGAGAAACAAACTTGTCCCATTCTCCCCTTCATTAGATTTGAATCATGAAAATTCTGAATTTCATATGCACAAGGAAAGATTTAGATTGCCTGTCTTAATCAAATCATTTCTACAAGGAGCAGTCAACCAGTATCAGGATGGAATGTAAATTTTATAGGGCCTTGATAAAACAAGATCAGAAGGAGCTCTGCAGTTTGTTGTTAACCAGGTTACCTGATGATTTATCTTACCGCAATTCCATTGTACTGGTCCTCTTTAATCATTCAACTTTTGTCATTATCTCACCTCTCTTGCTGAAAACCATCTTTTCTATTGTCTCAGGTCTGTTTCTATCTTTTCTCTAGCTCATTTCATGCCTCTTATCACTTTGCCCGTCTATTTTTGCTGGTCTCAAAGTTCTTGTAGTCACCGCTCCATTCAGCTTGTGCCTAACTCTCACTTCCCAACTCAAGGCTCCTGTGTCTTATATTGGGGCCCTGGAAAACCACTGCATATGAATGCGGAAAAAAAAATGTTTTAGTAAGGCCCATTTTATATACATGTTTGATAGAATTACTTGTAGTGAAACATTAGACTCATTTTCTACTTCAAAATTGTAGACTGGTATTTTGAGACACAAGTTTCACAAATTTCAAAGGCTTTACTACCAGAGCAAGATTAGTGAGCACCAACACAGGGGTTTCTTCTCTTCAGGCTCATGTTGTTTTCACTGGTGTACAATTGATTCCACAAAGCTTTCCGGACATCTGCTTCATCTTTTGTGAGAGTAATGTTAGTTCTATGTGATTACATTTTTAAAGAAACAGTGGGCGACTTCCTGTCAAAT
This sequence comes from Puccinia hordei, assembly GCA_007896445.1. Taxonomy (NCBI): domain Eukaryota; kingdom Fungi; phylum Basidiomycota; class Pucciniomycetes; order Pucciniales; family Pucciniaceae; genus Puccinia; species Puccinia hordei. Next base: position 243,682 of record RDRW01000225.1, on the reverse strand, counting down.
CTTGAGCCCTTGTTATACACACATTGGTTTAGATCTGAAAATTCTAGATTCTCCCGCGAATGAAGGCTTCAAGGCTCAAAATTCATTCTGTGTGCCATGTGGCTTGCAGATCTTGACAAGAAGCCTTCCACATTGGATTTAAATACACACCTTATCACCAGGCAACACCATATCAGCCCTAGCACAGGTCCTCAGGGAAGCAGATGCAGTATTTTCAACACCTGTTGTCTTGCCATCGCAGCTGAAAAGTCTAGGAGGCTTATTTGGAAAGTTTACAGCTTGAACTACTGTAAAGATTCAGAGCAAAAAAATGGTAACTTTTCATCCGTTGATGTTCACAGATTGAGAACAGATTGCCCGTAGATGAGAAAAAAAATGTTTTAGGGGATCACTATCCATATATGAAAGACTTACCAAAGTAGCCAATGCCAGAAATTCCTGAAATGCTAGTATTGGCCTTACAATCCTGTTCAGTGACTGCTCTGGCGCAATAACCCATGACTCTTTCTTGCACTGGACCATAGCAACTAGCAGCGTCCTGGGGGAGAGGAAAATTGCAAGTGTTGATACAATAAACGTGACAATATTACTGTGAGTACATTCAATGATTTGAAGAGCTGTATGTTGCTATTCTATTTTGCAAGTTCCACTATATACATCAAATATATATATATGCCAGGGAAATCTATCTTAATCTCATAATTCACTTTAGACTGGACCTACTTCATCTCTTGGACAATTGACTCTCCCAATTCCAGTGGCCCTGCTACATTAGATGTAGAAACAAAATGGCAATTATACTCCATGTTGCTATGTGAGGGGGGTAGACCACTAAGAGTGAAATAATATGAGACATGTTTATTCCATCTCTTGGATTGGCTTCCTGATGTATCATCAGAGTATAGGGTAATAGGCACATGACAGATCACCTTTCCTTTGGCTGTTTTCCTCCAAGGGTTGGGTACAGGGATGGGAAAATGCTGGCCCAATTTGTTCACGTCAATAATTTGATGGCCAATTTTATCAATGAATCTCTTTTGTCCAATACTTGGCATTTCATAATAAGTCAGGTCAAATTGGTCCATAGGTGTAGCACCCTTACCCTCTCCGTCTTCCAACAGCAAGACAACCAGCTACTGACACTGAAGTCAGTAAGTTTCCACATTCCGTCCCAACACTTCATATGCATAATCTTACTACCACTTGGATCTGACAAGATCATGGTAATTGGGACATCCCATTCAGGATTTTGTGGTGGCCACAAAAAAGGATTGAGGATTGGCCCAGCACTCTTGACCTTTTTTTTATTTGGACCAATTTGGGCAGTTGTCAGACAGGCTTGGTCCAGAATGTACTCTCTAATGTTGGTTTCTAAAGTTTAGTCTGGTTCTGCTTGTATAAACTGAAAATTTGTTCATCTGGAAAAAATATATATGATCACATTTCAAAAATATAAAAGCCGATTTTAATTTTTGATGTTCTTTTATACCAGTGACTCCATATTTTTCTGGTGATCCATAAATTCTCCACCATCACCAGCTTTCACTGGATTTAAACATTGCATAAAAGGTAAAAAACACATTGAAACACTACAACCCCCCTTTTTATTTCAACAAAAGGTTTTCACAGACAATTTTGAGTAGGGTGGAGAATAAGCCAACAAAGCTTCAAACTGGGCTGGGTATTTTAAAATACTTTTGAATATGTCCCTCAGATGGGCCAATTCTATTGATTAAAAGGCAAAAAAAAAATACAGTTGTGTCATGTGGGAGTTGAATTTGCAAACTCAGCCTTCATGAGTGATGCCCTGACCATTGATCAGCTATGTATGCATTTCCTGATGTTGAACACATTTGATATGTATATTGCTTGTGTGATGGTGATTATGTTATATTGCTTCCAAAGCTGGTATGAAGTCATAAATTTATGTGGTAGGGATTTGTATCAAGCAGTTTCTAACATGTGAAGTTCTTGGGTAACCCTGCCATAACCTCTGGGAAGTGTATCTGAATTTGATTCCAAGAGATTTTCTTCTCAGTATCATATTAAGGTTGATATCACACTCAGATAATAACCTCAAAATTTTCTCAAGACTTTGATGGTGGACCCAGCCACTGTCAAGGTTGTATATATACAACCCCATGTCTGGGAGGAACTTGGGGAATCCCAGCCATATAAGCATGAAACAAAAAGTGTTCTCTTGAATTCACGTGACATTCAGAGGTACAAAGGCCCCTTTTGACTCTGGTATGTCACTTGAAATCAAGTATAAATTGGGTTTTCCTGGTGCATGAATATTTATAAAAACTTGTGGCAAGTTCTTTCCTGGCCATGAGGTTGTTTACAACACCAACGGTTTGTTTTTCCAGGCCATTAAGTTGTTAGCCTTACAGGATATTTCCTCCTAGCCATTGAGCTGGAATCACCAAATCCCAGTTGGGATTTGGTGAGGTGATAAAATCTATGTATATCCATGGGGCTGTGTGGCCCCACATTCCAATTCTTTTTTTTGTGTGGTCCCACATTCCAATTCTTTCTGGTGTGTGGCCCCACATGACTTTTGTTTTGGTGTGTGGCCCCATGCCAATTTTTGGTAGTGTGCAGGCCGCACACCACAATAAATTGGTGTGTGATGTCACATGCCAATAATAATTGGTTTGTGGCCTATGAATTCCAATGGAAATTGGTATGCACTGTGGTGTAGGATTTGGTCAGTACCTTTGGCATGCACTTATCAACCCCACTGGGGAGTGTATCCCCTATCTGTTGGCTTGTACCAGCTACACAGTGATTTTATACCCACTTTGGATTGCCATTAATAGAGGAGATACATATACCATGTTTAAATATTCATAATGTATATACATGATGACACCACCAAAACCCAAATGGGATTTGGTGATTTCAGCAGTCCAAGTTGCTCCAGTTGGAGGTCATTGGCCAGGAATACCGCAAAAAAAAGCAAACAAAAGCAAACAAAAGCAGAAAAAGCAAAAAAAAAGCAAAAAAAGCAAAACAAAAGCAAAAAAAAGTGAATTAAAAAAAAATAATTAAGTTTCTAATGTCGCCCTTGGCGTTGGAAATTGAACAGGGAGTGTTGTCCTTGGTGTTAGCCACTGAACAAGGCTGGCAGGAGTTGTTTGGCTTGCAAAGGGCATTCCCTTAGTTATATGTAGATTGGGGTAATAATTGTTGGCCTAAAGGAATGTTTAGGACAGTTTTATTTCCTCTATGGCTGAAACTCCCATTGCATGCAGGATAAACAACTTTCAGAAATACAAAAAAACCAGACCACCAATAATTCACCAAGTTATAGCTCAACACTCTAACCAACTAAAGGCCTCTGTAACCCAGTACCTCAAGTATTGTCAGTCAATACCCTTTTTGAACCTATTGGATATTCTTCTCTGTCCACCCTCTTTTCCTCCCTTTCTCTCTCTATCATCAATCATCATTAAAGCAGATCAAGCTTCAATCATCAATTCATATCCATCAGAACTCTCTCCAAGATCCTTAATTTCTTCATCATCTTTGTTTTCTGTGGATTTTTTCCTTGAAACAAAACACATAGGTTTTCCCCTAAATAACCTTTGAATATCCAACTTGATAATAACTGGCCTGAATAGAATCTACCTTCTCAGATTCCTTCCATGGTTCCATTTTGTGAAGAGGCTGTTACATTTTTCAAATAATCTGGTAAAGCATAGCAAATGTTTCCATTTTGGGTTTGTTTATCTTTCAGATCACTTTGAATGTCATACAAAAAGATACAAAGGACCTCTCTCCATTTCTCTTGTTTATCCTTAGTAGTTGTTTTTTCTTTATCCCTTGAAAGAACCTCTTTCAACCATCTTTGTGTCTTGTTGTCACTGTAGATACCCAAGCTCACAGAATAACTATTTTTCAATCTGGATAGATGTCTAATGGGTATTTTAAAGCTGGGGGATCACTTTTGAGGTGGATGAAGGGTTCTTTACATAGCCTTTGCATTCCTCTGGGGGGGCTTAGGCCTGTTTTCTTGGCTTACTCGGTGACTGTAATACTTGGAAACCTCAAACCACAAAGCTGAGCTTGAACCTGAAAAGGCTACAACAACAGATTTAATGATCTTTTATCTTTGAGATTATCTTCATGTCATACCCATTGTATGACAGTGATACTCCAAGGGCTGAAGCCTTGATTATCAGCCACTAGGGAGCCATAGAATGGTATTATATTGATTTAAACCAAAAACTAGCCTTGCTACAAATGTGGCCTTAATATGTGTAGCATATAGAAATAAATGTGGCTTCATTCTATGGAAATGTACCACAGAATAAGCCACAATTCTCATTTCTTGGCATGAAAAAAAATGCAATGAATTTAAATATTTGGTTTTCATCTAATTCCATATTATTTGATGTTTTATTATCCTCCCCAGTACTTCTTATTACATGCGTCACATATTTAATCAGTGTACTAAGGTGCTTGTCTTATTTACCAAGTTGTTCTCAGGCGTTGGTTTCCACTTTGATATGTGAGGGTGCAGGCCTGGGCTCTGTAACACTTTGTAGGGGTTTGTTATTTACCAATTTGGGCTTATTGGTAGCTATGTGGGTTGCTAGGCTGCACATCCTGCAGCACGCAGGCTTGGAGACTCTTGTGCCTCATGGCGCTAACTTCTTAAATATGCACAACAGTTCATTTTTGTCACTGAAAATGGAATAAAATCATATGTATGATTATTTATAGAATTGCAGGTTACTCCTCCTCAAAGTGGTACGTGCTCAATCCTTCATGTTGTTTTACATAGTCAAGGACTGATAATTAATGTGAGGTGACCTAGGTTATTTTTGATGAAGATTCAGAATATCCAATTATATTCTGAGTTTTTCTGAGCTTTTCTACTTGTTGTTTTTGTTTTTGTTTTTGTTTTTGTTTTTGTTTTTGTTTTTGTTTTTGTTTTTGTTTTTGTTTTTGTTTTTGTTTTTGTTTTTGTTTTTGTTTTTGTTTTTGTTTTTGTTTTTGTTTTTGTTTTTGTTTTTGTTTTTGTTTTTGTTTTTGTTTTTGTTTTTGTTTTTGTTTTTGTTTTTGTTTTTGTTTTTGTTTTTGTTTTTGTTTTTGTTTTTGTTTTTGTTTTTGTTTTTGTTTTTGTTTTTGTTTTTGTTTTTGTTTTTGTTTTTGTTTTTGTTTTTGTTTTTGTTTTTGTTTTTTTTGTTTTTGTTTTTGTTTTTGTTTTTGTTTTTGTTTTTGTTTTTGTTTTTGTTTTTGTTTTTGTTTTTGTTTTTGTTTTTGTTTTTGTTTTTGTTTTTGTTTTTGTTTCTGTTTTTTTTGTTTTTGTTTTTGCTTTTGCTTTTGGTTTGGTTTTTATTTTGGTATTTTATTTTTTCATCATGTATATTTCTGATTGTAATACTTATGCAAGGCTTTCTCTGCCATACTAGCAAGCTGAAACAGTGTATTACAGCACTGCTAGACTAGTGAAAAGGAATCAATATTATTTACAAGAGAAAAGGAGAAACAGAAAGGAATTTTGGTGTATGATTAGAAATGTAGAAGTATGATATGTAAAAACTTACAGCCCCACTCCCTAATTGAAAGCAAGGTAGGCAGGTGTGTATCGTAATAATTGACGGAGAAGGGTCTTTTCTTTAAGGAAACCCTTCCACTTAAGTATGACAAGAAGTAAGAAGGCCAGGGTAAAAAATAAAGGTGTTTTTATCCCCTGGAAGGGATTAATTAAGATGGTTTTCTCCCTGGGGAGAGATGAATAAATTTGGTTCTTTTTAAAGGGGAAATAACGGACACAGAGAGATAATAATCTTTCTTGCAATTGTAAATTCTTATACTATATATTAATACATTTTTTATTCTGTAGGGAATGTTAAGTATGATAATAATAATAATATATATATATATATATATATAATGTCAAATGGGTGGGAATGGAAATTCAGATTTAATAATTAATATCATTTTTACTAAGTTATTCCTTAACCATTGGTCTTCAGTATTTTGAGGTGTTTGTAGAGGTGTTGGTAGAAATGGGGACTGGTGTCTCAGTGCCTAGAACCTCCTCTATAGTTTCCAAACTATGCACAGAGGGTAACCTGAAATTACTGATAATTTTTATGTCTTGTAGCAGAAATTTCAATTCAATAATACTAACAGCTAACCTTATAGGGATGGCTGTATGATGTATATTTGTGTAGGCTTGGAAATTTAAATCTGCAACAAGCAGGTTGCAATAAATTGTCTTATTGGAAACTTTCAGAGGTGGTAATCTTGCAACAACTTCTTTATACAGAATAGATCAAGGCCAAGGATGGGGAGTTCTAAAAGGTGGGTTAAATAAAAGGAGAAATAACCCTACTCTACATATAGCAGGAAACTATTCAGAGTACTTAATAATGTGGTACTGGGGAAATATTCTGAGGATCAAATACAAGGCCACAGAATTTCCTCCTTTTATATTCTAGAGGTACTTAGTAGGAGGCTCTAGAATTTTTCTGTAAATTTTTCTCTAATATATTGCAATTCAAATGCACTATGATACAATGAGAATTATATTGTATTGATAAAAGTATTTTTCATTTCCCCATGACCTCATGAAATGTATGTATAACCAGTCACATCATGGTCCAATATTCTTAATAGTTTAACACTGGGAAATTACCATATATGTAAGTACTTTGATTCTGTACTGAAATAATTTCATTCTTATTAGCATAAAATTATTACTCTTGTATTCATGCAAATATAATTATTTTCTCTCATATTTCACAGCAATCATTCTAATCTATATCTCACATGGTTATACTTTTCAAACCAAGTACCTTTGAGTTCTGAAAAATGACTAGACAGAATAGAAATTTGGTGGTGGTTTGAGTGTGGTACCCAGGGGTGTTTAGTCCCAGTGGATATAGTGGCCAAGAAAGGGCCACAACTCCCAATAGAAAAAGACTGACTGTAGTATGCTTTGAGGGAAGGAGGTGGGGGACTTTCTTATGGTAAACTGAGCATCTGGAAGCGGTTGTAAAGGTGGGCTGGAAGGCTGGACAGAGTTGGGGTGTAGGAAAAGAGGCTTTGAAGTCTTGAAGACTGATTTACTGGGCAGGATACTAGTATGTTGGACTGGTGGAATGCAGGTTGTAAATATGATAAAGCTGGGGAATCAAAATACAGGGGGAAGAAAGGGCCTCTTAAATGTCTTTCTTGAGCCCTTATGGCGAAACATCAAGTGTTCTTTTGGCTATGGGAACACCACAAGTGTCAGCCTACGTGATGCCAAGGATAGATCCCTCTAGCTACATGTGGTGCAAAATACACGATAAGAGTATAAAAAATTCAGGGTAATGGATAAAAGGTTATAATTCCCAAAAGATATGGGGAATTTTGACATAAAAAATAGAGCAAAAAAGTGGTAATGATTATATTAAATAAATTTAACATTATTAAAACCAGAGGGGCCTGATAAATCAGGGGTAGTTTAGATCCCTCTAAGGTATCTTGCACCTAAAAATGCAGAGGACTTAGGTACCTGGAACACTGGGGCCTGTTGGAACAGGGGTGGTTTAATTCCCAGGAAAGGAAAGGGGGAATATCTTCAAGAAAAGGGTTATTACTTACTAGTAATAATCCTTGAGGGATCTTGGGGATATTCAGGGTGAAACTAGACAGTTTTGGGCGCTTTGATGGGTTAATGGTGGAGCTAGATGGTCACTGTAGAGTTGTTGGGGAAGACAAGGCTAAAGAATAACTACTAATAAGCTTACCTGACTGTTTTTATAAAGATTTATATCTAATAATAAGTGGGTAAGGTTGTTGGTGGGTATAAAAAGCATGAGAGACCTTCTTTGAGCGGTTAAAGATCTCCTTAAATAGTCTTGAGATCCCTCTGGGGACCCTGTAGGTATTATTGGCCAACTTGTGGGAGCTTGGACCACATTTTGGCCTTCTTGGTGACGCTACAGCATCAATTGCTTTGAGTATAAGTCACAAATTTAATGCATAGTATTTTTATTATTATTTATACTAATTACAGTATGTTTTACATCAGTCCTGGTTGGTATTTTATTATTATCTGTGGCTTATTGGTATCTTATATTAAGCCACAATACTTGTTTTTTGTACTGTTGTTTAGTATTACTGTATTCATTTTTGTATGTATAATAATATAATAATATATAAAACAATCTAATCATGTATTCTGGTCCCTAGTATTCCTTATTACATATGTAACATATGTAAAGAGGTTACTAGGGCACTTTTTGTTGTCTTTAATATTTATTTTATTGGCTCTGGTGTCTGCGTGCCACGCGGGGAGCCTGTGAGGGGTCTACAGGTTGCGCGGGGGCTTGTAATCCAACTTTGGAGCAGGCTCTCAGTCACGCGGGTTGAATTCAAGGTATGCGGACTGCAGTAGTGACTCCATATTTTTCTGGTGATCCATAAATTTCCCACCATCACCACCTTTCACTGGATTTAAAAAATTGCATAAAAGGTAAAAAACACATTGAAAGACTACATTCTGAATCTATGTTAAAAGTAACCTAGGGTACCTCAATCATAGGTACCCCTAATTCCTACTCCTTGACTATGTAAATTAGCTTTTAAGAATTAGCAAGTACCTTTAGGAATCAAAGGCACTTGCATTATTGTATGCCTATATACACATACACTTATACTTAAACCCCATTTCCATTCACCAAAATGAGGTGTTATGTGAATTGTGTTTTAATCCAAACCCGCGTGGTATAAAAGTAACATCAAAAATTAAAACTGGCTTTTATATTTTTGAAATGTGATCATATATATTTTTTGCAGATGAACAAATTTTTCAGTTTATACAAGCAGAACCAGATTAAACTTTAGAAATCAACATTAGAGAGTATATTCTGGACCAAGCCTGTCTGATAACTGCCCAAATTGGTCCAAAAGACAAAAAAGGTCAAGTGTGCTGGGCCAATCCTCAATCCTTCTTTGTGGCCACCACAAAATCCTGAATGGGATGTCCCAATTACCATGTTCTTGTCAGATCAAAACGTTGGAAGAGGTCAGGAAGAATAGCCACTGGGCAGGGGCCAAGAAAGGGTGTGACACCAGAAAAAATTTAGGACATCAACAATATCCCTTCTTGGTTGCAGTAGACTGACTGTTAATTCAATTTATAATTCATGGTCACTCAAATGCACCCAATTGAAACACATGCAGAGAACCCAAGACAGTTTGCGGTGTTCCTGCAACCTGCTTCCAAAGTTGTCCAAACCAATGTTTAATACACAGTCACTATACACATTACACACTGGATGCACAACAATAGCTAGCCTGAAGTTTCCTTCATCCAACCAACCAATTAATTGCAAGGGGAGATTTAACTTCTCAACAATCACCCCAGAAAGGTCTCTTACCCTTGCTGATTGATCTTATGAAACAAGGAAGATATCACAGATCCACCACAGGTTATATATAATTGATATTCATAATATACTTTGTAAATTTGGCAATTCTTTGAGACAAAAAATACAAGGCTAAAGATAAATGGAGGATAGGTTTTGAGATGAGAGATGATTGGAAAGCACCAGGGAAAAAAAATCTATAATCGCTTGTCCGCACATGACATCCAAAAGTACAAGGCTTGCTTACTACTTTGCAGTTTCACTTTTAGACATGTGGTCATCAATTTTTCCTGGTGAGGCAGGGACAATACGGGTGTTGATAAACGCACACCCACGCCAAACGCACGCCGATAAAATAAAAGGCGTGCTGCCCGCACGCCTTTTTTTTATTGGCGTGCGGGCTGCACGCCCATCCCTGGGCGTCAGCACGCCTGTAGATGGGCGTGCAGCACGCACACCCATCTACAGGCGTGCGACACTGCAGGCGTGCAGTCGCACGCCCTGTTCAGAAAAAGGCGTGCAGTCGCACGCCCTGTTCAGAAAAAGGCGTGCGGTTCGCACACCCCTTCAGAAAAGGGTGTGTGGGTCGCACACCCTTTTTATGTGTATAGGCAGGGGCATGCCCCCTGCCTATACACATAAAAAGGGCGTGCGACCCACACGCCCTTTCTATGTGTATAGGCAGGGGGCACGCCCCTGCCTATACAAATAGATCGGCGGACCGCCGACCTATGTATATAGGAAGGGGCGTGCCCCTTCCTATATACATGCTGATGTCATGCTTACAACAGAATGTATGCATGACATAAGCACCCCCCTGCCCCCCACCCCCCCTCCCCCCCAGCGGATTACAACCGCAACCACCACCTCTCTCTCTCGATCGAACAATCACTTCCCCCCTCCCTCCTCACAGCCAGCTCAGGGAACTCCCCCCCTCCACACCATCCCCCCAGACGAGCCGAGCTGACCCACCCGACCCGATCCAAGCAAGCCAGCCACCTCACCCGACACGGAACAACCGGACGAACCATGTGGGTGTTTTTTCTCTTTTCATCCTGAGACCCCGTGAGCCCCCTGTGCCCCGTGAGCCCACCCGTGCCCCCCATGCCGGGCGTTGATATTTGCACGCCCATCGGCGCACGCCCACGCCCATCGCACGCCGATAAAAAACAAGGCGTGTGCCCCGCACGCCTTTTTTTTAATCGGCGTGCGGGCTGCACGCCCATCCTCGGGCGTGGGCACGCCTGTAGATGGGCGTGCGTGCTGCACGCCCATCTACAGGCGTGCGACACTGCAGGCGTGCAGTCGCACGCCCCCTTCAGAAACAGGCGTGCGGCTCGCCCGCCCCTTCAGAAAAGGGCGTGTGGGTCGCACGCCCTTTTTATGTGTATAGGCAGGGGCGTGCCCCCTGCCTATACACATAAAAAGGGCGTGCGACCCACACGCCCTTTTTATGGGTATAGGCAGGGGGCAAGCCCCTGCCTATACACATAGATCGGCGGACCGCCGACCTATGTATATAGGAAGGGCGTGCCCCTTCCTATATACATAGAATCGGCGTGCCGACTGCACGCCGATTCTATGTATATAGGAAGGGGCACGCCCCTTTCTATATACATGATGATGTCATGCGTACAAAACATTGTACGCATGACATCAGCATGCCCCCACCTGCCCCCTCCCCCCCTCCCCCCCAGCGGATTTCAACCGCAACCACCACCTCGCTCAATCGATCAAACGATCACTCCCCCCTCCCTCCTCACAGCCAGCCCTCCACACCAACCCCCCAGACGAGCCGAGCCGACCCACCCGACCCGATCCAAGCGAGCCAGCCAACCAACCCGACACGGAACAACCGGACGAACCCCTAAGTGGGTATTTTTCCTTTTGTTCCCCCGTGCCCCCCCGTGCCCCCCGTGCCCCCCGTGCCCCCGTAAGATCAAATAAAAAATCAGAAAAAATAAAATAAAATAAAAATAAAAATAAAATAAAAACAAAATAAAAATAAAATAAAAATAAAATAAAAATACAAATAAAATAAAAACAAAATAAAAATAAAATAAAAATAAAATAAAATAAAATAAAAGTAAAATAAAAATAAAATAAAAATAAAATAAAATAAAACAAGAAAAAAACAAGAAAAAAAACCAAAAAAAAACAAAAAAAAAAGATAATGATCATAACAAAAACTAAGAATTTGATCAGGGCCCATTAGGCCCTGTATTGACAGTGGGACAAGCCCCAAAGGGCCTAGTAAAGGGGCCAACAGGGCCCACTATGACTGGCCAAAAGGAGCCAACTGTATGACTGGCCAAAAGGAGCCAACTGTGCCCTTCCCAGCCGCCCAAGTTTGACATGTTAGGCCAAAGGTCCCCTTTATATCTCCACATAGGTATCCAAGGGCCCCATTCCCCTTGTCCAAGCCCCGGACGGGCACACCAGCACTTGATGTTCTTCCACTCAGATCCAATCAATCTCTCCACATCTTCATTATTATTATTTTCATGCCAGCTGATTATTTCTTCTTGTTCCTCTGAACGCACAGATATCAGCAAGTATTCTTCGCATCAACTTTTATTACCCTCCAGCAGTGTAAGTGCATGTCTATCAAAGTAGATATCATCCAAAATTACTCACTTTGGCCGTTATTTACAGCAGAAAATGTCTCAGCCAGGCCAAAACTCCTCCTACTACCACGTATCTCCCAACCCATATGGCGTCCACAATCAGCCGCACCCCCAATACCCTAATGCAATAATGCATGCCAGTGGTCAGCCTAATGTCACCCAGTCTCACTTGGCACAACATGTATGTAAACACTTCCCAATGCTTCTACTTAAATAACTGGCTCACACAGTCCTTCCTCCTGCCTCCATCAGCCGCAACCACCAGTCCCATTTGGGCAACCCCCTTGGTTCCATGCCCCATCCAACTCCACCATCCCTCCTCAAACGTCTGATCAATTCCCCAGCTTCCCCAATTACCTACACAATGCTGCCGCATCCTCAATACCCCCAATCACACATAATCCCACAAACCAACACCCCAGCTTCACCAACCATGGCCACCCTGCATACCCGTCAAACTCAATGGCCTTTCCAATTCCAAATCACGGGCAACCTGCACCCCATATGGGCCACCAAATACCATCTTTCAACCCATACAACAACCTTCCCCCCCACCAATCATCCCAAACGGCCTCCTATAACAATAGTACAGCCTTTCCTCACATTCCAGTCACCGGCCAACTCAATCCAAACTTTCCAAACTACACCAATCCAGCAATCCCCCTGCACCAGACGTCCAACATTCCTCCCACCCACCAACCCAATCAACCAACCTCCTATACATTACAGCAGGAAATGTACTCCAACAACTGGAATGCCCCCCAACCAATCCAACACCCGCCATCAATACCCAGCAACCTGTCTGCATCAATACCCAGCAACCCGTCCGTCAACCAGCCCACATACTACTGGGACAACAACACCAACCAATCCGCTGTCGAAATCAATTCTCTGCTTGACTCTTTAAGTCCGCCTGCCCCATCCGCGCAACTACCTACATCAATTGATCCACTGGCTTCCTTGGTTTTCCCTCAAATGACTGACAATACTGCTCAAGGTAGGTCTAACTTTCTCTTGTAATGTATATTTATTGAGAGCTGACAAACTGTAAATCATCAGCTTTTCCCCCTGATTTCCTGCCTTCTGCAAATGACCTGCCTGCTCCCTCTTTTCCCACCCAAACCAATGAGGATCAAGCTCAAGGTGGGTCTTAGTTTCTCTGGTAAAGTTGCTTTATTGGGAGCTGACTATTTATTGATGAATCAGGTGGTTCCAACTCTACAACATCTGTGGTACCGTCTGCAGTCCTGGCTCCTGCAAGAACCGCCCAGGAAATGTCTGTTCCCTCCCCAATCCCCCTGGAAATGTCTGTTCCCTCTCCAATGACTGAGGAAAATCCCCAAGGTGATTGTAGATTTCACTCAGAAAAGTCCTTTGCGGTGTTCTTACCAATGTTTTATTGTACAGATCCCAGTGCATCTGCGCACCACACCAATGACTTGTTGATGGCCCCAAATCTCCCGGATGGAAATGCTTTGCCCAAAGCCCTACTGACCAGTGAGGATGTCAGATTGTTTGACTACTCTGTGGGAGGTCAGTGCCTCATTGATTTATCATACTGTTTCCAATGGATGCTCATGGGAATTAATTTCGTAGAGCCAATGGACCCTCCACCTGAATACCTGTTCACCTGTGTTGACGATCTGAAGAAATTTGTGTCCACATGGGCCACCGAGCATGGTTATCGGCTGGCAGTCTCAAAATCCAAGGCGGGGAAGAACATTTACCTTGCCTGCTCACTGGCTGGAGAAGACACTACCACCGTGGACTCCTGTCGGGCTCGTGAATCACGTAATAAGCGAGTTGGATGCGCCTTCAAGATTTCGGGCCACTGTTCATGTGCCAAGAACCGTGAAAACGACTATTGGGATCTCCGCAGCAAGACTGTCCCTCACAACCACAATGTCATCCAGCACAAGTACGAGGCCATCCACAAGACACTTGGGGCAGAGGGCCAAGCAGAGGTGGCTCGACTGGCCTCTCTTGGTTTGCAACCACAGGCAATTGCCCGGCAGCTGAGTACGACTGAGGGACGCTTTGTCACAAACAGGACAATTTACAACACAAAAGCAGCGCAGAAGATACAGCGGAGGGCCGGCGACACCCCCATCAACCATCTTCTACGATGCCTCAAAGGCTCCAACTGGGTTCACGATGAAGTTTACGATGATGACGGAAAGCTCCTCTACCTATGGTTTGCGCACCCTGGATCAATGTTACTTGCTCGCAAGTTCCATCATGTGGTTAATATTGACTGCACCTACAAGACCAACCTCTGCAAGTACCCCTTACTGCATGTTGTTGGCCAGACCTGCACGAACAGCTCGTTCTCAATTGGATTTTGTCTCATGAGGAATGAGAAAAATGCGGCATACTCTTGGGCTCTGAATAAGTTGAAGTGAGTGTGGTGATTGTCTTTTTTAGTATGAGATTGATAATCTGATGGTAATTTTACATACACCTATCAATTCTTGCAGGTCGGTATGGGAACCAGAGAGCTCTCCAAAGGTCTTTGTGACGGACAAAGAGGTGGCTCTCCGAAATGCAATTGCGGAGCACTTCCCAAATGCAACCTCCAACCTATGCGCCTGGCACATTGATCGGAACATTGTCACCAACTGCAAACAGGCTTTTGCATCCGAGGCAGACGAATGGACAAATTTCATGAAGCTATGGCACGAGGTTACATACGCACCGGACGAACCCTCATTCGACACAGCTTGGGGAAAGCTTCAGGTGGACCTCAGGGAACGAGCAAATGTTCTGGAATACCTTCAGAACCATGTTCTGCCCTGTCGCAAACAATTCATGGCTGCATGGGCTGGGAAAACCCCGCACTTGGGGAATCTGACGTCATCTAGAGGTGAATCAGCTCATAGCTGGCTCAAAACATACGTGACATCTGGCAAATCGACTTTGCTACGCTCTTCCTGACCATTTCATCAGCTGTGGACCGGCAACTGGACGAAGCACAGGTCACCATTGGCCATGAAAGGATCAAAGGGCTATCCGGACTCCCAAATGTTTTCAAGCCTCTTCACACCAAGATCTCAACCCATGCCCTCAAATTGGCAATCGGAGAGTACAATAAGTACTTGAAAATGAAGAAGGCCAAACGTGATGATCCGGTCAGGCAGTGTACGGGGAACTTCAATGCGGGAATGGGGGTCCCATGTGCACACTTGATTGAAAAGTTGCTTGAAGAGAAGGGTGATGTGGAACCAGCAGACTTTCATCCCCAGTGGCAATTGTGTTACAACCCTGATGGACCAGTCAGTGTATAAATCTGCCCCCTCCTCCATAACCCATTGGCTAATCCTGTTTGACCTTGCTTAAATTACAGAACCTTGATGAGGAGCCGTATAACTTTGACGATGATTTTGAGGCGCTAAAGCAGGAGATCTTGGAATCTCACCCCTCCACAGCTTTGCCGGCACTGATGAAGAATTTCCGTCGAGTTGTTGCAAACACACATGTGGTCCCACTGATTGAGCCAGACCCCATCAGACAAAAATCCAAACCAAATCAACCTTGGAAGAAGAAGAATGGAAGCCGCCGTGTGCAAACCCGAGATCCTACTCAGGCAGAAATCGTGGAGTCTCAGATTGAAAAGGCACAGACAGCCAAAGGGAAACAGCGCGCAAGGACCAGTCAGAATCAAGCGGGCCGGAGAAGGACAGACGAGTTGCAACAAGATAGCAGCTCATCAATGGAAGACCCTGATGAGCTGCCCACCTTGGCCAGACTGACCGCCCCAAAACCCCAAGGCCGACCAAGAAAGGCTCCTGATCCCGCAACATCTTCTGAAGAAGAAAATGAGAGCCCACCGTGTGTGGCCAAGCGACGAGGCCGACCTCCAAAGTCTCAGCTACCATCTACGTATGCAGCCAACAAAGACTACCAACCAGGCCGCACGTCACATAAGCGGAAAGCAAGTCCCCCCACTTCCAACCGGCCCAAGTCCCAACGCCGTATGGAAGAAAAGCCCTCAGTATCATCTGCAATGAGTCAGATGTCTTTGGCAAAAGGGAGCTCCGCAGAAGGCAGTCATTCTGGGTCATCTAGTGGAGTACCAGACTCATCCATTGATCAATCTGACGGCAGTGACGGAGATCCCTTTGGGTCTGAAGGAGATGCATGTGAATTTGCAGAGGACAATCCGATTGATATTCCTCTTGCCGGGAACTTCAATGTCAACTTCCCTGGTAAGCCCCTTTAATCAAACCAACAAGATTCTCCTAATAGTGATTGGCCTAATTGTTCTGTTGTATTTTTGCAAATCAGGATGCTATTCCTATGTCCCATACGGAAGGTGATTATCAGGCCAATGACCCCCCCAGGCCACCCACTTTGGAGGTAAATTCAAGGGTTAGGATGAGCCCATTCAATGAGTCAACATTATAACTGATTGGCTTTTCTGGTTGAATTCAGGATGAAAGTATGGTTGTAAAAAGTGGTCCCACCTTAGGGACACTGGCTCAAGCCTCTAAAGAGGTTATGTCTGATAAATCAGTAAGTGAACATAGTGTGAATTCATTATGATTACTCATGAGAGCAAAGCAATTTACTCACACTCTTGTGCTTATGCTGAATTTGCCCTCATCTCCCCCAGGTTGAGCAGTTACCTCCTTGGGTCATTAAGTATGTCCAATCAAGTTATAACCCCAAAGGCGATGGCAACTGTGGGTATTCTTGTGTGGCACATGCATTGGCTGCTGAAAAACCCGAGGGCCCGTATGCTAGAGACAATGGGTGGTATCAAGTGCGATTGGACATGTTACACGAGCTGGAGATCAACAGGGCACTTTGGACGAGGAAGCTAGGTGGACCAGATATGTTCGAGAAGACCTACGACAGCATTTGCGTGGTGAATCCCAAGGGACCAGTGCCCACTTCCAAGTGGATGGGCAGGCTTGATGGTGGTCCTATTCTGGCTAATGCATACAATAGGCCAGTGGTGTTCCTCACAAACGACCGAGCAGCTGGCTGCATGACGTTTCTCCCTTCAACTGTTGCACCCGACCCCAAACCAGCAAGCCCAATCTACCTTGCACTAATTAACGGGAATCACTGGATACATGTTATAGTCAAGCGTGGCCTAGTACCTTTCCCTCCACCGTCCATACCTAGATCATTTCCAAAGAGCCAAGCTGCTGGTTGGTTGAGCATCATTGAACCAGCCACACTTCTTTACTCCAAAACTTGCAAGCCAATGTAACACCCCTCCTCTGATTTGTAATTACTACATTAAATTTGTTTCCATAAATCAAAGTAGAGTAATGGCTGTCAACATTACTCCTGAATATTGTCAGCCTCCTTGATGCCAACAACAAGTCTTTCTAGCTACAAGTGGTGCAAGGATACAAGACAAGGAAAGAGTGATATTACTCTGGGTAAGGTTTTAAGGTTATAATTCCCAAATAAAACGGGGGAATTGTGACGTAAACTTTAGAGGAAAAATAGGAAAAATAAGGTAATAATTATATTAAATAAATTTAATATAATAGGGGCCTGATAAATCAGGGGTGGTTTAAATCTCTCTCAGGTGCTTGCAAATAAATTGCAGAGGATTTAAGTACCTGGAACACTGGGGCCTGTTGACACAGGGGTGGCTTAATACCAGGAAAGGTAAGTGGGGAATATCTCCAAGAAAAGGGTTATTACTTACTAGTAATAAACCTTGAGGGATCTTGGCCATATTCAGGGTGAAACTGGACAGTTTTGGGCACTTTGATGGGTGGATGGTGGAGCTGGATGGTCACTGTAGAGTTGTTGGGGAAGACAGGGCTAATAACTACTAATACGCTTACCCTGTTTTAAAAAGTTGTATATCTAATAATACATGGGTAAGGTTGTTGGTGGGTATAAAAAAGCATGAGGAGCTTTATTTGGGCGGTTGAAGACCTCCTTAAATAGTCTTGAGATCCCTCTGGGGACCCTGTAGGTATTATTGGCCAACTCGTGGGATATTTGGACCACATTTTGGCCATTTTTGCTTTCTTGGTGACGCGTCAGCAGCCCCTGCTTTGAATCCACGTCACCAATTGATTTTATTAGTTTATTTATTTATTTATTTTGACTTCCAGTCTGTAGTACATTAGTACTGGTTGTTATAGATTAATACTAGTGGCTTATTTGTATTTTATAATAAGCCGCAGTTTTATTTGTACTGTTTGTTCAGTCAATATAATTTTATTTATATGTCTAAATAATAATACAATCTGGTATAATCATTTATTTAGTCCCCATTAATCTTCATTACATGTGTAACTTATGTAATGAAGTTAATTGGGCGTGTTTTTGTTACTTTGGGTGTACCTTGGATGACTTTGCAGTCCGCGTGCCAAGCTGAGAGCCTGTAAGGGGCCTGATGCTTGCGCGGGGGCTTATATTCCAACTTTGGCGCGGGCTTTCAGTCACACGGGTTGAACTTCAAGGTATGCGGACTGCAGTGCACAGGGTTTGAGTACAACACATTGTATTTATACTATCTCCCCTAATTTACACAACACCTCATTTCCGTGACTGGAAATTGGGGGTAAGCATATGTATATGAGTATGTAAGCATAAAGTTAGGTAATCATACTTTTAACTGATCATTAATTCAATTTTCAGTTATTAGTATCATATCATATGTATAATAATAAGTTTTAGTTGCACACCAAGACTGACACCTATAATGTAGGAAATAGATAAACCAAAAGGCAAATAATGTATCATTTGGATGGAAGTGATCAATAGAACATGCAACATGTAGAGCTGGAGACACAGGATAGGATTTAAATACCATACAAGTCAGAAGTGATAGTTGGACAAAGCTATTTCTATATCTTGAGAAAAAATGTGGAGTAGGTGGTGAGTAGCAAAGTAGTGGTGAAATTCTTTGTAGGTTCTTTCCCAATCCACTTGGGGGAGTCCATTCTCACCAATCTTGTCAAAGCCCATAGCACACAAGAAGTCCAGAAAATATATACAAAGATTGTCTAAAGTTTGGTGGGGCATTGGGAGAGTAATACCACCATCCACCTTTTGTTTAAGGACTTTGGCCCCAAATTCTAGCAAGGCTGAAGCATTGGCATTGCTGGCAGTCTGTCTGTTGAATGTGAAGACCGATGTTGGACCAAAAACGAGCAGACCAGCTAGCATCTGGATCTGAGAGGGTGTATTCCTTGTGGAGCACTCATCCGTCCTTGTATGCTTTGGACGTGGCCGGGTAAAGTCGGATAAGCTGCAGATATACGCCAGAGCTGACATTTCCCCCACCAGGTGCTGTGACACAAGCATCAGGCCGCCAATGTTTGGTGAATTGGCATTGAATGTCCCCAGGTTCTCGTAGGTTTGTTGGAAGCCCCAGTGAGCAGAGTGGACCTTTGTTGTATCTAGTGGAAGGGGTTCCCATTGGGCGCCCTGCTGTTCGAGATGACGAAAAGCCCAGCATTGATGTAAAGCAGATTTGAGTCGGAGGTATGCCGTGTCAGGAGGAGAGATGAATGATGCCATGTTTGAGGCCAGTGTGTGTACCTGAGTTTGGTTGGTTATTGTCTTGCTTTTGTTCGCCCGGACAACTTCAATCTGATCCATGTTGATCATGTCATGAGTGATCAGAGACATTGAAGTAGCAGGGTGGAGGATTTTTTCTTAACCGCACCACAAAAATTGGTCAGTGTCATTTTTAAATAAATAGATAGTAACTAGGAGAATTACCTGATTTGCAAGCAGCCAGAGTTATTGTAACGTCCCGCCACACTCTTTCCTTGAAATTGTGGTCCATTGGGCCATGACGAGAGAGCATATGGGGGAGGTGATTGAGGACATAGGCGATGTTCTTTATCATCTTCTCAGCTGATGTGAGGGACCATGCAATGCCACGCGCCAAATCGTTGTTCAAGTTTTCTACCACTGATCGTGGAAGCAGTGGGCCTGGTAAAAATAGTTCCACAGCTGCAACAGACAGACAGACATGAGTTTGAGAAGTGTTTAATGTTTAGAGGAGAGGGGGATGACTCACATGCATCCCGTGTGGACCTTGCAGGGCGAGGAGGGCCTGGTGACCTCTTGCTGGGGTTTGAACTGGAGCTGGGCAATGAACTGGAACTGTGCACTGCACTAGTGGTTGCGGTGCGGGAGAACTTCATGCCTTTCAAGTGTTCGGCCGTTAGGACAGTTGGGTGAGGAGTGAATAGGTGGCTTGGGAAGTTTGGGCCGGTTTCCCTTGGGTCGATACGCACAATCTGTTGATGAGAGGTAGAGGAGCCCTGTTGAGGGACTGGGCTTCCACCACATGAGGGAGGATCGTCTGGACTTGGGGTGTGATGCCGGGATTTTTTGGATGTAGGATCATTGGACGTAGGATCAACAAATATTGCAGTTGGATAGCGGTAGCGAGCCCGGCGTGGGTGACTTTCAACGATAGTGGAATGTGGGTGTGGGGCTGCACAATGGTTGTACGGCAAAGAGTCTTGTGAGGCTGGAGGGTTGATTCCCAATTCTTCAGGGTCGGTTTCCCCCTCGGCATCCGGGTCGTTTATATTGTCATCACGGTTTTGTGATAAGTTATGCAAGGCTCGTTTGGCATTTTGGGATTCCATGGCGGTAGTTATACCATCAAGGAAAGCCTCATTAGAGGTGGTGAGAAAGGTGCTTTCGCCTTTGCTGTTGCGCCTGGGTGTTCTTATTGGGTAGATGGGGCCATATGCCGGGTTCATAACGTTGGGCAAGCCGTTGTCAAATGGAGCGGGTTTGTTGTCCCATTGAGCTGGTATGTTGTTAATTCGAGTGGGTTCTGGTGTGCGATGAAGTGTTGGTGCCGCATTGTTTGCTGAGAGAAAATCTGACAGTTGTGGAGCGGTTGTTTGAGGTGGTGGGAGGTCTTTGGGAAGATCAGGAAACCAAGGAATGAATCGGTTGAGGTTAGGAGGTGGTTGGTTGACGTTAGGAGTGGAATGTAGGATGGTTTGGCTAGCTGGGGGGTCAAACGTGTTTGTTGGAGCTGGGCGAGTTGAGGACTCATGACCCTCATCGTCTGACTGCTCGTATTCGGCTTTTATTTTGTTGGCAAGAACTTCCAGATACTTGTATTCCTCGGGACTGCATGCGGGATGCTGAGCAAGCTCAGTGCATTTTTGCCAGAAGTCCAAACCTGATTTGCAGTGTTTTGGGGTGGAAAGTGGTAAGCAGGAGGTTTATTGTCATACATCTTATGAGGAAACAGAACTTACGTGATTGTTCATGACTACCAGACATTGTTGTTGCGTGGAAATACGTCTAAAGCTTGATGGAGGAGGAGAAAACGGTGTTGCTGTTGGTTGGATTGCAAAGTAAAACAGATGTCAGCTGCTGCTCCTGGAATTAAGTACCTTTTGCAGTGAGAATATGAGAAAGGGGAATATCAGCCCTTGCGGGGGGTTTGGGGGGGCACTTTGGGTGTGTAGGGGGCTTAGACGGGGGACTTGGGGCCTGATATGCATCTGTGGGCATTTCCCGGGGCCCTTTAGGCCAAGATGTGTCCCTTGCACATTTTTCCTGGGCCTTGGGTGCAAGGGGGGGCTTGCAAGGGGGCCTAGTGGCACATTCACACCTTGAATGTGTCCATTGGGGCCACGGGTTCTAGTTGGCCCCTTTTGGCCAGGCCCAGGTGGCCCATCTGGCCCCTTTTGGCTGGCCCATCTGGCCCCTTTTGGCCAGGTCCAGGTGGCCCATCTGGCCCCTCTGGGCCAGGCCCAGGTGGCCCATCTGGCCCCTCTGGGCCAGGCCCAGCTGGCCCATCTGGCCCCTCTGGGCCAGGCCCAGCTGGCCCATCTGGCCCCTCTGGGCCAGGCCCAGCTGGCCCATCTGGCCCCTCTGGGCCAGGCCCAGCTTGCCCATCTGGCCCCTCTGGGCCAGGCCCAGCTGGCCCAGGAGCGGGCGGGGTTTTGGGTGAGGGGCAGGGGGGACGGGGGGGCGCGGAGGATTGGGGGGAACGGGGGAAACGGGGGGACATCGACTTACTGGTCGATGTCCTGGCGGCTGGCTTGAGGTGGTCGGGCGGCTGGCTTGAGGTTGTTGGGCGGCTGGGTCGTTCCGGCGGCTTGAGTCGGCGGTCGGCGAGGCTGGGTTGGGTGGGTGGTGGGTCGGAACGGGTAGGTGGTCTGGAGGGTGGGTGGTGGGGTCGGTGAGGTGGTGGTTGGGGAGGGATTTCAGGAGGGGGGGGGAGGGCCGATCGGCAAAGGATGGGGGGAGGGGGCGGGTGGGGGCATGCTGATGTCATGCGTACAATGTTTTGTACGCATGACATCAGCATGTATATAGGAAGGGCGTGCCCCTTCCTATATACATAGAATCGGCGTGCAGTCGGCACGCCGATTCTATGTATATAGGAAGGGGCACGCCCTTCCTATATACATAGGTCGGCGGTCCGCCGATCTATGTGTATAGGCAGGGGCTTGCCCCCTGCCTATACCCATAAAAAGGGCGTGTGGGTCGCACGCCCTTTTTATGTGTATAGGCAGGGGGCACGCCCCTGCCTATACACATAAAAAGGGCGTGCGACCCACACGCCCTTTTCTGAAGGGGCGGGCGAGCCGCACGCCTGTTTCTGAAGGGGGCGTGCGACTGCACGCCTGCAGTGTCGCACGCCTGTAGATGGGCGTGCAGCACGCACGCTCATCTACAGGCGTGCCCACGCCCAAGGATGGGCGTGCAGCCCGCACGCCGATAAAAAAAAGGCGTGCGGGGAACACGCCTTTCTTTTTATCGGCGTGCGTTCGGCGTGGGCGTGCGCCGATGGGCGTGCGCCGATGGGCGTGCAAATATCAATGGCCCCCCATGCCCCCGTAAGATCAAATAAAAAAATAGAAAAAAGAAAAAAAAAAAAAAAATAAAAATAAAAATAAAAAAAAGAAAATAAAATAAAATAAAATAAAATAAAATAAAATAAAATAAAATAAAATAAAATAAAATAAAATAAAATAAAAAAAAAATAAAATAAAATAAAATAAAATAAAATAAAATAAAATAAAAAAAATAAAATAAAAAAAAAAATAAAATAAAAATAAAAATAAAAATAAAAATAAAAATAAAATAAAAATAAAAATAAAAATAAAAATAAAAATAAAAATAAAAATAAAAATAAAAATAAAAATAAAAAAAATAAAAATAAAAATAAAAATAAAAATAAAAATAAAAATAAAAATAAAAATAAAAAAAAAAATAAAAATAAAAAAAATAAAAATAAAAATAAAAATAAAAATAAAAATAAAAATAAAAATAAAAATAAAAATAAAAAAAAAATAAAAATAAAAATAAAAATAAAAAAAAAAAAATAAAATAAAATAAAAATAAAATAACAATAAAATAAAATAAAATAAAAATAAAATAAAAATAAAATAAAAATAAAATAAAAATAAAATAAAAATAAAATAAAAATAAAATAAAATAAACTAAAAATAAAATAAAAATAAAATAAAAATAAAAATAAAATAAAAATAAAATAAAAATACAAATAAAATAAAACAAGAAAAAAAAAAAAACAGATAATGATAACAAAAACTAAAAATTTGAGCAGGGCCCATTAGGCCCTGTATTGACAGTGGGACAAGCCCCAAAGGGCCTAGTAAAGGGGCCAACAGGGCCCACTATGACTGGCCAAAAGGAGCCAACTGTGCCCTTCCCAGCCGCCCAAGTTTGACATGTTAGGCCAAAGGGCCCCTTTATATCTCCGCATAGGTATCCAAGGGCGCCATTCCCCTTGTCCAAGCCCAGGACGGGCACACCAGCACTTGATGTTCTTCCACTCAGATCCAATTAATCTCTCCACATCTTCATTATTATTATTTTCATGCCAGCTGATTATTTCTTCTTGTTCCTCTGAACGCACAGATATCAGCAAGTATTCTTTGCATCAACTTGTATTACCCTCCAGCAGTGTAAGTGCATGTCTCTCAAAGTAAATATCATCCAAAATTACTCACTCTGGCCTTTATTTACAGCAGAAAATGTCTCAGCCAGGCCAAAACTCCTCCTACTACCAAGTATCTCCCAACCCATATGGTGTCCACAATCAGCCACACCCCCAATACCCTAATGCAATAATGCATGCCAGTGGTCAGCCTAATGTCACCCAGTCTCACTTGGCACAGCATGTATGTAAACACTTCCCAATGCTTCTACTTAAATAACTGGCTCACACAGTCCTTCCTCCTGCCTCCATCAGCCGCAACCACCAGTCCCATTTGGGCAACCCCCTTGGTTCCATGCCCCGTCCAACTCCACCATCCCTCCTCAAACGTCTGATCAATTCCCCAGCTTCCCCAATTACCTACACAATGCTGTTGCATCCTCAATACCCCCAATCACACATAATCCTACACACCAACACCCCAGCTTCACCAACCATGGCCACCCCGCATATCCAAAAAACTCAATGGCCTTTCCAATTCAAAATCATGGCCAACCTGCACCCCATATGGGGCACCAAATACCATCATTTGGTCCATACAACAACATTCTCCCCCACCAATCATCCCAAACTGCCTCCTATAGCAACAGTACAGCCTTTCATCACATTCCAGTCACCGGCCAACTCAATCCTAACTTTCCAAACTACACCAATCCAGCAATCACCCTGCAACAGACTTCAAACATTCCTCCCACCCACCAACCCAATCAACCGACCTCCTATACATTACAGCAAGAAATGTACTCCAACAACTGGAATGCCCCCCAAACAATCCAACACCCACCATCAATACCCAGCAACCCATCTGAATCAATACCCAGCAACCCGTCCGTCAACCAGTCCACATACTACTGGGACAACAACACCAACCAATCCGCTGTCGAAATCAATTCTCTGTTTGACTCTTTAAGTCCGCCTGCCCCATCCGCACAACTGCCTACATCAATTGATCCACTGGCTTCCTTGGTTGTCCCTCAAATGACTGACAATACTGCTCAAGGTAGGTCTAACTTTTTCTTGTAATGTATATTTATTGAGAGCTGACAAACTGTAAATCATCAGCTTTTCCCCCTGATTTCCTGCCTTCTGCAAATGAACTGCCTTCTCCCTCTTTTCCCACCCAAACCAATGAGGATCAAGCTCAAGGTGGGTCTTAGTTTCTCTGGTAAAGTTGCTTTATTGGGAGCTGACTATTTATTGATGAATCAGGTGGTTCCAACTCTACAACATCTGTGGTCCCGTCTGCAGTCCTGGCTCCTGCAAGAACCACCCAGGAAATGTCTGTTCCCTCCCCAATCCCCCTGGAAATGTCTGTTCCCTCTCCAATGAGTGATGAAAATCCCCAAGGTGATTGTAGCTTTCACTCAGAAAAGTCCTTTGCGGTGTTCTTACCAATGTTTTATTGCACAGATCCCAGTGCATCTGCGCACCACACCAACGACTTGTTGATGCCCCCAAATCTCCCGGATGGAAATGCTTTGCCCAAAGCCCTACTGACCAGTGAGGATGTCAGATTGTTTGACTATTCTGTGGGAGGTCAGTGCCTCATTGATTTATCATACTGTTTCCAATGGATGCTCATGGGAATTAATTTTGTAGAGCCAATGGACCCTCCACCTGAATACCTGTTCACCTGTGTTGACAATCTGAAGAAATTTGTGTCCACATGGGCCACCGAGCATGGTTATCGGCTGGCGGTCTCAAAATCCAAGGCAGGGAAGAACATTTACCTTGCCTTCTCACTGGCTGGAGAAGACACTACCACCGTGGAATCCTGTTGGGCTTGTGAATCACGTAATAAGCGAGTAGGATGCGCCTTCACGATTTCGGGCCACTGTTCATGTGCCAAGAACCGTGAAAACGACTTTTGGGATCTCCGCAGCAAGACTGTCCCTCACAACCACAATGTCATCCAGCACAAGTACGAGGCCATCCACAAGACACTTGGGGCAGAGGGCCAAGCAGAGGTGGCTCGACTGGCCTCTCTTGGTTTGCAACCACAGGCAATTGCCCGGCAGCTGAGTACGACTGAGGGACGCTTTGTCACGAACAGGGAAATTTACAACACAAAAGCAGCGCAGAAGATAGAGCGGAGGGCCGGCGACACCCCCATCAACCATCTTCTACAATGCCTCAAAGGCTCCAACTGGGGTCACGATGAAGTTTACGATGATGACGGAAAGCTCCTCTACCTATGGTTTGCGCACCCTGGATCAATGTTACTTGCTCACAAGTTCCATCATGTGGTTAATATTGACTGCACCTACAAGACCAACCTCTGCAAGTACCCCTTACTACATGTTGTTGGCCAGACCTGCACAAACAACTTGTTCTCAATTGGATTTTGTCTCATGAGGAATGAGAAAAATGCGGCATACTCTTGGGCTCTGAATAAGTTGAAGTGAGTGTGGTGATTGTCTTTTTTAGTATGAGATTGATAATCTGATGGTAATCCACATACACCTATCAATTCTTGCAGGTTGGTATGGGAACCAGAGAGCTCTCCAAAGGTCTTTGTGATGGACAAAGAGGTGGCTCTCCGAAATGCAATTGCAGAGCACTTCCCAAATGCAACCTCAAACCTATGCGCCTGGCACATCAATTGGAACATTGTCACCAACTGCAAACAGGCTTTTGCATCCGAGGCAGACAAATGGACGAATTTCATGAAGCTATGGCACGAGGTTACATACGCTCCGGACAAACCCTCATTCAACACAGCTTGGGGAAAGCTTCAGGTGGACCTCAGGGAACGAGCAAATGTTCTGGAATACCTTAAGAACCATTTTCTGCCCTTTTGCACACAATTCATGTCTGCATGGGCTGGGAAAACCCCGCACTTGGGGAATCTGACGTCATCTAGAGGTGAATCAGCTCATAGCTGGCTCAAAACATCCGTGACATCTGGCAAGATCGACTAAGGAGGCCAAACGTGATGATCCGGTCAGGCAGTGTACGGGGAATTTCAATGCGGGAATGGGGGTCCCATGTGCACACTTGATTGAACAGTTGCTTGAAGAGAAGGGTGATGTGGAACCAGCTGACTTTCATCCCCAGTGGCAATTGTCTTACAACCCAGATGGACCAGTCAGTGTATAAATCTGCCCCCTCCTCCATAACCCATTGGCTAATCCTGTTTGACCTTGCTTAAATTACAGAACCTTGATGAGGAGCCATATAACTTTGATGATGATTTTGAGGCGCTAAAGCAGGAGATCTTGGAATCTCACCCCTCCACAGCTTTGCCGGCACTGATGAAGAATTTCCGTCGATTTGTTGCAAACACACATGTGGTCCCACTGATTGAGCCAGACCCCATCAGACAAAAATCCAAACCAAATCAACCTGGGACGAAGAAGAATGGAAGCCGCCGTGTGCAAACCCAAGATCCTACTCAGGCAGAAATTGTGGAGTCTCAGATTGAAAAGGCACAGACAGCCAAAGGGAAACAGGGCGCAAGGACCAGTAAGAATCAAGCGGGCCGGAGAAGGACGGACAAGTTGCAACAAGATAGCTCTTCATCAATGGAAGACCCTGATGAGCTGCCCACCTTGGCCAGACTGACCGCCCCAAAACCCCAAGGCCGACCAAGAAAGGCTCCCAATCCCGCAACATCTTCTGAAGAAGACAATGAGAGCCCACGTTGTGTGGCCAAGCGCCAAGGCCGACCTCCAAAGTCTCAGCTACCATCTACGTATGCAGCCAACAAAGACTACCAACCAGGCCACACGTCACATAAGCGGAAAGCAAGTCCCCCCACTTCCGACCGGCCCAAGTCCCAACGGCGTATGGAAGAAAAGCCCTCAGTATCATCTGCATTGAGTCAGATGTCTTTGGCAAAAGGGAGCTCCGCAGAAGGCAGTCATTCTGGGTCATCTAGTGGAGTATCAGACTCATCCAATGATCAATCTGATGGCAGTGATGGAGATCCCTTTGGGTCTGAAGGAGATGCATGTGAATTTGCAGAGGACAATTCCGATTGATATTCCTCTTGCCGGGACTTCAATGTCAACTTCCCTGGTAAGCCCCTTTAATCAAACCAACAAGATTCTCCTAATAATGATTGGCCTAATTGTTCTGTTGTATTTTTCCAAATCAGGATGCTATTCCTATGTCGCATACGGAAGGTGATTTTCAGGCCAATGACCCCCCCAGGCCACCCACTTTGGAGGTAAATTTAAGGGTTAGGATGAGCCCGTTCAATGAGTCAACATTATAACTGATTGGCTTTTCTGGTTGAATTCAGGATGAAAATATGGTTGTCAAAAGTGGTCCCACCTTAGGGACACTGGCTCAAGCCTCCAAAGAGGTTCTGTCTGATAAATCAGTAAGTGAACATAGTGTGAATTCATTATGATTACTGATGAGAGCAAAGCAATTTACTCACTCTCTTGTGCTTATGCTGAATTTGCCCTCATCTCCCCCAGGTTGAGGAGTTACCTCCTTGGGTCATTAAGTATGTCCAATCAACTTATAACCCCAAAGGCAATGGCAACTGTGGGTATTCTTGTGTGGCACATGCATTGGCTTCTGAAAAACCCGAGGGCCCGTATGCTAGAGACAATGGGTGGTATCAAGTGCGATTGGACATGTTACACCAGCTGCACATCAACAGGGCACTTTGGACGAGGTAGCTAGGTGGACCAGATATGTTTGAGAAGATCTACAACAGAATTCACGTGGAGAATCCCAAGGGACCAGTGCCCACTTCCAAGTGGATGGGCAGGCTTGATGGTGGTCCTATTCTGGCTAATGCATACAATAGGCCAGTGGTTTTCCTCACAAACAACTGAGCAGCTGGCTGCATGATGCTTCTCCCTTCAACGGTTGCACCCGACCCCAAACCAGCCAGCCCAATCTACCTTGCACTAATTAACGGGAATCACTGGATACATGTTATAGTCAAGTGTGGCCTAGTACCTTTCCCTCCACCGTCCATACCTAGATCATTTCCAAAGAGCCAAGCTGCTGGTTGGTTGAGCATCATTGAACCGGCCACACTTCTTTACTCCAAAACTTGCAAGCCAATGTAACACCCCTCCTCTGATTTGTAATTACTATATTAAATTTGTTTCCATAAATAAAAGTAGAGTAACGGCTGTCAACATTACTCCTGAATATTGTCAGCCTCCTTGATGCCAAAGACAAGTCTTTCTAGCTACAAGTGGTGCAAGGATATAAGTAAAGAGTGATATTACTCTGGGTAAGGTTTTAAGGTTATAATTCCCAAATAAAACAGGGGAATTGTGACGTAAAATTTAGAGGAAAAATAGGACAAATAAGGTAATAATTATATTAAATAAATTTAATATAATTAAAACCAGAGGACCCTGATAAATCAGGGGTGGTTTAAATCTCTCTAAGGTATCTTTCACATAAATTGCAGAGGATTTAAGTACCTGGAACACTGGGGCCTGTTGACACAGGGGTGGCATAATATCAGGAAAGGAAAGTGGGGAATATCTTCAAGAAAAGGGTTATTACTTACTAGTAATAAACCTTGACAGATCTTGGGGATATTCAGGGTGAAACTGGACAGTTTTGGGCGCTTTGATGGGTGGATGGAGGAGGTGGATGGTCACTGTAGAGTTGTTGGGGAATACAGGGCTAATAACTACTAAGAAGCTTACCAGACTGTTTTAAAAAGATGTATATCTAATAATACGTGGGTTGGGTATAAAAAAGCTTGAGGAGCCTTCTTTGGGCGGTTGAAGATCTCCTTAAATAGTCTTGAGCTCCCTCTGGGGACCCTGTAGGTATTATTGGCCAACTTGTGGGATCTTTGGACCACATTTTGGCCATTTTTGCTTTCTTGGTGACGCTTGGCGCAGGCTTTCAGTCACGCGGGTTGAACTTCAAGGTATGCGGACTGCGGTGCGCAGGGTTTGAGTAAAACACGGTGTATTTACACTATCTCCCCTAATTTACACAACACCTCATTTCCGTGACTGGAAATTGGGTTTAAGCATATTTATATGAGTATATAAGCATAAAGTAAGGTAATCATACTTTTAACCAATTATTAATACAATTTTCAGTTGTTAGTATCATGTCATATGTATAATAAGTTTTAGTTGCACATCAAGACTGACACCTATAATGTAGGAAAAAGATAAACCAAAAGGCAAATAATGTATCATTTGGATGGAAGTGATCAATAGAAGATGCAACATGTAGAGCTGGAGACACAGGATAAGAGTTAAATACCATATGTCAGCCTCCCTGATGCCAAGGACAAGTCCTTCTAGCTACAGGTGGTGCAAGAATGAATGGAAAGAGTTACAAGACTCTGGGTAAGGTGAACAGTTGCAATTCCCAAAAGATATGGGGGAATTGTGACGTAAAGATTGAGAGAAAATTGGGGTAATAATTATATTAAATAAATTTAATATAATTAAAACCAGAGGGGCCTGATAAATCAGGGGTGGTTTAGATCCCTCTAAGGTATCTTACAAATAAATTGCAGAGGATTTAGGTACCTGGAACACTGGGGCCTGTTGGAACAGGGGTGGTTTAATCCCAGGAATGGAAATGGGGGAATATCTTCAAGAAAAAGGGTTATTACTTACTAGTAATAAACCTTGAGGGATCTTGGGGATATTCTGGGTGAAACTGGACAGTTTGAAGCGCTTGGAGGGATGGATGGTGGAGCTGGATGGGCACTGTGAAGTTGTTGGGGAAGACAGGGCTAAAGAATAACTACTAAGAAGCTTACCAGACTGTATTATAAAGATATATATCTAATAAGAAGTGGGTAAGGTTGTTAGTGGGTATTGGGAAGCATGAGGAGCCTTCTTTGGGCGGTTGAAGAGCTCCTTAAATAGTCTTGAGTTCCCCCTGGGGACCCTGTAGGTATTATTGGCCAACTTGTGGGATCTTTGGACCACATTTTGGCCATTTTTGCTTTCTTGGTGACGCTTCAGCAGCCCCTGCTTTGAATACACGTCACCAATTGATTTTTTATTAATGTATTTTATTATTTATTTATTTACATTGACTTACAGTCTGTAGTACATTAGTACTGTTTGTTATAGATTTAATACTAGTGGCTTATTTGTATTTATAATAAGCCACAGTATTGTTTGGACTATTTGTTCAATCAATGTATTGTACAAATAAACAATACAATTTAATATATTTAATTGTTTAGTCCCCAGTACTCTTCATTACATATGTAACATATGTAATGAGGTCACTGGAGCGTGTTTTTGTTAATTTGGGTGTACCTGAGTGACTGTGGAGTCCGTGTGCCAAGTTTGGGAGCCTGTGAGGGGCTTGATTCTTGCGCGGGGGCTTATATCCCAACTTTGACGCGGGCTTTCAGTCACGCGGGTTGAACTTGAAGTTCTGCGGACTGCGGTACGCGGGGTTTGAGTAAAACACGGTGTATTTACACTATCTCCCCTAATTTACACAACACCTCATTTCCGTGACTGGAAATGGGGTTTAAGCATATGTATATACATATATAAGCATTAATTAATGCAAGTTCCTTTTTGTTAAAGGTACTTGCTAATTATTCTTTGCTAATTTACCTAGTGAAGGAGTGAAAATTAGGGGTACTTGTGAGTGAGGTACCCTAGGTTATTTTTGGTGTAGATTTAGAATATCAAATAATATTCTAACTATTATTTGATATTCTATATTTTTTATAATAATTTTTTGTAGGAAACTTGTGACAGGTTGCTCTGTCATAGTAGCAAGCTGACACCATACAAGTCAGAAGTGATAGTTGGACAAAGCTATTTCTATATCTTGAGAAAAAATGTGGAGTAGGTGGTGAGTAGCAAAGTAGTGGTGAAATTCTTTGTAGGTTCTTTCCCAATCCACTTGGGGGAGTCCATTCTCACCAATCTTGTCAAAGCCCATAGCACACAAGAAGTCCAGAAAATATATACAAAGATTGTCTAAAGTTTGGTGGGGCATTGGGAGAGTAATACCACCATCCACCTTTTGTTTAAGGACTTTGGCCCCAAATTCTAGCAAGGCTGAAGCATTGGCATTGCTGGCAGTCTGTCTGTTGAATGTGAAGACCGATGTTGGACCAAAAACGAGCAGCCCAGCTAGCATCTGGATCTGAGAGGGTGTATTCCTTGTGGAGCACTCATCCGTCCTTGTATGCTTTGGACGTGGCCGGGTAAAGTCGGATAAGCTGCAGATATACGCCAGAGCTGACATTTCCCCCACCAGGTGCTGTGACACAAGCATCAGGCCGCCAAGGTTTGGTGAATTGGCATTGAATGTCCCCAGGTTCTCGTAGGTTTGTTGGAAGCCCCAGTGAGCAGAGTGGACCTTTGTTGTATCTAGTGGAAGGGGTTCCCATTGGGCCCTGCTGTTTGAGATGACGAAAAGCCCAGCATTGATGTAAAGCAGATTTGAGTCGGAGGTATGCCATTTCAGGAGGAGATATGAATGATGCCATGTTTGAGGCCAGTGTGTGTACCTGAGTTTGGTTGGTTATTGTCTTGCTTTTGTTGGCCTGGACAACTTCAATCTGATCCATGTTGATCATGTCATGAGTGTTCAGAGACATTGAAGTAGCAGGGTGGAGGATTTTTTCTTAACTGCACCACAAACATTAGTCAGTGTCATTTATAATTAAATAGATAGTAACTAGGAGAATCACCTGATTTGCAAGCAGCCAGAGTTATTGTAACGTCCCGCCACACTCTTTCCTTGAAATTGTGGTCCATTGGGCCATGACAAGAGAGCATCTGGGGCAGGTGATTGAGGAAATAGGCAATGTTCTTTATCATCTTCTCAGCTGATGTGATGGACCATGCAATGCCACGCGCCAAATCGTTGTTCAAGTTTTCTACCACTGATCTTGGAAGCAGTGGGCCTGGTAAAAATAGTTCCACAGCTGCAACAGACAGACAGACATGAGTTCGAGAAGTGTTTAATGTTTAGAGGAGAGGGGGATGACTCACATGCATCCCGTGTGGACCTTGCAGGGCGAGGAGGGCCTGTTGACCTCTTGCTGGGGTTTGAACTGGAGCTGGGCATTGAACTGGAATTGTCCACTGCACTAGTGGTTGCGGTGCGGGGGATCTTCATGCCTTTCAAGTGTTCGGCTGTTATGACAGTTGGGTGAGGAGTGAATAGGTGGCTTGGGAAGTTTGGGCCGGTTTCCCTTGGGTCAATATGCACAATCTGTTGATGAGAGGTAGAGGACTGTTGAGGGACTGGGCTTGCACCACATGAGGGAGGATTGTCTGGACTTGGGGTGTGATGCCAGGATTTTTTGGATGTAGGATCATTGGATGTAGGATCAACAAATATTGCAGTTGGATAGCGGTAGCAAGCCCGGCGTGGGTGACTTTCAACAATAGTGGAATGTGGGCGTGGGGCCGCACAATGGTTGTACGGCAAAGAGACTTGTGAGGCTGGAGGGTTGATTCCCAATTCTTCAGGGTCGGTTTCCCCCTTGGCATCCGGGTCGTTTATATTTTCATCACAGTTTTGAGATAAGTTATGCAAGGCTTGGTTGGCATCGTGGGATTCTATGGCGGCAGTTATATTATCGAGTAAAGCCTCATTAGAGGCGGAGAGAAAGGTGCTTTCGCCTTTGCTGTTGCGCCTGGGTGATCTTATTGGGTAGATGGGGCCATATGCCGGGTTCATAGCAATGGGCAAGCCGTTGTCAAATGGAGCGGGTTTGTTGTCCCATTGAGCTGGTATGTTGTTAATTCAAGTGGGTTCTGGTGTGTGATGAATTGTTTGTGCCGCATTGTTTGCTGAGAGAAAATCTGACAGTTGTGGAGCGGTTGTTTGAGGTGGTGCGAGGTCTTTGGGAAGATCAGGAAACCAAGGAATGAATCGGTTGAGGTTAGGAGGTGGTTGGTTGACGTTAGGAGTGGAACTTTGGACGGTTTGGCTAGCTGGGGGGTCAAATGTGTTTGTTGGAGCTGGGCGAGTTGAGGACTCATGACCCTTGTTGTCTGACTGCTCGTATTTGGCTTTGATTTTGTTGGCAAGAACTTCCAGATACTTGTATTCCTCGGGACTGCATGCGGCATGCTGAGCAAGTTCAGTGCATTTTTGCCAAAAGTCCAAACCTGATTTACAGTGTTTTGGGGTGGACAGTGGTAAGCAGGAGGTTTAGTGTCATACATCTTATGAGGAAACAGAACTTACGCAATTGTTCATGACTACCAGACATTGTTGTTGCGTGGAAATACATCTAAAGTTTGATGGAGGAGGAGAAAACGGTGTTGCTGTTGGTTGGATTGCAAAGTAAAACAGATTTCAGCTGCTGCTCCTGGGATTAAGTACCTTTTGCAGTGGGAATACGAGAAAGGGGAATATCAGCCCTTGCGGGGGGTTTGGGGGGGCACTTCAGGTGTGTAGGGGGCTTAGACGGGGGACTTGGGGCCTGATATGCATCTGTGGGCATTTCCCGGGGCCCTTTAGGCTAAGATGTGTCCCTTGCACATTTTTCCTGGGCCTTGGGTGCAATGGGGGGATTGGGAGGGGGCCTAGTGGCACATTCACACCTTGAATGTGTCCATAGGGGCCACTGGTTCTAGTTGGCCCCTTTTGGCCAGGCCCAGGTGGCCCATCTGGCCCCTTTTGGCCAGTCCCAGGTGGCCCATCTGGCTCCTTTTGGCCAGGCCCAGGTGGCCCATCTGGCCCCTTTGAGCCAGGCCCAGCTGGCTCATCTGGCCCATCTGGCCCCTCTGGGCCAGGCCCAGCTGGCCCATCTGGCTCATCTGGGCCCTCTGGGCCAGGCCCAGCTGGCCCAGGAGCGGGCAGGGTTTTGGGTGAGGGGCAGGGGGGACAGGGGGGCGCGGGGGGATTGGGGGGGAACGGGGGAAAAGGGGGAAAAGGGGTGACATTGACTTACTTGTTGATGTCCTGGTATCTGGCTTGAGTTTGTTGGGCGGCTGGGTCGTTCCGGCGGCTTGGGTTGGTCGATCGGGAAGGGTGGGGTGGGCTGGGTCGTGCGGCGGCCAGCTGGTAGGTGGGTGGGGGCGGTTGGTCTGCTGGTGGGGTTGGTGAGATGGTGGTTGGGGAGGGATTTCAGGAGGGGGGGGGAGGGCCGATCGGCGAAGGAAGGGGGGGTGGGGGGCGGGGGGGGGGGGGGTGCTTATGTCATGCGTACATTCTGTTGTACGCATGACATCAGCATGTATATAGGAAGGGGCGTGCCCCTTCCTATATACATAGGTTGGTGGTCCGCCGATCTATGTGTATAGGCAGGGGCGTGCCCCCTGCCTATACACATAAAAAGGGTGTGCGACCCACACGCCCTTTTCTGAAGGGGCGTGCAAACCGCACACCTTTTTCTGAACAGGGCGTGCAACTGCACGCCTGTAGATGGGCGTGCGTGCTGCACGCCCATCTTCAGGCGTGCTGACGCCCAGGGATGGGCGTGCAGCCCGCACGCCGATAAAAAAAAGGCGTGCGGGCAGCACACCTTTTTTTTTATCGGCGTGCGTTTGGCGTGGGCGTGTGTTTATCAACGCCCGGACAATACAGTGTAATATTGCAAAGTGGTTGTGAAACCCTTTTGTTAAATATCGAAGGGGGTCAGGAGAGGTAAGTCCGACATGACCATCATATAGGTAGCACTGGTGAATGTGTTTCCAATGAGGATGGGTTTCAATTGGTGGCATGAGAGTGGAAATTGGGTCAAGTGAATGCTCTTTGTTGGTTTGCGGATCAATATGTATTTCCAAACAAGCGTCAGTTAATGGAGTGTTATATGTTGGAAAAATTGAGGATCAGTTTGAGAGATGAGTGTAATGGTTGAATCACTCTTTGTTGCAAATCTATTTTTTACTTTCAGCCAGTAGTAGTAAAGAAACTAAAACACAATCACAAAAACAAAAACATGTACAATGAGTAAACCATATGAAAGAAAAAACCAAACAAAACAGAAAAGATATGAACAGGATAAAGAAGCGATCTATACTAGGAACTGAAACGGTAAACGTAGACAAACAACTTGAACACAACACTAAATAACTAGAACAACAAACTTTTGATAAAACAATTGATTTCAGTGATTTAATCTAACTGAATACTACTTATGAGACTAGACAAAAACAACAAACGCTAGAACTCCAACTGATATTTTTCCTGATGAAATTCTCCTCCTGAACCAAAACGTCTTCAACCTTCAATCTAGTATTTTGTTGATTCAATGAATTCAATGAGTTACTGTTTCTTGTTGATAGTTGAAAAACACTCTTCTTTACCTGAACGTTGATTTTCCTTCTACCTTGGCCTTCTTGTGACTTGATCGACTCGAATTCAAAAACGTTTCAAAAATACTTGATGATCAATAAGAAAACAAGAAGGCAAGAGAAACCGGGACTTGATGAGTGCGCGAGCTTTTAACTATGTATGCCACGTGTACACGTAACCATGCATATGCAACATCAACAAATTATCAAATTATCCTCAACAATGAGAATCTTGAATGACTGGACAGATGAAACGATGGTACACGCAAGAGCAAAAAAAAAAACGCCGAAACCAGGGAGGAATGACAAAAGCTCATGTAAAATGAGATGAAATGACTATCCAGTGCGAAATCCCCCACCAGATGTAGTTGTAAGACAAATAGGTTGAATAAGAGACAGCACATTTGAGAGGCCTAATGCTATGGAAAATAACTACAGAGGGAAATCAAAGATTGGATGTTGAGGCGCAACTAATAATTTAATGCTTTACAGCAGTTCAGACGCAGGGTCCTGTTGACTCTAGGTTTGTGGTGAGGCGGGGGAAGTTCCTGGTGTCGATGGGTTGCTTGAGTTCAGATGTGAAATGATAAGCTGATTGGATGAAGCATCGGTAAAGTTAAGATTTGGCTTGGTTTTTGCTTACATTGGCAGCTTGCCGGCTTATTTCTTTCCCGCGCCGGATGGGATGGTTGAAGCTTTGGTGCGGAGTAGCTGCTGGATGCCCGCTGACGAAGAGTGGGTTCTGATTAGTTCAGTAGCAGATCGGTTGTCGCTTTGACGATAAAGCGGCAAGTTGAATGACGAAAACATGAACTCCTCGGGTTCCGGCGCAGGTAAACCTCTTCAATAGAGGGCATCATGAATTTCATCTTTGGTGAGGATCATGGGGAAAACGTCAGTCAATTGATCTGCGACAAAGATAACCTACGTGATCTCAGCCAACTCTCGGCCAATAAGGTTCTGACAAAAGTGGTCCATGTCCAAATCGTTGGAATCTGTTATACTCATGAAGAGCGAATTTGCATGATAGTTTCAGTTGAGCGCTTACAGAGCAGGGCAAAAAAGGCTTACCATATCCAAACGGGTTTTCGACTTCTTCACCGATTCACAAGAAGCCAAGGAAAGCAATGGAGACCAAAAGATTGTTGGAGGCTTATTGGCAGATGAAACATAAACATAATGCGAAAATCAGCCTCGATATCTATACGGCAGTGAATTCATGGTTAGGTCTTCAAGAACGAGAGTGCTAACAAGCTTTACAGACAGTCCGGGAACATGCTCATCCAAGAGGACGAGTAGAGTAGCCCAACCTGCAAGAAGAGAATCTGTTCATGAGGTCATTGAGGACAGGCGGTTAGAGGGAGGTGGCACCGATATTCCAGGAATGCGGTATGCGTACTTCAGGGTATAAAAGGGTGAAGGCTTTGATGAATAGGACCGCGGAAGGACTGTATGGAGAGAGTTCAACCAAAAACCTTCAGCGATTAATTCGTCACGCGAGTTCTTCTATGAAGTAGAGATTCTGGAGGCGATGGAGAGAAGACTGACCCCTCTCCATGCCCGGGTAAGTTAAAGTGAAGAAATCTGTGTCCACGCTCACGGAAAAGGCTAGGAAGTTGTGATGACAAGTGGTCAGCTCCTGTAGTTCAATCCTCAGACTTCTGAGTGTGTATTTGTGGATGAATGATACGAATTCAAATGAAACATCAGAATATTCTCAGAATGGTTACTCAGGCCGACTTGGGGACCAAAGTAGGGCTCTCAAGTCGACTTGAGAACCATTGGTGGCTCTCAAGTCGACTTGAAGACTGTACTAATGGAAGGTTTCCCGGGGCAAACCTTGAAACGGCCTGGAAGCTGACTTCAGGGCCGAGGTTCGTCTTCAGTCGCCTTTTCTCGGGGATCCGTCTTCACGACGAATGAGGTGTCACTGAAGCACACTCGTTGTGTACTTATGGGCTAAGTTGGAAACAAAGCAAGTTGAATGTCTTTTTTTGTGAAACAGTTGCAATCTCGACATGATCAAATTCAATCCTTGTTACTCGGCACTTTAGTAGGATGAGATGCGTTGTTCTTAGGGTAGTATTCATGACATTCATATGTACAACACTGAGAAAAGTCTCATACAATATCCTCGGGCTGAGGGCATTCAGTGAGTGGAGGATACACAAGACACCGAAGGTCATGTATCTGATAGCAAGTTGAAATGTAAGGACGAGACAGAACATCCAGAGAGCTGCATCCTGGTGCCCAAGCGATTATGCTTTGGTACAGCCGGCCTGTCTCAAGTAATTGTTTACGTCGGACTACATGTGTTAGGGTGATATGAAAAAAAAAAAAATCATCAACTGTGAGTCGATCGATGATACGGTTTGGTTAGCCCAAGTGCAAATAGATCTCACTGACCCCTTGGAACTTCCCAGCCTGGCGACAACAGTACTGTTCTTGGTTTTCGTCAAAGCAAGAATTTGTGTACGCCGCTCCCCCGTCCGCAGGTTCAACTGTTCGTTATCATCAGTGAGAGAAATGTTACGTCAACTTATCTGAGAAAATAAGCCAGAGTAGTGATCATCACTAGAAAATGTGTTACTTGATGGGTATCCGCGCTGTGTAATCAAACATTCTCCGGCAGGCTGGTTCTGGGAGCATACGAAAGTTTGACTTGTTACAAGCCCGGCATGGGCCAAGATCATAGTGATCAGGAAAGTCATTCCTTTTGAAATTTGCATGCCGCTGGAATGTGGAGATTGGTGAGTGTGAGGGAAAAGAAGAAGTGATTGAGGGGTTTTTTCAGTTGTTTGTTCTGTTTATTTTCAAGTCAAAGAACATGAGGAAATGCTGACGTGCTATTACGACGGTGGTGAAGTCAAGGATGAGTACTTGCCAGAGGTTCTGGTGCAGGTCGAGGTGGAATCGCTAGGATGGAGAGTGCCAGCAGGGAAACAAGGGTGCTATTTATAGACATGATTTTGCACCGGATGAAATGTGGAGAGAGAAATCTGTTGTTGAGTATCTTTGTAGCACAGTGACTTGGGTTACGATACTACCGATAACCCCATATAATTTGTCACAAGTCATACATGGGATGACACTGTGGCTTAAGGACTCAACGAACCTTTGCGTCCTTGGCCTACACCACGGCCACTCTCAGACGCCTTCGGGGCGTCTTTTTTTGACGCCTCGAAGGCGCCTTTTTCCCATTCAATGCGGCTGTTACAATCCGCAACCGCATTGAAGACGACTTGAGCAGTACAGCTGATCCCAGAAACCTTGCGGTTGCTCTGGGTCAGCTGGACCCCCCAAAAAAATATAACGCCACAAGGTTATGACGCCTCGTCCCTGTATTCAGAATATCCACGAAGGTTTCAGCCAGCCAATCCCTGCCGGCCGGTCTGGCCTGGCCGCGCCCTCAACCACCCGTCCCCCCCCCCCAAAAAAAAAACAGGCGCAAATAAATTTGATTACCAACGGCGAAAACTCTCATTTTTCATCTTGTGTGAGTCTCTTTCTACTTTCACCCCTTCTTTCATTCTCTCCTGACTCTTTTTTTTTACTTAAATTTCACCCCGCAGGCTGACAACAATGAAAGATTAAAAAATTTAAATTCAAAAAAACTGGAAAATAAAAACCAAAATTTCCCATATTCCGTGAGTCCCTTTCTGCTGTTATCCCT
The DNA here is from genome assembly GCA_007896445.1 of Puccinia hordei. Taxonomy (NCBI): domain Eukaryota; kingdom Fungi; phylum Basidiomycota; class Pucciniomycetes; order Pucciniales; family Pucciniaceae; genus Puccinia; species Puccinia hordei. The sequence continues at coordinate 203,879 of RDRW01000225.1, read as the reverse complement.
AATTTCCTTTTTTACTGACACTTTTTTCCTGTGGAATTCCATCTTTAGGCCAAGAAATACACGTATTAGCGCTTCTCATGGTTTTCCGCAAGTATTCAAGAGATGTCAAACTCATTGTGGTCAAAATGAGAATCTGTGGTCAATCACTTAGGGAGATCAACAAAACACTGGACCTAACTATTTCCAACAACTCTCTGCAAAGGTGGATGCAGCTTTATCACCGGACTCAGGACGTGATACGTAACCCTGAACTGTACCAGCCACAAGGCCAACCGGTCAAAGTCAGCCAGGAAGAATCGGAGTTTATCTTGGACGCTCTCGAAATTGAGCCATCCCTCTACTTGGATGAAATTCAAATGCACCTCAATGCTGTCGCCGGGCATAGGGTTGCCATATCAACCATCCACAATCACATTAAATATCGACTGGGTCTGACATTGAAGAAAGCGCGCACGGTTCACCCTGCACAATGTGAGATACAACAGGCTGAATACATCACCCAAGTAGGACTCCTCCAGTCGGATTGTCTGGTGTTCATGGGTGAGTTTCCCCCATTTTTTGTTGGGATATCAGATGGCTGATTTGTGTGGTGGATAGATGAGGCTGGAGTGTCCGTCAAAACACACTCCAGGGAAAATGCTTATGCACCACGAGGGCGGAGAACAGCCCAACTTCCCAGGCCACTCGTGGCTTCCCGTATCAGCGTGCTGCCTGCGGTTTTGTTGGATGGCCTCTTGGCTATAATGGCGCAAGAGGGCACAATGAGTTGCTTAGATTGCGAATTCTTTTTGGAAGAGCTGCTTGTAAGTGATTTGTTTGTAGCAACTCCATCTCCTAGTGTGTGCTGATTGGAACTTTAGCTCCCAAATATGAATATATTCCCAGGTAGGAACAGTGTGTTAATCATGGATAATGCCCAAGTCAACCACGCCGGGCGGGTTCAACACTTATGTGATTCACATGGCGTCCTATTGATTTATTTACCTCCGTATTCACCCAACATGAACCCAATTGAGAAAGTATTCTCAGTCCTGAAATCTCAACTCAAGCAACGTCAAATACTCACAGGAACATCAGACGATCCGGATATCATTAAGGCTGTTTTGCCTGAGATTGTTACCCCAGACTTAATGGCATCTTTGTTTCAAGGCTCTAACTATCCGGCTTGATTAGATGATTATTTGTTTAGCTACTGTTTGTTCTTACTCAAAAATCATGTAGTTTATGATGTTTTTAATCATTTGTCTCTTGATTTCTTTGATGAGCCAATGAGTCATTCTCTTTTATCTATTGAGTCATCAGACTTAATCCAATGCGGTGCTAAACATGGTGCCTTCTCAAAAGGTGGAGGAAAATATTGCATGCAGTTTTCTTGCCATGGCAACAAGAAATCTGCATGTTGAGGTTGAGTGATTTTGGACTGTTAGATTGTCCAGATTCTAATTTATGCTGAAATAAAGGCATATGATTTTTTCTTAAGTCAATTTGTATTTCTAATTGATCCTAGCATCAAACAGAAACAAAGATTAAATAGAGATAAAATAGAGACTACCATCAACACAAAATGACCATACTGTGATTAAAAAAATGTATCATTCAAAATAGATGGATGCCAGAGTGAGGCTAGCATTGACACTAAGTGAAAATAACAAATGAATCAATCAAAATATTTGCATGGCAGAGTGAGGGTGCCATACATAAGTTGCTTTGCAGTTGCTTCTGGGAAGCCTAAACTCTTCAATTCGTCGACAGTTGTTGTGAGGAAATTAGTCCAATGGGGTATGTGATGCAGCTGTATCAAGCCACGAGGGACCATGTTGTCAGGTAAAAAGTTGCAGTGTCCCAGGAAGTCGTCCCAAGTTAAAGACTTTCCCACTGGCGACAAAGCGCGTGGCTTCAGGAGATCACTGTAAACCGCCAAACTGGGTCGCTTGCGAGTGGGTGACACCGAGTGTGATCGCAAAGGAGAGTTTCTTTGCAAAAAGGAGAGACGGTTGATGGCTGCACCTATCAACTCGCCAGCCGGGCTGCCAATGTATTTGTGAGCTGGGGAGCTGTCTTGAGAAATGGCTGTTGGAGAGTGTGCACTAGGATCAAAGCCATTCCCAGAACTGATGAATTCAATATCAGATCCGGGATTGCTGGGATGAGTTGGGGGTAATTTTTGCGGTTTTTTAAGAACCTTAGTCTTGCAGGTAGGCTTAGAAATAAGTTCATCCTCAGATGGAAAGGGGCTGGGACTTGCAACTACGGTGCCTGCTTGATTTTTTTTGGGGTGCGTGTTTGATGGTTGCAGAGAACCTACACAACTGAGTAAAGAGTCCTGGCTGCGAGATGCCACTGGCGTAGACTGGGCATTTTTAGCTGAGGGACGCGCGACCGGGGCGGGGCCTGGATGACAACCAGATAAAGCCTTCTTGTGGATCAAGTCTAGGGAGGGGGTAGGTTTTTTGACCCACTTGAACTCTTTCATTTTTGGGGGATTGTCTAAGTCAATTTCTGGATTGATGTTATGCATGATGGCCTGAGCCCAAGCTGTGAGTCGATCATTTGTAATTTGCATGGATTCACAGTCATTTTCCGAGTTCGGGATCCAAAGCTTCTCATCATCTCGGCCATACTTGGCAGCAATGTGGTTGACCAACTGCAGTATGTACTGTGTCACAGGGTTGCAGGCCACATCCGCCTTTTGCTATAAAAATCCAATGTCAGTATGCAAACAATAAATCAAATAAATCAGTAGATGCAAACTGACGTTCTTAGCAGAACAAGCCCTTTCTCGTTCCAATGGGCGCCTATCCTCTTCAGACCCAAAATTCAAGGTGAGTGATTGTTCCAAGTTGCGTGTCTAGTCTCAAAAGAACCAGCAAATGAGCAATCAATCCCAATAGCAGAAGGTGTGAACAAATATAATCAAAGACAACCTTTGATAATGTTGATGTCAGTTGGGGATCCTGGGATGATAGCGGGAAGGAGGAACAGCAGCAGACCTTTGATAATGTTGATGTCAGTTGGGGATCCTGGGATGATAGCGGGGAGGAGGAACAGCAGCAGACCTGGGAGAGTTGGGAAACAGAAGTGATCATTTCATTTTAGTAAAGTAAAAGTAGAATGGGAAAACACAAAAAGATATGATAATGAATAGTAACCTTTGATAATGTTGATGTCAGTTGGGGATCCTGGGATGATAGCGGGGAGGAGGAACAGCAGCAGACCTGGGAGAGTTGGGAAACAGAAGTGATAAGGAAAGAGAAAAAGAAAACAACTCGAGAGAGAATAATCATGAAATACAACTGGAATTAAGTAAGCCCCTAGTTACATGAATATTAACCCCTTTCCATCTCTTGACCCTTGATTCACTTCCACCTCTTATTCTCATATAAGGGTCAATTAATGGAGCTACCTGCTCTAACTGCTTTGCTTTAGCAGTTGGATCCTCCATTAGAAGCTTCACTGTGACCTTTGTGTTGATATTTTCTTGAATGGCCTTGACGAATTTGAAGAAATCTTGTTCAGAGGTGGCAAAAAATATCTTTCTCAACCCTTAAACTCGGCTGCCAGCTATAATAAGCTGCCACTTGATCCAATCAAGTTCCGCGACGACAAGTTTGTCAAAGTTGTTGATCCTTTGTTGGATCAATTGGACAACTGCCTCTTGGAAACTCCCCCATGTGTAAGACAAAAAGTTTTTCATCATCGTTGGTTTATCATTGGCTGATGGGGAGAATTGTTCCCACTCCTTCTTTTTAGAGGCAGAATGTCTTCTATTGGACACAAGAACATAGTCAAAACTCGTAGACCGGCAGAAAATGATGTAGTCCAAGTGGATCAGGCGGACATTGGATTTTTGATGATGGGAGTCGTGGAGAACAAGCTCAGTTGACTGGGGTTCCTGAGCCGACATCTGAGACACCGGTGGATTATTTGTGGGACAGGTGGAAACACGGTTCCCACCTGCGGTATTGGGACTTGTGATTTGTGTTGGATGTGTTCCGGTGATCTGACTCCAGGAGCAAGTTGTTGGGATGCCAAAAGCTTCACCTGCGTTCTCGAACCTTTGGCTTGGCGGTTGAAATTTTTCCAGGGGGAATAGCGGCAAGTAGGGCTGGTGTCCAGGAGAAGGACCCAGATACAATTCCTCAATTTGGGTGTTGGGGAAGTTGTTGAGGCCAAAATCCATAACAGTTGATACACCAAACATATTGTGGGCCTGCGGAGTCAAATTAAAAGCCAAAAAAAAAAACATGAGAAATTGTCAAGTAAGAGATCAAGGAAGAACTGGACTCACCAATGTTGTTGACGGGATTTTGCGTTGATTGATCCTTCACTTTTGTTTTTGTTTTCCTGTTTTTTTTTTTTTGGGGGGGGGGGGGGGGGGGGGGGGGGGGGGAAACGGGTGGTTGAGGGCGCGGCCAGGCCACACCGGCCGGCAGGGATTGGCTGGCTGAAACCTTTGTGGATATTCTGAATACAGGGGCAAGGCGTCATAACCTTGTGGTGTTATATTTTTTTGGGGGGTCCAGATGACCCAGAGCAACCGCAAGGTTTCTGGGATCAGATGTAGTTGAATCCCACGGGAGCTAAGCCGCCACCAAGGCGCCTCAAAGACGTCTGCTGATCCAAGTTGTCTCCCAGGCGGATTGCAATCCGCCTCGGAGACAACTATGCAGCCGAGTTGAATTCGGTCTGCTACCGACTTAAAGACGGGTGCAGGCCAAAAGTTGTCTTGAGGGCGGTTCGGAATCTGACAGCCCACCCACCTTGGCAAGGTCGGTGGAAACATTCGCCAGAATTGGCCACCAGTTTGGGCCGATGTTGTTGCTCTTGGGTTTTTATACTAGACACTCGGGTTGGTAACATTGCATGTATGTAGTTTAGATTAAGTGAGAGAGAAAAAATGGAAAATACATTGACTAGACTTAGGCAACCAGGACAAGTTTTTATTTATATATCATGTATTGAGAGATCAAGGGAAGCATAAGTGAAGGGGAGTATGAGTAGGAGGGAGAAGGAATTGGAGAGTCAGGGATATCAGACAAGAGAAGAATGAGGTTGAGGAGGGTCAGGGTAGATCACTTAACCCTCCCGGTCAGCGTTCAAAGATTGGCCATTCTGATTCTCTAGTGCAACCCGTGCTGAGACGGTCTCATAAGTTGGAAGGTTTTGGTCGGCCTTGGTCCAATCGTCAATGGTAGATGTGCCGTTCCAGAGCCAAGCATCCAGCTTGAGGATGAGGTGTCCAAAGAACGAGTGATGTACCCTTGATTGGTGCCAACGCACCTCCAAATCAGCATCAATGTCTTCCCAGGCAGAATTGACTTTCCCAGTGGGGTTGGCAACGCGGGTAACTCAGTTAATGTTCATCATGGCCCTAAGGTAGGCCATTTGTGCCCGGCGTGCTTGTGTAATTCGAGTGTTGCTGTGGACCTGGCTGGGTGTGAGGTCCTTGAACCAAGGGTCCATATTGATATAAGTATCAACTATTAATTTCTTGAGCTTTGGCGGTGGTACTGCTGAGGCTCCACTGATGAAGCCTATTTGGATTGAGTTTGAAAATAGACTCTTCTCGCTCTTGAGAACCGTAGCCACATGTCAATCAAGCTTGGTTTTGTAGTATGTGTCTTCATTATAGTTGCTTGGCATGTTCGTAGCCTTAAAAGCGGAGCTGGATTGTTCAATCATAGCCTAGAACATGGCTTTAGTTGGGGCTAATTTTCACATATGAGATTGAAGGAAATAAAAAAAATGCTAACTACCTTGATCATCAAGAAGGGGGTCCGCTCAATTGTGTACTTCTTCGCAGTTTGTTGTGCGTAAGCCTCCACATTGGGTTGCAATAACACCTTGCAGTGTGGTGTGCCAAATGTGTTCCAAGTATCAAATCACATAGAGTCACAGTTTACTATTGAGAAGGAGACATATCTCTAGATGTATTATTGCATAATTAGGTTCTACAGGTCATTTAACCCCTACTCACTCACTGGAACCACTAGGCTAGCTCCCATTGTTTAAACAATATCTGGATTAAACTGTTATTTCAGACTTTAGGAATATATATTGATAGTACATAGTATAGAATTAGATTCAAGTACATAGTTGTAGTATATTTAATGGATACCACCACCACATGGATACCACCACCAAATGGATACCCTTACCACGGGCATTGATAAACGCACGCCAAAGGCGCACACCAATTTTGTTTGGCTGGCGGGGCCTACACACCATTTTTTTTTGGCGTGTAGGGTCTGCACGCCAAAAAAAATTGGCGTGTGGGAGCGCACGCCAAAAAATTGGTGTGTGGCTCCCACACGCCAATTTTTTTTGGCGTGTAGGCCAATTGGCATGCAGGTCCCACACGCCAATTTTTTGGCATGCGGGTCCCACACGCCAATTTTTTGGCATGCGGGTCCCACACGCCAATTTTTTGGCATGCGGGTCCCACACGCCAATTTTTTGGCATGCGGGTCCCACACGCCAATTTTTTGGCGTGTGGGCCTTGCTCACTTCATCAAACTGGTGGACCGGGTTGATGACATGGGCACATCCCCACACGCCAATTGTTGGTGTGTGGGAACGCTCGTCGGCCAGCCAGGAGGAAGTCCTCCCGGCCGACGAGGTTATACAACCTTGTTGGCCGGGAGGACTTCCTCCCGGCTGACGAGGTGATACAACCTCGTCAGCCAGGAGGAAGTCCCTCCTGGCCAACAAGGTTGCATAACCTCGTTGGCCGGGAGGACTTCCTCCTGGCTTAGGAGGTTGTATAACCTCGTTGGCCAGGAGGACTTCCTCCTGGCCGACGAGGTTAGACAACCTCATCGGCCAGGAGGGACTTCCTCCTGGATGACAAGGTTATATCACCTCGTCAGCCAGGAGGACTTCCTCCCGGCTGAAGAGGTGATACAACCTCATCGGCCAGGAGGGACTTCCTCCTGGCTGACAAGGTTGTATCACCTCGTCAGCCGGGAGGAGGTCCTCCTGGCCGACGAGGTTATACAACCTCATTCCTCCCGGCCAACAAGGTTATACAACCTTGTCGACCAGGAGGAAGTACCTCCTGGCCAGCCGACGGGCGTTCCCACACGCCAACAATTGGCGTGTGGGGGAGCAAGTCCCACATGCCAAAAAATTGGCGTGTGGGACCCGCATGCCAATTTCTTTTGGCGTGCGGTGTCTACACGCCAAAAAAAATTGGTGTGTGGGAGCCACACGCCAATTGTTTGGTGTGCGCTCCCACACGCCAATTTTTTTGGCGTGTAGACCCTACATGCCAAAAAAAATGGTGTGTAGGCCCCGCACGCCAAAAAAAATTGGCGTGCGGGTTGGTGTTGGTGTGCGTTTATCAACGCCCCCTTACCACCACCATCATATGAGCACCTCTATGGCAGTCACACCAGCAGAACTCCCTCACGTTTTACTATAAAAGGAGGAGGTTTTCTCTCCTCAGTTTCAGCATGCGAGAGGAGGAATCCTAAGCAGAACACACATCTCATTTAGAGTTTCCATCACAAATCCAAGTAAATCCCACAGTGTGATCTCAATCAAGTGACCCATCAGAATCTTTCATAACTCAGAGGATATATAAGTAGTCCAGTAGCTAACATCACCATTTGTGCTCTTAACAAGTAAAATTGACTTTAACCCATTGTGCTCTTAACTTAAGGTTAAGGAAGGGGGCAAATACACTTTGAATAGTTCACATATAACATCAGTTCCATCAAGAATTCTTTTTACTAGTTTATCTACACTTCAATTACAAATATATATAAAAAACACATAAAAGATATTTACTTTAAGACTTATTTCCATCATCTGACTCAAGCCTTTTGTAAACCACCCGGGATCTATTGCCCATACAAATTCCACCAAACCCATTTCCAGTGACTTCAAATTTGATCTAAGTCTGATAGAGACTGCTACACATAAGTTGTCTCTATCATTAGTTTGCCACAAAAAATGAAATAAATAAATTTTTTGTGATAGCTCTTGTGTAGTATCATAGAGGGGTCTTTCAAACCACCTGTTGTGGTATTCCAAACCCTTTTTAAAGTATCATGCAGGATTATATTCTTTCATTATCTTTCAGAAGCTAAAATAGTAGCAATATAAGTGCATAATTGAAATCTAGGGTAAATTTAATCTATAAGTCACCCATTTATATAGGGGTTGCACGGCTAAATCAAAAGTTATACAGTTACAAAGAATTAGAGTGAATAATAAGTACATAGTATATATATAGAAGTAGTATGTAGTTTAGTGTTAGGTCACAAGACGCAGCACATGATCTGTGACACAGTCTAAGTACATAATCTCACCAGCAGAAATAGCTCACTTTAGGTCACAAGGCGCAGCACATGATCTGTGGCACAGTCTAAGTACATAAACTCACCAGCAGAAATAGCTCACTTTATGCACTCCATGCATAGAGGGGGTGTAGAAGAAGAAGAGACCCCACCAGCATAAATACCTCAATCAGACATCCCACCAGCAAAAATCCCTCACATTTTACTATATAAAGGGGAGGTTGGTCCCTCCCAGAAAGAAAATCATCCCAGTAACATCCCACTTGGATCCCACACCCCATCATCTAGCTAGCAAACTAAATAAAATTACTCATCCATATAAATAGTGTGATCTTAATCAGGTGACCCACAACAAAGTCTTTCATATCAGTTTAAAATACACAAAAGAAACAAAAGGAAAATTGTGATCTTTGAACTAAAGGTTAAGGAAGAGGGTAAAACACTTTGAATATTTCACATTATACCAAAAACATATTTTTACTCATTTTCTCAGACTACATCTAAAAAGAAATAAATAAATCATAAACATATAAATACTTGTTTCCTCATAAATTCCAACAAAACCTTGTATTCCATTCACCACAACTTTCTGTAACAATCCATCTACTATCTACGCCCCTGATCCCTTCATCAAGCTCATTGCTGATTATTTGTAAGTTGAAATTAGATCTTTGTCTGATAAGAGATTACTACATAAATAGTTCTCTTAAAGAAAACAAAAAGAAAGTTATCAGCCACAAAAATAAATAAAATTGTTGTATTAACTCTTGTAGTAACTAGAGGGGCAGGTCTTTCAAACCACCCTTAACAGTTGGAATAAATTCATACATACCTGAAATACTATAACTGCTATTTCCCCCTCACAGAACTCCCCCCGTCCCAAAAGGAGTTCTCACACCGTAGCAGTTGTAATATCTTCTTACATATTTGAAATATTATTACTGGTATTTCCCCCTCGCAGAACTGCCACCCGTCCCAAAGGAGTTCTCACAGCGGATGCTGTTTCCAATGAATACCCGAAAAGTTGGGGGGAATAGTTCCCTGGAGTATGCAGCTGGTGCGGTGTCGTGATTCGAAGGGATGTTGCGTGCAATCTGGCTGTTGAGGCTGATGAGGATGGTCATCAGCCTCAGTTCCTCTTCAGGCATCTGAGGAAAACTCGTGAGCTAAGTGTGATTTTGGTGAAAAAAATGGAACTGTTTACATCAATGAGGCATTGGGCCCACTGAATCATCTCATTGCTAAGCTGGAATTGGCCATTGATTGATTGAAGACGTGCTTGAACGGCCGTGATCAATTGACTGGTGAGCCGTCTGCTAGATGCCAATGATAACAAAGAGGGTCGACTGGGGGGAAGACTGGAGCCCGTTTTGGATGGTTCAATAATTTCTGAACCTTTGCACTCAATGTTACCTGTAAGCTGGGAATGTTGGCGAGCTGGCGTGCGACATATAGAAGGGGGGCCGGATACACGTGTTGATGGGAGATTTCTAATCGGGCCACTTTGACTCTCCTGGTGGAAAGGTGGGTGGGGGGTATTGAACTCACCTCAATCCGGTCCAGTGGTCGGTCCAGATGATGTCAACCTATTGGCATCATCCGCATGACGAATTGGGTGCTGAGAAACTAAATCCTCCCAACTCTCGCTGGGGGGCTCCGCGAGCTGGTCAGCTAGATGTGGGCTGTACATGCTAGGAGTCGCCAACCAGGAGAGTGGCCCCTGGAGGTGTCAATTGGTGTTAGGAGTCGGTGGCGCATGGTTTGAATGCTGTGCGGCAGCGTTCAGAGGGGGTACACCGGTGGTTGGGATGTGAGAAGGGCGGTTTTGACCGGTGCCGGTGGGGTATGCTGGGGCCTGCGACATGGTCCTGCCTGTTAGGTTTGGGCTTTAGTCTTTTTTATCAATCAGAAAAACAAGAAAAAAAAAGCAAATGACTGACACAATGGTGGGACCAAACGGTTGTTGGGACGTTTCGTCGTTGAGGGCTCATACGCCGCTTAGTTGATGAATGGTTTTGTCGGCAATCTGAGCGTCAATAGACGGTGTTGGTTACCAAGGTGGGGATCATTGATGGATGGGAGGAAGAGGTTGACCGTTTGTTGGAAGAAGGATTGAAGGGGCTGGTGGACTTGGGATATCTTTGAGATCTCCGGGTGGCGGGCTGAGGGCTGTGGGGCACTGTCACATGTGTGCCATACTGTAACATTTCAGCACACAAGTGAAACATGCCACACACAAGTGACACATGCCACATTGTGTGAAATGTACATACAACACAGTATTCAGCAATCTGAAACCAGTACAGTTTACTTAACCTTGTCCATGGAACCTGTAATACAAGCAGTACCTTGGTGTGAAAGCAGGCCTGGATTCTAAAACATGTATAATATTTCTATGTTTATAAAACCTCTTGGTGTGAAACTCATAGCATAAACTGGTATTTTCCCATTTAATTTTAATTTTATTTTGGGGACATAAGTGGGGGCTAAATCAATACCAAGTGACACTCCATTCCCTTCTTTAACCAAGCACTGATTTCCATTTACTTTTTTCTTCACTATAAACAATTATTCTCTTTGAGATAGTTATCACTCAAAATATCTTATCACTATGAAGATCGAGGGTTGGTGGAAGACTTTGATTTTACATATTTACCATGACTAATATCCTTTTTTTTCCTTTCAGGATTTCAATCTGTGTTTCAGCCTAATGGGCATGAAAGATTTATGTGTGTTTCTTGTGATGGAAAATTAATGGACTTGAGGTATGTTCACCAACACCTGCAGACACCCAGTCACAAAGAGATGGAATCAGCTTTGATTATTGAACAAAAGAAGGCTGAAAATACAGCAGGGGCTTATCCTCATGATACAAGTGGAGGTTCACCAATGACAACAAGCAGGCTTTCCTTATATGGTGGGCTGGAGCGGGGCGGCTCACTATTGGACAACAGCAGGCTTTCCCTCAATGGAGTAGATGATGTGGTTATACCAAATGTGACTTGGAACTTTCAAAATGATTTAGATGATACTCACCAAGACTCTTCCCCCCCATTGGACTTGAATGACACATCTGGTTTTGGCTTTGGTGGATCTGAGGATAGTTCAGATGATGGTCCAGAAAGGGAGTTAAACTGGAAAAATTGGCTGATAGATGATCCCTTATCATCTTTGATTTTCAAGACCTGGGTGCTGACAGCTTTAATTTACCTGGAGATGATATTTTACCAGAAAATGATGAAGATTTGGAGCCAAGTGGGATATGGTATCCATTTCCTGAAAAAATGGTATGTGTTTTCTCTACACCTATTCCACATATGATTTTGTTTTGGAGATTGAGATTCTGTTGCATTTCTCTGACTCTTGTTCATTTATAGTATCTCATTGCAGCCCTGATACTGGGTCACTTGCATCATATAATGTCGCAGTCCATGTATCACCAGATACGCTTGATACTTCAGCTTTGTCATGTGATTATTCCACACTGGGAAACAATCAGGAGGAGAAGGGAGAAAATCCGCAAGATGCTGAACATAAATATTATTGAAAATGTATCAGTCTTGAATAACAAGTGTTATTCCTTTAGCTTGAAGGATATCATCAGTCATGTGAGTACATAGGACCATCATTTTGTCTAATGAACACATCTGGCATGGTAATTGATGAAAAATTTACTTTGTGGTGGTTTCAGGAACTGTAAAATCCTTATGTCAGTGAACATCTAGAGTTCTATCCCCATGAGACATTTGGGAAGAATATACATTCCCTATATCAAACTCAAAAATGGCGTGAATGTTTATCCTGCAATGGAAGAGTACAAACGGTTGACTGTGAACCCATCACACTAAAAGGCCCTGGACAGAACGTTGTACCAATCAAGGTGGAAAATACTTTTGTATTATACCAAAGTTGAATGATTAATCTGGCAATCATGATACCCAGTCATATAAGATACAATTCAAGCTTGAACATGACCTATTATGAAATACCTACTCATTTACATCTTGACGTTGTGAACCCATGGCACACTCAAATATGGAAGATATTACAACTGCTACGGGTGGTTTGAAAGACATGATACTACACAAGAGCTATCACAACATTTGTTGTGGCAAACTAATGATAGAGAAAACTTATGTGTAGCAGTCTCTATCAGACCTAGATCAAACTTGAATTCAAGGTGGATTTGTATGGGCAATAGAGCCGGGGTGGTTTACAACAGGATTGAGTCAGATGATGGAAATAAGTCTTAAGTATATATCTTTTATGTGTTTTTATATATATTTATAATTGAGGTGTAGATAAACTAGTAAAAATAATTCTTGACGGAACTGATGTTATATGTGAACCAAAGTTGACCTTCAGTTAAGAGATTAAAGTCAATTTTACTTGTTAAGAGCACAAATAGTGATGCTAGTTACTGGACTAATTATATATCCTCTGAGGTATGATGATGGGTCACTTGATTGAGATCACACTGTGGGATTTACTTGGATTTGTGAGAAAAACTCATATGTGTGTTCTGCTTAGGAGCATGCTGAAACAATAGTCGTGAGGGACTGCTGGTGTGACTGCTTCAGTAAGGGTATAGCTGTGGACCCATGTGGTGGTGGTACCCATGTTTGACTATGCACTTGAATCTAATTCTATACTATGAATATTCCTAGTCCAGTTTAATCCAGATATCTGTTCAATGGAGCAAAAGAGGGGATTCTAATTTGATAAAATTGGCAATAGTAAACACTCAACACTTATTTGGACAATGTGAACAAATTGGGCCAACATTTTCCCATCCCTGTACCCAACCCTTGGAGGAAAACAGCCAAAGGAAAGGTGATCCGTCATGTGCCTATTACCCTATACTCTGATGATACATCAGGAAACCAATCCAGGAGATGGAATAAACATGTCTCATATTATTTCACTCTTAGTGGTCTACCCCCCTCACATAGTAACATGGAGTATAATTGCCATTTTGTTTCTACATCTAATGTAGCAGGGCCACTGGAATTGGGAGAGTCAATTTTCCAAGAGATGAAGTAGGTCCAGTCTAAAGTGAATTATGAGATTAAGACAGATTTCACTGACATATATATATATATAGCTCTTTGACCACTCAAGGTATATTTGCATATGATGAAACTCTCAATGATGAAGTTTGGTTCATGAGTATGGTTCTCTGCTATCTGGGTGACTCTCCCATGGCAGCCAAGGTCACAAATACCCCAATTCCTGGTAATTTCAAGAATCCATGCCGAATGAGCCATTTGAGGGTTGATGAAGTTAAAGAAAGGAGTAGTATGGATTACATTCATTGATTCTTTGGGATAAACAGCTTACCAGCTCCACGCAGGTGGTATCAAACTGTTCAGAAGACAAATGAGGCATGGAATGTACTCAAAACAAAATCCAAGGCAGAATATGACAAGCACATGATTGAGTTTGGATTGGTTGAAAAACTTCACAATAAACTGATTGAATTGAGACACAATAATCCTCATGACCGGCAAAGAATAGAGGCCACTGAACAAGCTGAACCTCACCGACTTGGCAATGTATTTACACACCTCTAGAGTTTGATGGATGCAAAGACACACCTGTTGAAATTTTCCACGTTTTGTCACTTGGAATTGTCAAATATTTGGTCAGGGACTTCATGGAAAAACAGAAAAGCCTTGCAAAGATGGAGGCTCTTTTCAACTAATTTAACTTGGAAGGCCTAAATATCCCACCAATTCAAGGCAAATACATGATTACCCACTGGAGAAGTTTTGTTGGGAAAGACTTCCGCACTTTAGTACACTTGGCCCCATTTATTTTTTTTCCATTCATGGATGAAGGCCAAAAGAAATTATGGATTCCTCTATGCACAATTGGAAGTCTAATTTTCCAAACCCATATAGAAAACATGGATGAATATATTGCTGAACTTAATACAAATATTCAGGTATTCATGTATCACATTCTCAGAATGTCAGAACAATGGGCCAAAAAGCCAAAAATACATATTTTATTACATCTCCCTGAATCAATCAGATGTTTTGGGCCACCAACTTTATTTGCAACTGAGAAATTTGAGAGCTTCAATGGTCGCCTCAGACACACTGCGGTTCACACCAATTGACAGAGTCCAGGACATGACATTGCAATCAGCTTCAGTAACTACCAAATTATGCGCCTGATACTTTCAGGTGGTTACATGTTTGACACCAATCAACAACAGTTTTTCCAAGCTTCAAAACAAGTGAGAGGGATTTTTTCAGGAAACCCAGAAATCCAAAAATCCATGGGATTCAACCCACCAAAAGGGGATACCCATGGACAATACCCCTCAGTCAAATCATCCATAATACCTGAAAATGAAACTGAAAATGTACCTGAAGAATTGAAACAGTATTATCCAGCTTCCCAAATACGCCAGGTATGGATATTAACCATCAATGATAAGTAAGCTATCCAGAAGGATACATTTTTCATTGTGAGGAGTACCCATTTGATTGGTACTTTTTGCTTGTCAAAATTAAATAAGACACTGACAAAAATTCCCAACATACCAGGTAGATGAACCAAACCCCCATGCAGGAATATCATCTATACTTTCCATTTGGGAAGTCATCTACCCCAAAGCATACATTTTGAAAATAGCAGAATGCAAACTAAATGGCTTCCAAAAAGATTGTTTAATGTGGATTGTGGAAAAACAGCCAAACTTTACTTACATTCCTGCATATGGGTTTGGAAAGTTAGACTTCCAATTGTGCATAGAGGAATCCATAATTTCTTTTGGCCTTCATCCATGAGTGGAAAAAAAACAAATGGGGCCAACTGTACTAAAGTCCGGAAGTCATTCCCATCAAAACGTTTCCAGTGGGTAATCATGTATTTACCTTGAATTGGTGGGCTATTCAGGCCTTCCAAGTTAAATGAGTTGAAAAGAGCCTCCATCTTTGCAAGGCTTTTCTGTTTTTCCATAAAGTCCCTGACCAAATATTTGACAATTCCAAGTGAGAAAACATGGAGAATTTCAACAGGTGTGTCTTTGCATCCATCAAACTCTAAGAGATGTGTAAATACATTGCCAAGTCGGTGAGGTTCAGCTTGTTCAGTGGCCTCTATTCTTTGCCGGTCATGAGGATTGTTGCATCTCAATTCAATCAGTTTATCTTGAAGTTTGTCAAGCAATCCAAACTCAATCATGTGTTTGTCATATTCTGCCTTGGATTGTTTGTTGTGAGTACATTCCATGCCTCATTTGTCTTCTGAACAGTTTGATACCACCTGCGTGGAGCTGGTAAGCTGTTTATCCCAAAGAATCAATTAATGTAATCCATACTACTCCTTTCTTTAACTTCATCAACCCTCAAATGGCTCATTCGGCATGGATTCTTGAAATTACCAGGAATTGGGGTATTTGTGACCTTGGCTGCCATGGGAGAGTCACCCAGATAGCAGAGAACCATACTCATGAACCAAACTTCATCATTGAGAGTTTCATCATATGCAAATATACCTTGAGTGGTCAAAGAGCTATATATATATATATGTCAGTGAAATCTGTCTTAATCTCATAATTCACTTTAGACTGGACCTACTTCATCTCTTGGAAAATTGACTCTCCCAATTCCAGTGGCCCTGCTACATTAGATGTAGAAACAAAATGGCAATTATACTCCATGTTACTACGTGAGGGGGGTAGACCACTAAGAGTGAAATAATATGAGACATGTTTATTCCATCTCTTGGATTGGTTTCCTGATGTATCATCAGAGTATAGGGTAATAGGCACATGTTGGATCACCTTTCCTTTGGCTGTTTTCCTCCAAGGGTTGGGTACAGGGATGGGAAAATGTTGGCCCAATTTGTTCACGTCAATAATTTGATGGCCAATTTTATCAATAAATCTCTTTTGTCCAATACTTGGCATTTCATAATAAGTCAGGTCAAATTGCTCCATAGGTGTAGCACCCTTCCCCTCTCCGTCTTCCAACAGCAAGACAACCAGCTACTGACACTGAAGTCAGTAAGTTTCCACATTCCCTCCCAACACTTCATATGCATAATCTTACTACCACTTGGATCTGACAAGAACATGTTAATTGGGACATCCCATTCAGGATTTTGGGGTGGCCACAAAGAAGGATTGAGGATTGGCCCAGCACACTTGACCCTTTTTGTTTTTGGACCAATTTGGGCAGTTGTCAGACAGGCTTGGTCCAGAATATACTCTCTGACGTTGATTTCTCAAGTTTAGTCTGGTTCTGCTTGTATACACTGAAAAATTTGTTCATCTGGAAAAAATATATATGATCACATTTCAAAAATATAAAAGCCAGTTTTAATCTTTGATGTTACTTTTATACCAGTGACTCCATATTTTTCTGGTGATCCATAAATTCTCCACGATCACCACCTTTCACTGGATTTAAAAATTGCATAAAAGGTAAAAAACACATTGAAACACTACATTCTGAATCTATTCTAAAAGTAACCTAGGGTACCTCAATCATAGGTACCCCTAATTCCTACTCCTTGACTATGTAAATTAGCTTTTAATAATTAGCAAGTACCTTTAGAAATCAAAGGCACTTGCATTATTATATGCTTATATACACATACACTTATGCTTAAACCCCATTTCCATTCACGGAAATGAGGTGTTGTGTAAATTAGGGGAGATAGTGTAAATCCACCGTGTTTTACTCCAAACCCGCGTGGTATAAAAGTAACATCAAAAATTAAAACTGGCTTTTATATTTTTGAAATGTGATCATATATATTTTTTCCAGATTAACAAATTTTTCAGTGTATACAAGCAGAACCAGATTAAACTTTAGAAATCAACATTAGAGAGTATATTCTGGACCAAGCCTGTCTGATAACTGCTCAAATTGGTCCAAAAAAAAAAAGGTCAAGTGTGCTGGGCCAATCCTCAATCCTTCTTTGTGGCCACCACAAAATCCTGAATGGGATGTCCCAATTACCATGCTCTTGTCAGATCAAAACTTTGGAGGAGGTCAGGAAGAATAACCACTGGGCAGGGGCCAAGAAAGGATGTGACACCAGAAAACATTTAGGACATCAACAATATCCCTTCTTGGTTGCAGTAGACTGACTGTTAATTCAATTTATAATTCACAGTCACTCAAATGCACCCAATTGAAACACATGCAGAGAATCCAAGACAGCGTGTGGTGTTCCTGCAACCTGCTTCCAAAGTTGTCCAAACCAAGGTTGAATACACAGTCACTATACACATTACACACTGGATGCACAACAAATGTTATTATTATCTAACAATCTAGAGTTACAATACAATGGTAGCTAGCCTGAAGTTTCCTTCATCCAACTAAAAAATTAATTGTGAGGGAGTATGTACCTTCTCAACAATCACCCCAGAAAGGTCTCTTACCCTTGGTGATTGATATTTTTGATGAAACAAGGAAGATCTCACAGATCCACCACGGGGGATATATAATTGATATTCATAATATACTTTGTAAATTTGGCAATTCTTTGAGACAAGAAATACAAGGCTAAAGATAAATGGAGGATAGGTTTTGAGATGAGAGATGATTGGAAAGCACCAGGGGAAAAAATCTACACTCGCTTGTCCACACATGACATCCAAAAGTACAAGGCTCGCTTACTACTTTGCAGTGTCACTTTTAGACATGTGGTCATCAATTTGTCCTGGTGAGGCAGGGACAATACAGTGTAATATTGCAAAGTGGTTGTGAAACCCTTTTGTTAAATATCGACTTTTGTTAAATATCGAAGGGGGGCAGGAGAGGAAGTCCGACATAACCATCATATAGGTAGCACTGGTGAATGTGTTGCCAATGAGGATGGGTTTCAATTGGTGGCATGAAAGTGGAAATTGGGTCGAGCGAAAGCTCTTTCTTGGTTTGCGGATCGATATGTATTTCTAAACAAGCGTCAGTTAATGGAGTGTTGTTATACGTTGGAAAAATTGAGGATGAGTTTGAGAGATGAGAATCTTAAATGACTGGACAGATGAAACGATGGTACACGCAAGAGCGAAAAAAAAAACGCTGAAACCAGGGAGGAATGACAAAAGCTCATGTAAAATGAGATGAAATGACTATCCAGTGCGAAATCCCCCACCAGATGTAGTTGTAAGACAAATAGGTTGAATAAGAGACAGCACATTTGAGAGGCCTAATGCTATGGAAAATAACTACAGAGGGAAATCAAAGATTGGATGTTGAGGCGCAACGAATAATTTAATGCTTTACAGCAGTTCAGACGCAGGGTCCTGTTGACTTTAGGTTTGTGGTGAGGCGGGGGAAGTTCCTGGTGTCGATGGGTTGCTTGAGTTCAGATGTGAAATGATAAGCTGATTGGATGAAGCATCGGTAAAGTTAAGATTTGGCTTGGTTTTTGCTTACATTGGCAGCTTGCCGGCTTATTTCTTTCCCGCGCCGGATGGGATGGTTGAAGCTTTGGTGCGGAGTAGCTGCTGGATGCCCGCTGACGAAGAGTGGGTTCTGATTAGTTCAGTAGCAGATCGGTTGTCGCTTTGACGATAAAGCGGCAGGTTGAATGACGAAAACATGAACTCCTCGGGTTCCGGCGCAGGTAAACCTCTTCAATAGAGGGCATCATGAATTTCATCTTTGGTGAGGATCATGGGGAAAACGTCAGTCAATTGATCTGCGACAAAGATAACCTACGTGATCTCAGCCAACTCTCGGCCAATGAGGTTCTGACAAAAGTGGTCCATGTCCAAATCGTTGGAATCTGTTATACTCATGAAGAGCGAATTTGCATGATAGTTTCAGTTGAGCGCTTACAAAGCAGGGCAAAAAGGCTTACCATATCCAAATGGGTTTTCGATTTCTTCACCGATTCTCAAAAAGCCAAGGAAAGCAATGGAGATCAAAGCGGTGGCAGGTATGGTCACATAACCAAATGTCGATAGGAGTTGGAAAGGCAGAAAAAGCAGGTACACCCATATGATAAGTTTCAAATGGACGATATAGCCAAACGGAATGGGAGTCTGGTCGAAAACGCATGGGTAAATTTTGACAGGAAAGATGGCCAACAATAAGTCTGAATTTAAAAACCACCAACCGTGAGGATTCTCTCCAGCGTTGCCAGTGAGTCAGAGAACGAAGAAACCGAGAGAAGCAGCGAGTTGGCAAGCGGGACACTAGTTTCATATGGATACACTGGGTTAGCTTTTTTATCAGTTGATATGTACTGTTCAAGCACATCTCGCCCACTTTAACACGCCGCGATGTTGCAAGGCAGCAATATATCCGCTCATGCAGCAAATTATTTCAAGGGGTACGTTGTCATCGTGGATTCGCCGACTGTAGTTTGCCCTCTTTTTCCTCAGCCCAGCAGCATTTCGGGTTCCCTGAACAAGGTGCGCTCAGTCTTTCAAGCTTCGGTAGAATGTATTTCACGGGTTTCAAGACTTCATGGACTTACCTTCCATATGCTTTTGAATATTGCAAAGGGCATGCATTCGCAAAGTTTTTCTTCAGGGGGGTTGTAATTTGGTAAGAGTTTATGGGCAGGTGGGAAGGGCGCGGTGGGTGTACAAGTTTGAAGCTTCTCTGCTTCCATTGGTGTGTCGACCACAACTGATGTGTGTGCAGAGGCATGACGATGGAACACCGTGGTCGGGGGAGAGGGCGAATGCGAGCGCTGTTCACCTTCTTCCAGGGTCATATCCGGTCTCTCCACGGGAAGGCTAGTGGGAAAATGGTATTTCGGAAGAAAGCAGGCGAGGTCTGTGTAAAAGCCTGGATTAGTTTTTGCATCTCGTGGGGCTCTACGCTATCTCATTCTAGGAGCCTGATTGACTTACGGTATAAGTCCTCGTAGTATATTCCATGTTCTGTACATAAGATCCCGAGTCCAACTTAGACTAGCATTGACCAAATGATGACGAGTTGTTGAGACTTACCTCCTCTTAAGTAGTGCTTGAGGCTCACAGCAAACCCTTCGATCAGATTGATGAACGTTTTTTTCTCAATGATGCCCTTCAATTTCTATGAAGGGAAGCAAGTGGCAGTAAGATTATGCATATGAACTGCCGAGAAGGATTGTGGAAACTTACTGACTTCAGTGTCAGTGGCTGGTTGGCTTGCTGTTGGAAGACGGAGAGGGTAAGGGCAGTGGGACCAAATCAAGCAGGCCAAGGTGCGAGACACATGAACGATCGTGCTCCATTGTTTTCTTCCCTCGGTGTACCGCTCATAAGCGCCTGTAATCAAATTTGAAGAGTCAGTTGGTGATCGGATGTCGTAGATCTAACAAGTGGATAATTCAATATGCAACATAGTTACTCGATGTCCGATAGGAAAGCACGAAACCGATCACCGTCCCTGTAGCGAAAAAAAAAAAACTTTCAGCCATAATGATAGGATGCGATAGAATGGACGAGAAATGGCTCACCCAGAACAGTCAAGATTGTTGGAGGCTTGTTGGCAGATGAAACATAATGATGATTCGAAAATCAGCCTCGATATCTACACGGCAGTGTAGTCATGGTTAGGTCTTCAAGAACGAGAGTGCTAACAAGCTTTAAAGACAGTCCGGGAACATGCTCATCCAAGAGGACGAGTAGAGTAGCCCAACCGGTTAAGAAGAGAATCTGTTCATGAGGTCATTGAGGACAGGCGGTTAGAGGGAGGTGGCACCGATATTCCAGGAATGCGGTATGCGTACTTCAGGGTATATGCTCCAAAGGGTGAAGGCTTTGATGAATAGGACTGCGGAAGGACTGTATGGAGAGAGTTCAACAAAGAACCGTCAGCGATTAATTCGTAACGCGAGATATTTTGTTGAGGAGAGATTGTGGAGGCGATGGAAAGAAGACTGACCCCTTGAATGGATCAATGAAAATCTGCTCCCTCTCCATGACCGGGTAAGTTAAGATGAAGAAATCTGCGTCCACGCTCACGGCAAAGGCTAGGAAGTTGGTAGAGGTTGACCTGGAAGGTTGATGATAAGTGGTCAGCTCCTGTAGTGCAATCCTCAGACTTCTGAGTGTGTATTTGTGGATGAATGATACGAATTCAAATGAAACATCAGAATATTCTCAGAATGGTTACTCACAATAACCTTTTCATGATCCAGGTCCCACGTCTGTTGCAAGTATTTAAGCTCATGTGGTCAACACGTGGGAGCTTAGACTGTAGCGGCCAAAACCAAAAGCATTCCTTCCTAAACAAGGGTGATTTGGGCCCCATGATCCCTATTGCCATCGCTTTGGCGTGTTACTCGAACATAAACCTTGTTCCTCCTTCGAAGATAGCGATGGATTTGTTGCTTGTCTTTTATTTGTTCAAGTATTGATGTTGTTGTTTTTATTGATTGTTACATTATGGCAAGTGGGCTTGGCTATAGTAGCCAGCTGACAGTAGGTGGGTAAGGATGAATGCAATGTATTGTGTTTTTACAAATGCTTGGATTTTTTGATGATTTTTGGATGGCAAGGTTATGGGATTAAGGCCACAGCCCCCGTTTAATCTTCAGGTTACTGCCACGCACAGCATCAGGAATCAGCCATGGTTATCATTAATGACCAGATCATGGGTTTTGAAAAACATAAAATATTGTTTTTTTTTGACAGATTTTAACAAATCTTGATGCAAGTCAGTCCAAGCATTTAGAAAAACACAATATTTGATTTTAAATAAGATTACTAAAAAACCAGAAACCAGACTTAAGGAAGAAAATACAAAGGTTAAAAGAGAACAATTAAAGATAGATGAAAAAGTCATACCACTTTTAGAACAATGGACAAGTTTTTTGTTTGGTTATAAACAATGGTGGGCCTGCTATGCTAACATTAGCTTCAGCATAGCATAGTGTTAGCCTTTTTTTTTTTTAGCTATGCCAACAAAAAGTTACTGCTGGCTGGAGATTTGGGCTAATGCTAAAAATGTTTCATTGACAGAAAAAATGATGGGTAGCATAGTGTTAGCACTATTGAAAAAATCAAAAAGTTAGAGCATCCACAATTGTTTCAATAAATTTTTGACCACTGTTGAGCTCTTAGCAAGCTCAACAGTTAATTTATCAAGACTATCCCCACTTGTGGCTTGATAACCCAACTCTATTGCTGGGTTATTGAGCCGGTTCCACACTTGTGCCCCTCTGCAACTTGAGTTGATAACTTGTGTTGCACTAGAGGAGCAATACCCGGTGGGAGTTAATGAGTGGAGAAGTCAGGGGGTCAGTTGGGGGGAAGGTTCACTAAAAAGTGACCTGTGAAAGTAGGCACAACTTAACTTATCAAGCTTGATAGAGGTCCATAAATTTATGGACCTCTAATGAGAGTCCTAGAGATTTGATAGTTGTTGAGCCCTATCAAGCGCACAAGTGTGGCATTGTCTTGATAAATTTAGTGTATCAAGCCAACTTATCAAGACAATTGTGGATGCTCTTGGTCCTACAGAAATATCCTGTTAGCTGATTGTTAGGAGTGTTAGCTGGAAAGAACATATATTCTAACTGTTAGTGTAGTGCTCTTCTCATCTACACTAACTGTTAGTGTAGCACTCTTTGTTTGTATTTCACCTTCAGAAATTATGGCTCAAGAGGGGCAGTTTTAAGGGGTCTGATTGGACCAAGGAACTGGATATGGAAAAGGATTTTAGAGCTCAAAATTTATGATTTATTTTTTTCAAAAAATCAGTCATATTAAGTTGTTTAGTACAAGAATTTTTAACAAGTGGTTGAGCTAAAAAAATAAGTATAAACATACAATAATGATTAACTAATGTATGGATGTCTAAGAGCATTCTAAGTTAAAAATTGAGTAAACTGTGCATTGTAACTTAACAATGGAATGAGATTTGAAAATAGTAATAGAAGATACATTACACACACACATTTAATGGACAGCCATCAACAACTCATTGATGAAATATTATGGGAGAACACATCACACATTGTGATGGGAAAAATAACTGGAGGGAGGGGGGAAGGGGGCTTAATGATGACTAGAGTTGTTTACAGCAAATAAGAGAACTTGAGAGGAGATGAGGACCAGAATTCTGACACTGTTCTCAGCTACACTACTCAAGGCTCCCCCCCCCCCCCCCCTTCAAAAAAAAACAAACCCTGGTCAAGAGAATAAAGATAACATCAATTAGAGAAATAATTGCCAAGATTCTTGGGCTGTTTATAAATTCACACCCCTGTCTGCAGGCTCATGCCAGGGGCACACCCTTTTGTGGGCATCAGCACACAACTGGATGGGTGTGCAGGTCACAAAACCATCCAATGGTGTGACACCTATTCCAAGATGGGTGTGCAGCATAACTCCCCTGTAAAGGAAAGGGTGTGTGTTTGGGGTTCCCTTTCTATATATATTTGTATGGGCATGGCCTATACATATATACATAAAAAGGGTGTGCTGACTGCATGCCCATTTCTATGTGTATATGTATGGCCAATAGCCCATACATATACATAGCATTTGATACCAGAAAACCCAGATCTGTGTTTGCTTAAATCAGCCCTCCCAACTTTCACCTTTCCCAGATACATAGTCTTTGACCAGAGGGATATTGCTTTGTACTATGTTTAGATAGAGGGATATTAGTCCTTGGAATCACAAAGCCTTACAGGAAGTACATACAATGAAAAGGTCACAGAAGATAGGACAACCAAAGTTTAATAATGAGCTGGTTTGACTCAGGATACAAGATAACCAGAAATTCTTTTCATAAGTTGGCTGTTAGGTGAACCAAGAGAGTAATTAAAAGTTTATTTTATTTGAATTATTTGAGTTAGTTTTGAGATTATAGTTTACACAAAGTTCATTTATTTAGATGGCCACTGGTGGTTTGAAGTTTCCAATGGGCTTTGTCTGAATTCAAGTGATGAAGTTGAGGAATTTATGGAGATGGTGGTTTGAGATAATGAAGAGAAGGAAGTGGGGAGAGTGATAGAGATGATTGTTGTGGATAGGGAAAAATGGCCCTCATCACTTCTGGAGTTTAAGTTTGTGCAGGTGGTCTGAGAACTTGGCGATCAAATTCAAGAAGGCTTTGCCAAGGCAGGGACTAAACGGTTTTCCATTGTATTTTAACACATTTTTTTTCAGAATACCCTGTGCTTATGAGAAAAACTATGAGATGCCATGTGCCAAGTTTGTGTTAAAGACATCTGCAACTGCTTGTGGAATCAGTGGGGGCAGGGTTTATTTCACAATCTTTGATTCCAAGGACTGATATCCTCCTAGCTACACAAGGTTCAAGTCACAAAAGAAACATGCAGTATTTTGAGGTAATTATGTATGTTTTTTATTATTATAAAAGATATAATAGTTTCTTAGCAGGGGCCTGAAAGCAGGGATGGTTTGCTTCCAAGAAGAGTTGTAACAAAAAATTGATAAAATGACGCCTGAAATCAGGGTTTTTTTTAGACCCCAGTGGTTATAGTGGCTGAAACGGGCCACAAATCCTGAGAGGAAAGGACTCACTGTAGCTTTAAGGGGAGGAGAGGGGGCTGTGAGCCTGTGTCTCTTATGTGACTGCAGGACACAAGAAAGGGGAACTAAGTTATTTATTACCTAGTAGAAAAATAGTAGTAAACTAAAAGACAATAAGAAAAGAAAGATCTTAAATAATCTGGGGAGCTGCCAACTGAGGGTCAGCCTCTTCTCCCACAACTGAAACTGGGTGAAGGAGCCTGGTCAATTGAAACTGAACCCAGCCAATCCTTTTCTGGTCAAAGGAAACTAACTCAAGGATTCTTAGATGGAAACCTGGTTGATTTTCCCTAGATAAAACAGCAAAAATACAAGGGGAAAGGATCTGAGAATGATGAAGAAAATTCTTTCTGGTTTATGCTTTATCTATCAGGATTAAATCCTTTGGGTTTACGCCACTAATTGGGAAATTATGATGTAGTAGGAAAAAGGGGAGGATAAGATGGAACAGACAGACTTGGAATAAAGGGTGGTAGAAAGAGTTGAAGAGGTAGCAGAAGAAGGGACTCACTGGTTGATTAAATGACAGTAGAACTGGGAAATAATCAGAGAATTGTGGGCCTTACTTAATATTCCAAAGCCTTGGTAAGGAAGCTGCTTGAGGTCAACTGATCAAATTCCTTTTTTCTGAAGTTTGTGGTTTTTGTGTGTTATTCTGGAGTCTGTGTATCTTCTGGGTGTAGAGGATACTCAGACTCAAAAAAAATTTCATAGTTTTCTGACCCAATCAGTGCTTGCTTGTGGTCAGCTTGCATCTGAAACTGTCAGCTTTCTGTACTCTACTCCACTTATTGTGGCGTGTACAGTAAGGACTAAAAAAATACCTTACACTTTAAATATTGTAATAAAGCAAATAACAATAACAGTAATTACTTAAGTGTTATAAAAACACTAAGTAATACAAAATACCAGGTTATTACCCTGCTGCCAAAACTTCTGTTGATGGAGTAATAACTCAGAAGGGCTAACCAGATTGATACATGGTTCTTCCAACCAAACTAAAGTGTATTTTATTTATTGGGGGGGAATTTGTTGAGGAATTTTAAATATAAGATAGTATATAATAAAGGCCAGTACTCCTTACTTACAGGAGAAGGTGAGCGCCTTTGTAGCTTATAATAAGTTATCTAGTGTATGTTAAAATTGATGGGGAGGTAATATTCAATTTAGTGGAGAAAACCTCCTCTTAAATAATAAATTAATTATTATTTCACATGCTTCTTGGAAGCAGTGACAAGGGTAAGATCACCAGGGGGAAATGATCACCCTGTTTGTGATCTGGATGTGAAAAATGGTGTCATTCTTTTTGTAGAATGACCCCATAATTATCTACTATAAAGCTAAAAAAATAGGCTCCTGGAGCCAAACAAACCATGCAAGGTTTGTACCGTATCAATGCATGCAACCTAACGGGTTGACGTCGGCCCGTTAGGTTGCATGACATGGATCACGGATCTTGGCATCGATCTGTGTCTTTCTACAAGTCCCTCCCCCCAAAATTGGGGGCTATGTACTTGTTTCACAATAAATTACTTAGTGGGAAATAATTATTTCAGCAGTAAATAATTATTTCACTAAGTAATGCTTGTGAATAAGTTTTCCAGGGACCAGAGCTTGGAAAAGCGCTTGCCCTGAGTGATCACTAATTTCAAATCACATGTACATATGTATGTATATAATGCATACTACATAAGTTATGTAAATAAATCTATATGTAATCTTATAGTATATATTACTATGGGTTATGCTGGGATTTTCCAGGATTTTCATGGAAAAAACTATACCAATAAATGGTTCTTTATCCATTTATTGCATGTTTGAAAATTGATTTGCCAAGGATTTTCCTTCATTAAATTTCTTTGGATTTTTGATAAAAATTAGATGTAGTGAAATAATTTTATTAATCATGTTTATGTGTGGTCATGAGTGTGGCTTGAACACAGAGCCTTATGTATCAACCAGATATTTCTAACACAGTGAGCATTTGACTGACGTTTCCGCTGTTACGTCACCTGGACGTTTGACATGAGTGACATGTGACGTTTTTCTGGAATTTACATAAATTATGTATGTAAATACAAACATATGTAGCAAATAACAGAGTTCCCTTGACCCATTCTACAACGCAAGGTTACGCATCATATAGGCTTCTCAGTCAACCTACTCAACCTAAACCATGCTGCCATCTCTTTTACACTTGGAGTGGCAAAGTGAGTAATCAATCTGCAAACTCACATGTTTTGCTATAAAAACCCATCTCAGAAGGCCCCATTCGAATGCAGGACATCCTGTAGTGTTACAATTCTCTAGCTTCCGAGTTATCCTTTTGTGAGTTTTCATCCGCCTTCTATTTTTTGTTGTAGCATATTACATATATCTACTATGAACCCATCATCAACCTCAAGTCCATCATCCGATTCCCCTGATCCACATCCCCTTGTTCTATATAACAATCAAGTGAATGGACTAGCTCAAAGAAATCCAGCCATCAGTGTTTACCCCTTAGTGACGAATTCGCCCAAATGCTGAACAATGTAGTACATCATCAAAACCAACAACACCAATCTATTTACAACGACTTAACTAATACCATAGCCAACTTACAATCCCAAATCCAAAACACTCAACTTAACAACCCCACTACTATTGTTCCTGCCACAGGCCCTCACCCTCAGCTCACCAGAAGAAATCGGGGAAACAAACCCATCATGCCTACACAGAAGAAAACAAACCACCGTGCAGCCTCAGCTCCTCCAGAAACACCTACACCCAACCGTAACACTCAAACTTCCAAGTTAAAGTCAACCAGAAAACCCGCATCACCTGCTGTAACCACTCCAAACGCCACCCGAACCAGATGCAAACCCACGATTATCCTAAGGCATTTCTACGGTCAAAGTAAGCAAAAACAAAAACTGTAATTTTGTCTACATAGCTGACCTATGTATGTGTTTCAGGCTTCGCTCTTTATACACATAAAAACACTGTGGGGCCTGCTTGAGCAAGACTCGGTTCCTGGACCTACGCCGATGCATCATCTGAAAGAGTTCTACGCCAACTTTGATACCGTTGGCCAATTAGAAACTGTCTCGGCCGCCAAATCATCTCCAGCACTGATTTCCCAAAACAAAGTAAGGTTTGGAAGCAACCCCTCCAGTCAAAAGAAAGTGGCGAAGTCTGTCAGCCACCTCAGTGATTCCTATGTACACTACATCAAAAGTGCTTTGGTTTGTTTTGGCCTGCGCTTTTGGAGCCCAAATCTCGACAAAAATCCCGATTCCTTGTACAACTCAGCCTGCTGAATCAGTGCTCTAGCTTCTTTTCGTCAAATTGCAGCTGCAGGAGCGTACAACTACATGAACATCAACAAAGTCGAAATTAACAATTACGAGTGCCTCATTCAAGCCTTTGACCACTTTGTTTTTTTTCACACCCTCAACCGTTACAAGAAAGAAGCAAAAGAGACCGGGAAAAATAAGAAGGATGCCACAATGAAAGTTATTGAACAAAATTGAGACCGTGTAAGTCTCACGTTTTACAAGCTTCCAAGGTCTTTTAGACAGCTAAATTTTTCCATATCTAGTTATGCAAATCACGTTGGGAATTCTCAGTAACAAACAATCTCGCTCCACGCTACCAGAGAATCTTGAAGGAAATCGAAACCCACAGTGATGACGAACGACATGAAACTAAGAATGTATTCGTCATCAAGACCCTTCCATACCGTTCCAAAAACGCCAGCAAGTTCATCCGCCGCTTAGATCAAGTCATGCTCAAGGCAGCCCAGACCAATGGAAAATCTGCTCCATCTCGTTGCCGAGTCCGACTCCTCCCCAAAGAGCCTGTTGCATCCCGCTATCAAACTCCACCAAGCGGACTTCCAATCGACTTTTACTGCCCACACTGGTTTGAAGAGCTCACCACAGCTCAGCAAAACATAATTCCTGATATTGAAAGTGTTGCTTTCCTTCCAGATGCCAGCAAATCACTTCTCCCCAAAAAGTTCAAAATTCCCAATGAAAAACTCCTCGATAAAGCATTTACCCAGAAGTACCTCGATGGTGTCCTTGAAGCATACGGTCTCATGGATGGAAATACCGAAGAAGCTGAATTCAACGACCATGAGGACGATGATGTAGATGAAGATGAAGATGAAGGAATCGATCTAGACGGACCAAGCTCCAATCAATCCAAAGACGAGCTGTTGCCTGAGGGTGAAGCAGGTGATTTGTACGATGAGACTTTTATTGATGATGATTCAAGTGGCTCAACAGACGACAAGTACAACGACAAAGAAGACATGGATGATGATTCAGAAGAAGAGCTGTAAATATGACAAATGTATCGACAATCTTCATTTCTTGTGACCCGCAATGCCTATATTCCCCCCTTTAGTATATGTAATCCCTCTCTCTCATGCGATGCTCTGACCATCTATGTATTACAACATTTTCTCTGCTTGTTTTACTGTTTCTTTCTCTTGTTGTTAAGCAATAAACGAAGTACTTTTTCTCATTACGGAGAAACAAATCATTCCCAAAGTTCAAACAACGTGCTGGCTGTGTAGCATATATTAGCTCAACAGCTAGAATTGAGTCACAAGCCTGCTACTTCATGCTAGTCAGTCGTGTCTGACTGATGCAATCAAGATCAAGAAGTATGACATTGAGATCAGAAAAGTTATATTAATCCAATCTCTCCAACGGAAGCGGATGGCACGACGAGAGCTTCTAGCTCTAAAACAAGAGGCTAAATCGGTTGTTCATTTTAAAGAAGTCTCATACAAGCTGGAAAACAAGGTAGTCGAGCTCACTCAAAACTTACAAAAGCGCACTCAAGAGAACAAGTCCTTGCAATCCAAATTGAACGAGCTCCAAACTCAACTGGAAAGCTGGATGTCCAAATATGACGAAATTGATCGTCAAACCAAAGACTTAAAGACTCAAGTCGATAAGGCTACTGTCGATCTACCCGAGTTCGAGGCGTTGGGCGAAGAGAAGAAGAAGGCTGAATCCCAGTTGGCCGAATCTTTGCAAAAGGTTTGTCTTTTTGTTCTTATCTTGAGTTGCTCTTGCCTATTTGGTCTTGAAATACTGATAGCTGACAATGATTTCCATTTTTTGTAGATTGCGGAGCAAGACAAACATATCACCAAGCTTACAATAGAATTCGAGAAGCAGTCAAAAGAAATGGAAGAAAGGCAGAAGCTCTTGGATAGCATGACTCTGTTTGGTTTTAATTGCTACTGATGTCAAGAATGGGGGTACGCAATACAGGTGTTAGAATAATACCTTCTGAAGGTATGTTAAAAGTGAAAGAGCTAAGTTTTCTATATGCTAACAAACACCGGATGCTTGTACTGTCAACTAAGTCAAGCTGTGTTGGTTGTATTTGCCCAATAACAGCCTTGTGAAGATACAAATAATGGCGGAAAAACCTACTCATAGAATCTTGTTTTTTGGGGAATTTATTAGTGATCTTCACCAGCAGGACCGCACTGCTGTTTCCTCCTTCAGGCCGATTGTAACCAAATATCTCTTTAACAAGACCATAACAGGTTTTACCTTGCTCCACGTACATCACACCATTGTTTGGTGGCTTGAATGAAATACTGAGATAATCATTGCAACTGAATGAGAGAACTGGTGTCAAGTTTCTCTGTAGAATAAGCGAGTTTGGTGGATGAGGTAAGTCATTATGATGGCGAATACTTGTATTTTCTCGTGTAAGTAATTGGAGCAGCCTCTGGTAGATGTCTTCGCTCAAATCAACCCGGTGCCGTTTCTCTTTTCGTTGAGTCGTAGTGCTTCCAAGTAATTCTTCCATCTCATCATTCATCATCAGTCGTTGCATCTGGACACCTCGCTTCATCATGGTTCCTCCAAATGTGACAGAAAAGCAAACATCAGGTTCCAATATCATCAAGTTGATAATTGATAATACATGCGACTAACCAATATTTTTATTTGTGTTAATCTTCTGAAGATAACCTATCAATCTTTCACCCGAGAATTCTGATATGCCAATAAGAGGACCCCAAGTGATCATCTGCAGAGGGATATGTAGTGCATAGTGATGATTGTGTAAAACTTTAAGAGAGGGGAATATTTGGCGAGATGTTGATGAGTATTCTTTGTAATTCTTTTCAAAACGGCTGCAGTGGTGTTGCTTGAAGCTGGTTGAGCTGACAATGTGAGTACATTGGACTAAAAATCCAGAGTTGTGAATGATCTTTGACCGATTTGAGTCGGGATCAAGTGTGTTGACATTGTCAACAAATATGTCGAGTAATACTAATGGTACTATAAATGCAAACAGAGTGTACCATTGAGAAGCCTTCAATCGACCAGCCTTCGCTTCTCCCAAGTTTGTTGGTAAGGCATCAATGGTGGATGGTAGTATAACCTCCTTGCCATACCGTCGAAAAAGTGACATGTCCTCATGGGTAAATAAGTGTCCGTTTGGTCCTTGACCAAGCATTATATCTTCTCTTTCATCATTGTCACTCGTGGAGCTTTCGGGTTCCAAGTAAGCTGAAGATTCAGCTGTTGTTGAATAATCTGTTTTTTGCGCAACAGACCGGGACTGAATTATCCAACGCTTTGGCTTGCTTGTGTCGTTGGCAGGCGACCAATCAAATCCCCACCTATATCAAAAATGGTGTTGAAGCACGCCTTCCAGCCAATTGTGCATTACACCAAGCACCACGTGTTTTGCTGGATGCCGATATGTAAGCCGGTTTAACTCTGACCATCTGACACCGTTTTCTTTTAGAAGTTTTTCTTGCTGATTGGCCAATTTTGCCTTCCTGTATAGTTCAGCGGATTGAAAAACATGTGCTTTTGTGTTTAGTTGTCCTACTTCAAGTTGTTTGATTTCTGAAGATTTAGCATCACACCAGATACAAAAGCGAGTTGCATTGTGACTTGCAAATCCACAGACTTTGTGGTTCGCTGGTATGTCGCCCGTTGCGGCCAAGAGCTTGACTTTGACCAGACGGCCTTCTGGAAATTGGTGAGTCGCAATCATGATGCCATCCTCCAAGCTGAGGAGTTCATCAACAAGTGGCTTAAGGATATGATTAATAGTGTCGAAGTTGGGAGATTCAGGCCCTGGAGTGATTCCGGAAAGAAAGACATGGCTTTTCTTGATTCGAATACTCGGTGGTAAGTTTAAACATGAGAACACAATAAGTCCCAGTGACTTCATAGCTCCAGCGGTTTTGTTTCCGGCGGGGTTGAACCAATCGACAAAAGATGATAGAACAATGTTAAGTTGATTAACATTTTGTTCCTCTTTCCATTTCAGATCTTTCCAAGCGCTGCCGTGCTGGATATCCAAAATACGATCATTGGGTATTTGCATTTCGCAGGCCCAGTCGTCAATTGATGATTCAAAAAATGGAGTATTTAAGATCCATTGGAGCCACACTTTCAATGAGTGTGTGACGTAAAAACAGTGCGGTAATCCAACAGTTTGAAGTGGTAAGGTTAGAATAATTTCTCGTGCTTGGCCAGGACGGGATTGCCGCATCATTCTGTTAACAAAAAGCGGGTTGTTACAGGGATCAGAAGTTTGGAACTTCTGGTACTGACAATTCCACGGTGTCTTAGATGTTGGATACAAGCTGAAACAGACTTGACAACAGATTGTTTTGATCAGTTGAACATCACAGCCAGCTGTTTGGATAATAGTACGTGGGTCAATTGGAATATTATCAACAGTTTGTTGTGCATCAGATGTCAGAAGAGCTTGGCGAATGATAGTAAGGAGAATCCGGTGGGCAATCTGACACTTGCTTAGACTGAGATTACAGACAATATTCAGCCACGCCGTAAAAAGTGATACAAAAGCTGTTCACATACATAATGAAACTTGGCATCAGTCTATGTTTATGGACCATGATGAAAAATACAGACATACTGAAAAGTTTGTGATTATTCTCCACTTCTTCATATTCCAAAAGCTCTGATGGCGGTGGAGTAGTTTCAACCAAGGGCGGAGATTGAGTTTGAGCTAGGGATTGACAAGAAGTCTCAATAGCCAATGTTGAGAAAAGCTGTTGTGACTCTGCTATTTGATGCTTGAGATGATTACAAGCTGAGATGTATTTTCCAGTGTCTGGGTTTGTAGTGATGCATACTGAGCATTTGCAGAGCTCCATTGTGATGAAATAAAAAAAGCGGCTAATTACACTTGGAATTTCAGTGTTGAATTTCTCGAGTGCAGATGGTGATGATTTGGGTTTGATACTTATTTATTGTACATGTTTAGTTATGTGTTTATGTGTGTATGTATCAAGTTTAGAGCAATTTTGCCCAATGCGTCTATAGATGCACTCAAAGTAAATAAATCAAATTGAGAATATTCATGTATGTATGTCAATGCGTACAATTAAATGGCAGGTCTTATTACATAATGCTGTAATACATGTGAAACGTCACATGTCACTCATGTCAAACGTCCAGGTGACGTAACAGCGGAAACGTCAGTCAAATGCTCACTGTGTAAGCTTGTTCTTAACTGTTAGACTATTACACCACACTATGGGCAAACAGCTGTTGCTGCGGGCCGCAGCGTCACCTGACGTTGCATGCCAGTTTCTCATGTTGCGCGGGCAGGACAAAGTTGAATTTGCAACGACACCAGTGTCTCGCAGCGACAGCATCATCCGGACCAAGTCCCCCTGGCAAAAGTAAGCAAACACAATCTTCCAGACCATTTTATTCCAACTTTTACTTCCCACCAAGTTCTCAGGGGTTTTCTTCATCATTTGCAGCAGGTCCATCCTTGTCTTGGCGAAATTGTTTATTTACTAACCGCTCTATCACCCCAGCAATCGTATCTCTAGTAAAAGCTGGCTAGCTATCAATCACCTCAACTCGTTGTTGCTATCTGAATCGCAATGGAAATCTGCAAATGTTCAACTTGTAGCAAGTTTTCGTTTCTCGACAAGGATCATCAACGGCAATCAGGTTTCTACCTTTCTGTTCGGAATGCAGCCAAGCATCAATTTGCCGACATCGCCCAAGTGCTACCAAGTCAACATGTCCCATCTGATGATGATACCTCAGCGACATCAATTCCCTCCTCTCCCTCCACTACAGACAGCAAAATGTCTATGGTTAATCAACCAAATCCGCTTCCAAGTCAGTAATGTTTCATGCAGATCCGTCACAGTTTTGCCATGTATTTCTGATCAAGTCATGAATTCTAGTTCTCCTAATCCTTTTCGTATTGTGGCTCCACCTCTTCTGTCATGTCAGCCGGGAAAACTGCAAGATCGCCATCCAGATGATTATAAACATCCTTAGCATAATGCGCAAATACCCCGAGTCGATTCAAACCCTCAAGGCCATACCGCGCGATCCTCAAACTTTGATTAAAAGAGCACAGCTAGATGTTGAAGTGACTGAATTTATCTGCTGCCGAGCATGTTTTCGTCTCTATGAACTCATGCCAACCACCCCTATACATTGCACTTACAAACCTTTCAAGAACTTGTATGCTTGCAATGGAGAACTTTTCATCAACAAAAAGTTCTATCGAGGCTATAAAGATTATGGTGATCTTGCTTTTTATTCAAAATGCCCACAGAATATCCCCAAAAACATCGCTACACCTCGATGTGTTTATATTTCTCAGCCAATCTTAACGTGGGTGAAATGGCTTCTGTCTAAGCCAGATACTGAACAAGCAATCACTGATTGGACTCGAGTCAACCAAGACCTGTGGGACCAAGATTACCTTTTGGACATACAACACGGCAAAAATTTCACGAATACCTCTTGGAAGAACAATCAAGATATACTGAAACTCGGTTTGTCTTTATTTGTTGATTGGTTCAATCCACGCGGCAACAAGATCAGCGGCAAGGTGGAATCAACTGGTATACTTGCACTTTCATGTCTCAATCTTCCACCATTGATTCGAAACAACTTTTCCCACATGTGCCTGGCCGGAATCACCCCTGGTCCCTATTCACCTAATCCCGAAACATTCAATCACGTATTGATCCCCCTTTTTGATGAACTCGTCGAATTGAATGCTGGCGTAACCATCCCAACTCATCAATTTCCAGCCGGCCGCTGTGGAAATAAAGGTGACCTTGGTAACAGAAATGGTAGGTTGCCCTTCTTTCTGGTTGGTTCCGGTGGTTCTTTGATTTCCTCTGCGGGATAAACACTGTCAGCGGATAATCAACTGGTTTCCCTGCAACACCTGATACTCAGCAAGGGGACCGTTCCTCTTGCGTTCGTCGTCCTGATGATGCCCTACGCAGTTCCGCTTGTCCGCACACGCTGTAGTTGATAGCTATCTACTGTGATGATAAGATAAGATAAGATCCGCAGCCCTGGTACAACCCTCTATTTATACAACAGTCCCCCCAATCATGTCCCGCATTCCCCGGTACTGTCCCTGGAGCCCTACTTGCCTGTCTCCTCGATCCCGCATCGCACCGCAGCCTGTCCCCGACTACTATACCCCGTTGACCCCCGCAGCCGTCTGTCGCTTCCCTGCGCACGACTCCGCTTCTTCTGCCCCCGCTCCGCTTGCGGCCTGGCGCCCCGAACCCCGTGGTTCCGCCCGGTCCATTATGTCGCGCATACTGAAGCGGCCTTCGTCCGCTCGACCGATCGCCCGCGCCAACTATAGAATGTCACATGCTGCGCCCCGTGCTTTTCCCCGCGGAATGTCCGATGACATTTGGTAGATACCCCCTTACCTCAGCCTCAGTCTGCCGCTGAGCCCGCGGCTGCGGGCTCAGCTTCAGTGCTGCACCTCTGGTATATAAGTTCTCCCACATCCCCCTCGCTTTTGAATCCTGTCCTCAGCGATTCCCACACTACCCGCCACCTTCCCATACCTTCAATCATACACCCACCATACCCACCTCCCTATCCCATACCCACCATGCCTTATCCCCGACCCCCCTGTGATTGTTGCGCCGCACGGTCCAGCCACGCTTCCTCTTCTTCTCCCTGCTCCCAACCCGCGCCTGGAGCTGCCTGCACGGCCTGCGCTTGGTCCCATCGCCAATGTTCTCTGTCCTGCAGAACCGGTCCTCGCCCCCAGCCTCGTTCTTGTTCCGGAAATCAATCCCGTCAGAAGCGGCGCCGCCGCGAAGATTCCTCCGAGACTCCGGACCACTTTTCCATCCCTTCCTCCACCCCTTCCCCTCCTTGACGCCGCCATCGCTCCGATCGAGTAAGAACTCCCGTCGGAACTGATCGTATGACTCCGAAACCTGAACGGAGGAACTTCCCCGATGGACCGACCTGGGCCGCCGCCCTCCGAGCCTGGGCGACTCACCACCGCGTCAACGTTGGCGGCGGAATGGACCCAAACGCTCCTCGCCGCTCTCCGATCCCTCCGCCGCGCCCATCCCCGGTTCCCTTCCCGCGCCGCCGAGCCCAGACTCCCTTCCATGCTCCACCTCCTCCATCATCCACCCCTCCTCCACCGTCCACCCCACCACCCCCCGAACCACCCTCTTCGTCCCCCCCCTCCCCAATCCGTCCCCCAACCCCTTCCCCTACCCAACCAACTCCACCTCCACCAACTCCACCACCCCCCCCTCCTACCTCCCCCATACCTCCTTGCCCTTCACCTACCCCTCCCCCCCATCTATGACCTCCCTCCTACCACCCCGTCCCGCTTCCCCTCCCCCTCTCTGCACTCCTTCTCCGGCTCCCGTTCCCTCTTCTTCCCAACCTCTTGACGGTGCTCCCGCACCCGGATTCCTCGAGTCGCCATACCGGGCCGCAATCCCCGACAACGAGTACGAGTCCGGTGTCCCTGAAGCGGACCTCCTCCCGTTCCTCGAAGGTCAGACTTCGCTGGTCGAAGGATTGTTGAAGAAAGCGGTGACAATCCCCGCCGAAACCCGCCGAGAAATGCTCCGAGAATTCCACCGGTCTTCCGCCGCGCTGCGCGCCCGCCTCCGACCCGCTGTGTTCTTGGACTGAGCACTTCGGACTTTCCCTTTCACTTACTCTATACCTTGTATCCCTTTCCCCTCTTGTATTCCCCTATGCTGAAATACTATGCGCCATATGCTTGCCCCCGCTAACCTGAGACAAACACCTGTGCCAAAGTGAGGTACTTGAGAGAAACAAAACAAAAATAAGTTACGAGTGCCCGGACCGCCCCGGATTGAGAACCACTTAGTCCCCGCACTACCCTTTTTTTTTTTTTTTTTTTTTTTTTTTTTTTTTTTTTTTTTTTTTTTTTTTGCAAATTGAGATACTAAATCCTGAACCTGAGATTGAAACTTTGAGAAAGAAACTTTGAAGAAAACTGATAACTTGATGAAACTGATGACTTGCGGAAACTGATAACTTGAGGAAGCTGATGACTTGAGGAAACTGATAACTTGAGGAAATTGATAACCTGAGAGAAATACCACGCCCGCAATCCTGAGAGAAAGAAACCACGCCCGCAATCTATAAAAATCCTGAAACAAAAAACCCAACCCGCCCGCCGAGGTACCTGGACCGCCCCAGATGGAATTTCCTCACAATTCCCCGTACCCCTTGCCATCCTGAATATATAACAGAGAAAACCAGTAAACCCATTCACAAACACAAATACATCCCGCTTTAGGGTGACTGACATCCTGGGGTGGCTAGTTTACCCGGCTGTGGACCAGCTAGCGCACCCCCTCACCAATTAAGGCTTGGCCTGTGGCCCCCATCCTCCCCCCGCTTTTTGGCCGCTGTCCTCAGCGGTTTGTTCCTCGCACTTCGCCGCAAGGAACGCTCACCGGCCACCTCTTCATCGGCGCCGGGAGAATCCGCTCGACCCGCCTCATCGGCGGGCGGCTCCGAAGGAGTTGGCTCCAAATCCGAGTCTTCATCGTTTTCGTCCTCAGATCCTGAAACGAGGGTTTCGTCGAACAACGTCGATCCCCGAGCGTAGAACCGCTTCACGTGGGATGCCGCCGCCTTCCGCTTCAACGGGGTTCCGTCTAATTCTTCCAACTGATAACTTCCCCCCGCAAATTTGCTGACCACGCGATAAGGTCCGTTCCATCGGTTGGCGAACAACTTTCCCCACTGGGTTTCCAAGCTCCGATTGTACAGAAGGACAAGATCGCCCTTCCGCAAAGGGTCCCGCAACCGGTGAGCGCAACGCTCGTCCCAATAGCGGACCGACTTCGCCCGAGATTCCCGCAAGCGCTTCGCCGCCTTCTCAACAACTTCCTCTCGTCGAAGAAGTTGTTCCGCCCGCGCTTCCAACAGTTCTTCTGAAGTTTTCACCTTCCACCAGTCAATAGCAAGATAAGTGAGCATCTCGATATCGACCGGCAACACAGGCTGTCGCCCATACAGGAGTTCGTACGCTGAATAACCGGTGCCCCGCTTGGTTGAGATCCGATCCGCGAAAAGGACTGCCGGAAGGAATTGATGCCACTTCCGGCCGTCTTCCCCGCACATCTTCACCAGCGTGTTCTTGATTGGCTGATGTCCCCGCTCAATCATCCCGGCGCCTTCCGGACAATATTCCGTGACCCTGCCGAACTTCGCCCCGCATGACTGAACCAGCTTCATCAGACTTCCTCGGAATTCCGCACCCCCATCCACCGTGACCAGCCGCACACATCCGAACCACGAGAACCAGAACTCCTCCAGGAATTGGCCGACCTTGTCCGCCGACAGCTTGACCAAAGTGATGGCCTCGACCCACCCCGACAGATCATCCCTCGCAACGAGTAAGTAGGCGTACTTACCCGCCTTGATGTGGACAACATCCAAGGAAATCCGACTGAACAACGAATCCTCCCCTGTCGGAATTGCCACCTCCTTGGGGAGCGCCGAGCTCCGACGCTGACACGCCTCACAGCTCCGGACCCAGTCACGGACCGACTTCACCATACCAGGCCACCAGAAACGCTGCCGAACGCGGGCACGCGTCTCCACCTCGCCCCGATGCCCCAACTCCTCATGGAGGCTCCGAAGGATGACTTCCTGGCTCGCTCGACAAGTCGCCACCACCAGCGGTATGGGAGACCGCCTACACCACAGTTGACCTTCCCGCACAAAGAAGTTGACGCTATTCCGACGAACCCACACTTTCAGTTCGGTTGAAGTATCATCAGGGAAATTGAGGGTACTCAGGTAGGTCTCCATCAGCTCGTACTTCCCGCTCTGGCGAAGGGGAAGTTCGATGCCGACTGTCGTCGCGCCCGCTTTCATCAGCCGTTCTTCCACGTCCAAACGCCTCTGCTGGGCGGAACCGCTCCGCTCCCTCCTCTTCCGCCACTCTCGACAATGCATCAGGCATTGTGAACGCCTTCCCCGGAACATGGACCACTTTGAAAGAAAACAATTGAAGGTAAGCCACCCATCGAGTCATTGGAGCATTAGGGAGAGTAGGAGAGTTGATCATCCTCGCCAGCGCTTCCGCATCAACTAGGAGTTCGAAGAACACCCCCCACAACACGTGTTGCAGCTTCCGCACCACCTTGGTGACCCCGCACAGCTCAAGTTCGGCTGGGAGTATTGCGACTTGGTTTCCGTGAAAGTGATTGACTGTAAAGAACCGGCCAATCTTTCCCGTCCTCCTCTTGCGTCAGCACGCCTCCCGCACCGAATTCACTGGAGTCAACCGCCAACCGAATTCCCTCCTTGCCGTAATCGAGATCCTTGAGCGTGATCTCCCTACCGACGATCTCCTTCAACCGGGTGAACGCGCGATTGCATTCCTCGGTCCACTTCCACTCAGTCCCCTTGCGAGTGAGCCGCCTCATCGGGCTTGCAATCTCCGCAAACCGCTCGATGAACATCCGCACATAACTACACAACCCTAAAAACTGAAGGATGTGAGTTACGGTTTTCGGAACTGGCCACTCCAAGACTTTGTTCAACTTAGCCCGAGTGATGCTCCTCCCGCGAACTGAGACTTCATGACCGAGGACCTCCAAAGCCGGAACGCAGACCGCAAACTTCTTCCCTGAAACCGTAAGACCCGCGGTTTCGATCCGGAACAAGATCCGCTCCAAGGTGACCGCATACTCCCAAATGAAACGCCTGATGCCCGGGTTGTCCACCAAGACAGTTCCGCCGTAATCCGACTTCGGTCCCTTGATCCCCGCGTCATCAATGAAGATCTGGACAAGATGAGGCAAGTCGTCCTGGAGGATCCACGCCATCTGCGCTTGGTACACCGCTACCGAGTTGGTGGCTCACTGCGGAAGACGAGTCAGCTGCATCCGCCCCAACCAAGTCTCAAAGGCCGTGAGTGGCCGCGACTCGGGGTGCAATTCCCGCTGATCGTACCCGCCCATGACATCAACCAACCCATAGCAAACCCGCCCTGCCATGGACTCCACGAACTCATCGACGCGCGGAGGAAGCCCTGCATCCAGAATGGTAACGGAATTCGGTCTCTGAAGATCATGAACAATCCTCAAACTCGTCCCATCTTGTTTCAGCACCGGAAAAATTGGGCTGGAGTAGCTTGAGCAAGACTGCTCGTACAACCCCGTCCGCACCCGCTCCCGCACCAGCTCCGTGAAGGTATTGCGAATGGTCGCCGGAACCGGAATTGGCTTGATCTGCCACGGTTCATGGGGTATCACCGGAATCCAATAAGGCTCCCCTATTCCCCTGTCCAACAGCCCGCGCTCCTCAGGGGAAAACGCGAAAGCCTTCGCCCGCAAGGTGACGACCTGGGCTAAGAGCTTCCACTCCTCCTGGCTCACCCACCCCGGAGGTCCGAAGTTGAGACTCGCCATCCGTTCATCCGTGATACGCTCTGTCGGCACGAATTCCGGAGGCCGCACCGAAAGTGGGGTAAGATGGGGTCTCTCCCCCACTGGATGGGCTTCAACGGTGAGTTCAAGCTTTGCGGCATTGGCTCATTCCGCGGCCTAACCTTCCGCACCACCGGCTTATACTTTGCCCCGCCCGATTCCACCCTCCGTAGAACAACGCCTTCTTCCGCTGAGATCCTGCGGACTGGGAAACCAAAGACTCTCGATTCGCTCACGACCGTGGCACAAGGTAGGGTTTCTCGAAACGTAGTAGATACCCTTGGCGGTGCACAATTGGGAGGACTTACTTCTGCACTGTTTGCCTCCGCCCCAAAAGAACCTTCCTCCGCTCTTCCCTCCAAAACCTCCTCATCCTCATCCCAAACCTCCCTTGCCTGATGCGGACCGAACTTCCGAGGTTCCCACCTATGATCGGGCGGAAAAGGATCACTCACGTATGTGGCACTCGGTAGGGTTTTTCGAAAGGTAGTAGAAACCCTTGATGGTGCACAATTGGGAGGACTTACTTCTACACCTTTTGCCTCCGCTCCATCGTGTTCCTCCTCCATCCTCTCACTCCACACCTCCACTTCATCTTGCGGACCGATTTCCCGATAACTCCGCCTATGGCCTGACGAAACGGAATTGCTCACGTACGTGGCACTCGGTAGGGTTTTTCAAAAGGTAATAGAAACCCTTGGCGGTGCACAATTGGGAGGACTTACTTCTAGACTGGTTGCCCCCGCTCCATCGCTTTCCTCCTCCATTCCCTCTCTCCAGACCTCCAGTTCCGAGTGCGGACCGACTTCCCAGGATTTCCGCCTATGACCAGACGAAAGGAATTTGCTCACGTACGTGGCACTCGGTAGGGTTTTACGAATGGTAGTAGAAACCCTTGGAGGTGCACAATTGGGAGGACTTACTTTTGGGTCTTTTGCCTCCGCCCCATCATCCCCTATTCCTTCCCGCTCTTTAGGAGTCGACCGTCCGCGCGATGCTAGAGCTGAAATCGTGCGGATTGACCGGCCGACACCTAAAAACCCCGTGCCAAGGGGGAAGCCTCCTGCTTCTCCCTCCCTCGGCACTCCTCCTCCCCCACCTCCGGCCCCAGCCGGGTCTCCCATCGGCCGCTCGATGGCCAACAGATCGTCGTTGCGAACCGTTGCCCTCGGGAGTCCGCCACCGAAAGGACCTCCTCCTTGCGGACCAAATCGAACCGAAGGCCGGCTCGGAAGGCGAACAAGAACGGCCGTCCAAGGATGACTTCGGAGGACCTCACCACCAAGAATGAGACCCTCCGCCTGGTCTTCGCCACCTCCACCCACTCACTCTCCACCACACCTGCCACCTCACACTCATGGCCGCCGATTCCTCGCAAGCCGATGTTGGCTTGTTGGGTAACGAGATCCAAGTCTTGCGCCACCTCCGCCGGCAAAAGGTTGACCATCGACCCGCTGTCGATCATCGCCCATACTTGCTGGTCCCCAATGGTCATCTGAACATAACCAAGGGGGCAGGAAATGGAGTCCGACGGGAACTCCTCCGGATAGTGTTGGCACGAATGTTCGGCCTCCGCTGAACTCACGTCGAAGGCCACCCGATTACCTTCCCCCTTGAGGCCCGCACTCTCCTTAAGAGACGCTATGAGCTCTTCCGCCATTAGAGGGGAAACCGACGCCAATTCCTTGATGGAAAGAGTCAGCGGGCCATCCCCGTTCAGAGCGCGCTTGGCCAACTCCGCCGCCTTCTTTTTCCCGGTGGGCACTGCCACTCCTCCAGGCTGCAAAACTTCCTTTGCCTTGCCCTTCTTTGGAGGATCCACATCCATCCGGTCGTACCCGCCGTAGCGGGCCGTCACCTCATCGGATTGGATGGCCCACACCTCTGATTGGACAGCCGGGGGAGTCCATCCAGACGTCCCGACAACTATACCCATTGAGGATTTGACCTCCGCCTTCGGGCCTTCCGCCGTCTCCCCCTGCCCTGCCGCCGCTGCACGAACCACGTCGCACGGCACGGCCGCCTAAATTGGTTCACGCGATCTAGGGAGGAAATAATCACCGTTATAGATCCTCACCCGCCTACCGTTTAAGTCGTCCGTCAACTCTTGACATCAAGACTTATAATGGGTATTCAACCCGCAATAAGTGCAATGAAGCCCCGGAGGCCCCGCACGCGGAGGACCGCTCCGCTGACCGTTGGCCGGTGCCGACGCTTGAGGCTGCGACTCCCGTTGAACCATCTTCTGCATGAACAAACGAAGCTCCTTCAAGGTGTCAGCCAACTCCGCCACTTCAGCGGGCGCCACCGGCGCCGTGTTCCAGGAAGAGATCACCGGCCCAATTCCGCTCGAGATCGCCACTCCTGAATTCTCGGCCACAAACTCCATCATGTCGAACTCCGCCCGGACCGCTCCCCTAAGCGACGCCAAGTCGGGCAACAGGGTCCCTCCATCCCTCGACCGCCGAATGAGGTTCTGATCGTACAGCCTCCGCTGCACCCGCTCCTGAACCGGCGTGGCGAGCCCCTTGAGGAAGCTCCGCTTGACCGACGCCCCTCCCCAATGATAACCTCATTGCGATTAAGGTACTTCACGATGCGATCAAAGGAAGTGACGTACTCATTGAACGCCCTTCGATCGT
The DNA here is from genome assembly GCA_007896445.1 of Puccinia hordei. Taxonomy (NCBI): domain Eukaryota; kingdom Fungi; phylum Basidiomycota; class Pucciniomycetes; order Pucciniales; family Pucciniaceae; genus Puccinia; species Puccinia hordei. Next base: position 160,697 of record RDRW01000225.1, on the reverse strand, counting down.
TGACCCCACCCGATGCCGCCTTGCTTGACGCGAGATTCTCCAAATCCGCCTCCCGATACCGTTGCTGACGCGGACCCCACTTCTCCAACATCTCCTCCCTCAGACGCTCCCAGTTCTTCGCCTCGTACCCCTCCATTTCCTCCACATCACGCAACTCTTCTTCGGACTGAATGAAGTTGACGATTTGACGAACCTTGTCGCCGTCCGACGCCCCTTCGGTTCCCGCCGCCAATTCGAAACGACTCAAAAATCGATCAACCGCATTGATACTGAATCGGACTGCGGGAAAATCCCGCGGTCGAATCTTGACGCCCGTCGGTGGGTCCGACGCCAACCCTCGCCTCCTCACCCCTACCGGCGCTTCACCAGCCGCCTGCTTCCCCTTCCGATTCTCCTCCGTTCCGTCGTCCATGTTGACCTCCGACGTGATGCCGTAGGTACCCAGACCTTCCCCTTCGGAGGGGGAGGGACGAACTTGGCGGGAGGGAGGGTGAACTTGGAGGAGGACGCTCTGCCCGACGCAGTCGTAGGAAGATAAGTGTCAGAACCACTCATCCTCAAACAATGATAAACGATATATAAAAAATAAAGAAAAAGACAAATGTCTTGACCCGTCCGCAGGTTGGAAACAGAAAGAAGTTCCCGGCCAGACCCCCAATATGTGGAAATAAAGGTGACCTCGGTAACAGAAATGGTAGGTTGCCCTTCTTCCTGGTTGGTTCCGGTGGTTCTTTGATTTCCTCTGCGGGATAAACACTGTCAGCGGATAATCAACTGGTTTCCCTGCAACACCTGATACTCAGCAAGGGGACCGTTCCTCTTGCGTTCGTCGTCCTGATGATGCCCTACGCAGTTCCGCTTGTCCGCACACGCTGTAGTTGATAGCTATCTACTGTGATGATAAGATAAGATAAGATCCGCAGCCCTGGTACAACCCTCTATTTATACAACAGTCCCCCCAATCATGTCCCGCATTCCCCGGTACTGTCCCTGGAGCCCTACTTGCCTGTCTCCTCAATCCCGCATTGCACCGCAGCCTGTCCCCGACTACTATACCCCGTTGACCCCCGCAGCCGTCTGTCGCTTCCCTGCGCACGACTCCGCTTCTTCTGCCCCCGCTCCGCTTGCGGCCTGGCGCCCCGAACCCCGTGGTTCCGCCCGGTCCATTATGTCGCGCATACTGAAGCGGCCTTCGTCCGCTCGACCGATCGCCCGCGCCAACTATAGAATGTCACATGCTGCGCCCCGTGCTTTTCCCCGCGGAATGTCCGATGACATTTGGTAGATACCCCCTTACCTCAGCCTCAGTCTGCCGCTGAGCCCGCGGCTGCGGGCTCAGCTTCAGTGCTGCACCTCTGGTATATAAGTTCTCCCACACCGCTTCGTGCAAGTTAAATTTTTGTGTGTCTACGGAGATGTTCTTGCAACAAAGAAGGTTGTGGGTTATGCCTCTCATTTGGCAAAAAATTTTTGCTCCTTTTGCCATGCCGAGCATTGCAGCATCCCCTTGTTACAACTTATGAAAAGACGGGAAAAATCTGAAACAATCGCTGCAGCAAATGAGTACCAAAAAGCTGCATCCACGGCCGATCAAGAGAAAGCTCTTAAAAAAACCGGCCTACAATGGTCAGAATTGAATCAACTTGCTTACTGGGACCCAAGTCAACATGTTGTGCTGGCTGTGATGCACAACTGGCTCAAAGGCATTCTACAAGGCCATTTTTGCTACAGATGGAAGTTCTGGGCAATACCATCCGAGGAAGACAAGAAGGAACAAACAGGAGCACTTTCCACCAGTGCCACTTACCCCAACAAGCGGCTAAAAACACTTGCCGGAAACAATATGGAGATCAGTGAAGACGAAGCATCCGATGGCTCTTACGACGAGGACAATTTTGAAGATATAGGGCTGAATGGTGGTCTTCACGGCAGCTTCTTTTCGCAGGATGACATCAAACGGTTCCGTTTGGGGATGAAGCAAGTTGTAATCCCTCCCGGAATTCCACATTTACCAGCAAATCTCGGTGAGGCCAAACATGGTAAATTGAGTGCATCGCAATGGCATGCACTCTTTGTCTTTATCATACCACTTGTTATATTAGACATGTATCTGGATAACGTTGGGAAAAACTCAAGCTTAACTCCAATCTTTACAAGTTTCTGGCAAATACAGCTCATCTAGTTCAGTGTACAAACATTATCTTTGCCAGAAAATTCAAGCCTGGCGACATGACCCAATTCAACATGCATTACAAGAAGTATTCTGATATGGTTGGCGAGCTATTCGAGGTCGACATCACCATTCGGCCTAACCATCATTTCTTGCTTCATATCCCACAGCAAATGGCAGCTTGGGGGCCTTTGGCTGGTGTCTCAGAGTTTCCGGGTGAGCGCCTGATTGGGTTCTTGCAAAAAATCAAGACAAATAACAAGATTGGTAAGTTTGACTTGTAAATAACATTCTTGAATCATGACCACTGATTTGCAAGGCCTGTAGATGAGATGCATCAAAGCATGATGACACATGGCTGCCAATTACAGCGCATGATGGACAAACCAGAATATTGTAACCTTTCTCAAGATATCAATGACAGTCCGGGCACAAATACAAGACCAGCTAAACCAATCATACTCACTGCGGCTAGGTACCAGGTGCTATTTAACATGGTTTCACGGGTTGATAGGGCAGTGATCCATTGGGAGGTTTTTCCGGTACCGTGTGGCGGTTGGGTTCTGTTGGGATCAGCCAAGCCGGTTTGATCACTTGACTGCAATGGGACTACCGTTGGAGCAATGAGTCCCCGGGATTGTGTGGTGCTTGCTGAGCGGGGGAAGAGTCATTACGGTCTTGTCCAAAAATGCTACCAATACAAAAACCATCTAGGCGAACAGAAGGCTTTCTTAGTAATCTCAAAAATTACCAATATGTATGCTAAACGTACTGACCCAATTCCAACCCGTCCGTTCCGATATCTTCTATTCTTGTTTGGTGCTGTTGTTGGCCGAGTTGAAACCACCAAGGAAGCCATTGACCCCTTTCAGATAGAATCGTTGGCCGCTTACCGTCTTCTTGAGAAAGATACATTCTCTATCAGCACCAATGGAATTGCACTGATTCCCAAAAGCTACAATGCTTTCCTCAACATCTCTGGCCAGCCCACATAAATTCTCCGCTGCCTACCTCTCCACCCAAGCTCACCCCACCTTCCCTAGTCCAACACTTATGTTTCCTTCCTACCCTGACTGCCGTGTCATCCTACTCACATCACCCATCCAGTTTTTCATACTATCCGTACACGCTCAATTTTCTTGCTTCTTCTACGGGTCTGTTTTGTAGCCAAGAATTTAATCTATCTCAGGATCTCAAAACAATGTGTGCTTATGACCAAAATATTAATTGATCCACCTCACTTGAGCTGGTTCGAGAACAACTCAAAAGTGATTTTAAAACCATACAGAAATCTAACTTATCAGCACTCAATTTTACTCAAATTGAGAGAAACCATTCATCCAATTGAAACCAAAAGAACCAGTGCCGGAAAAGACAATGTTAAGTTGGACGAGGTAGATACGAAACCAGACCTGTCATCTTGTTCACTAAAAGTAAATTATGAGCCGTTTTCAAATTTTGGCAAATCTTTAGTGGTTATGTTAGTCCCACCTTCATACTCAATTTTTATTTCCGCGGCGTAGATATTCATAAGAACTTTGAGTGCAAACGGCGCCAGTGGCTTCATGAACGCCACAAAGCGCAATTCTCAAGATGACTTCACCATTTGCCCAGTGTTTATTTCATGTGAGAAGGTGAAGAAGAATATCACAGTGTGTCTGTAGACCAAGAGAAAAGAGACATGTCGTCAATAATCATGGAGATGGAAAAATAAAAAGAACACATTTTCTTCTTGTTAAGTACAATTACAAGATATTGTAGAGCCGGAATGTTTTTTTAGTTATTTTTTAGATTTATACATGGATTTTTTGTGTTTAATTGGTTTGTGGGAATTACAAGGCAATAGATATCTATAAATTTTTATTGTATTTTGTTTTTTTCAAGAACAATTATAAAATTAAGAAATAAAAAGGCGTTTTACCAACCCTCATACTCATCATCATCATCCTCATTGTCATCCTCATTTTCTTTGGGGATCCCATTCATCTCATAATCTTGATCAGACAATTCATTGGAGTCGTTCTCTCCTTGATCATTGCTTCCATTGTTTACAACAAATCCATTGTCTTCTTTGTCATACAAGTCACCAGCTTCACCCTTGCCCAAAAATTAATCGTCACTATTATCAGGGCTTGGCTGAGTCAAATCAATACCTTCTCCTTCATCATTGGACTTGTCACCTATCTCTTCTCCAGCACTATCTTTGGACGTGTTTCCTCCCACAAGGCCATATGGTTCAGCCAACACTTCCCAATATTTTCGTGTAAATGTTGAGTCCGCAAGTTGTTCATCGGGGTGCTGATCTTTTTTGGGAAGAAGGGATTGGTTGGCATCTGGGAGAAATGCAAGTGCGTTTTGATTGGGTATTTTAGCTTGCTGAGACGGAGTAAGCTCATGGTACCATTGGGGCTTGTAGAAATCAATTGGCAAGCCCACTGGTGCTTTCTTGTAGGTTGATTCCTCAGGGTGCTTTGGTAATCGTTGAAATAGTCGTTGGCTTTTCATGGCCAAAGGTTCTTGATCTGATGCTTTCAACATCATTGCGTCTAGTCGTCTAAAGAATTGATTCACATTGTTTGAGCGGTACGGTAAAGTCTTGATTTTGTAGAAACCTTTTCCAACAACTTCCTCGTCATCACTATGTGCACTAATTTGTTCAAGCACCTTTTGATAGCGTGGTTTGAGCTTGTTTAATATAGCAAATTCGCGTAGTTCGTCCCTCAACTGGAATCAAAACACATGTTAGCAACAGGTAAGGAATTCAATGAAGTCAAATGATAAAATTGTTTCACAAACCCTCTCACAATTCTTAGAGAACTTTTTATTAAGAGCTTCTTTGGTGTTTTTAACCTCACGTTTATGCTCTTTCTTGTACTTATTAAGTGCAAGATAGTGAACAAAATGGTTGTAAGCAGGTATGAGCAAAGTCATATTCTGGGCCATATTGGGATCGATTTTTAGGTAAGCGTAAGCTGGTGTTGTGGCAAGCTCAGTAAAGGTTGTTAATGCTGAAATCCGGTGAGCTGAATTGTACAAAGAGGCGGCATCTTCATCAATTTTGGGGCACCAAACACGTAATCCCAACTGGGTCATGAGTCCTTGAGCATGGGCGTTGATAAACGCACGCCGATGGGCGCACGCCCACGCCCATTGCACGCCTTTTTTTTATCGGCGTGGGGGCTGCACGCCCATTGGCGTGCGACACTTCAGGCGTGCGGTCGCAGGCCCTGCCCGTTCAGAAAAGGGCGTGCGAACCGCACGCCCTTTCTATGTGTATAGGCAGGGGCGTGCCCCTGCCTATATACATAGACAGGGCGTGCGGCTTGCACGCCCTTCCTATGTATATAGGCAGGGGCGTGCCCCTGCCTATATACATAGAATCGGCGTGCGGGCTTGCACGCCGATGTGGAACTCCTAAAGGATCAGGAAAGAGCTTGAAGGGGAAATAGACAACAAATCTAGTAAGTAGAAGATGTTGAAGCTACAGGTGCTGATGAGGCTGCCCTTCTTGACTAATACTGAGGGGAAAGGGTTTCACTAAGAAAAAGAAAGAAAAGAGGTGTGGCTATATTTCTACTAATCCTTAGACTGCTGCTACTAATGGGAACTTAGGTTGTTTAATCAATCTGAGGCAGGGACCTTGAGAGGAGTGAGAAAAGCACTGAGAAAGAGTATAGGGTATGTGTTATGATTGTTATTTGTGTAAAGGTTGATGCAAAAGTAAATGTAAAAGTTTTAAAGGTGAATGTAAATGTAAACTGTACTTTTAATAAAAGGGGAGTGCATGATTTATCCATAGAACTAAGGGGAGTTCTACTTATACAAAAGGGCACAAGATGGCTGATCCTGGCAGTAAAGAGAAAGGGGAAATGTGTTCAGAGGTATACAACCAAAAGAGATTAGTGATAGTGTAAGAAAGATGAGCCAATGTAGCTAGTAACTATGTATATAAGGAATGTAATGTGACTAGTAACCAAAGAGGATGATAAAGGCAGAAGATGTAACTATGTAATATAAATGACTGTGCTGTACAACTTAATACCAAAGAAGATATAAACTAAAGAAAAGTATGTAATATCTGTGTTTTATTTATGTACTGTATATTTATAAATCAATACCTTGTATAATATCCTATGGGGTTGCAGTATTGGTAAAGTTATGTGGTTATAAGTGGTAATATTCTAAGAATGCCAATAACTTCTGAGCCAAAGGGAAATCAGGGGTACTTTGAGTGAGTGACTAGGGGTAGTTTTGTATGTAGAATCTGATTATGTAATAACAATGAAGTATATGTGAGAGGAAATGTAAGTTGTTGATGTTTGTATGTGAAAAGGTATGGATTACCACACCGATTCTATGTATATAGGTAGGGGCACGCCCCTGCCTATGTACATGCTGATGTCATGCGTACACCAGAATGTACGCATGACATCAGCTCCAGTCGAGGAATACAGCCTCCTCGACCGGGAGGGATCCCTCCCGGTCGAGGAGGCTGTATACCCTCCTCGACCGGAGGGATTCCCTCCCGGTCAAGGAGGGTATACAGCCTCCTCGACCGGAGGGATCCCTCCAGTCAAGGAGGTTGTACAACCTCCTCGGCCGGAGGGATTCCCTCCCGGTCGAGGAGGTTGTCCAACCTCCTCGACCGGGAGGGAATCCCTCCGGTTGAGGAGGGTATACAGCCTCCTCGACCGGGAGGGATCCCTCCCGGTTGAGGAGGCTGTATACCCTCCTTGACCGGAGGGATCCCTCCAGTCAAGGAGGTTGTACAACCTCCTCGGCCGGAGGGATTCCCTCCTGGTCGAGGAGGTTGTACAACCTCCTCGACTGGAGGGATCCCTCCCGGTCGAGGAGGCTGTACAACCTCCTTGATCGGAGGGATCCCTCCGGTCAAAGAGGTTGTACAACCTCCTCGACCGGGAGGGAATCCCTCCGGCCGAGGAGGTTGTACAACCTCCTTGACTGGAGGGATCCCTCCGGTCAAGGAGGTTGTACAGCCTCCTCGACCGGAGGGATTCCCTCCCGGTCAAGGAGGTTGTACAACCTCCTTGACCGGAGGGATTCCCTCCAGTCAAGGAGGTTGTACAACCTCCTCGACCGGGAGGGAATCCCTCCGGTCGAGGAGGCTGTATACCCTCCTCGACCGGGAGGGAATCCCTCCGGTTGAGGAGGCTGTATACCCTCCTCGACCGGGAGGGAATCCCTCCGGTCGAGGAGGGTATACAGCCTCCTTGACCGGGAGGGATTCCCTCCGGTCCCAGTCGAGGAGGTTGTACAACCTCCTCGACCGGAGGGATTCCCTCCAGTCGAGGAGGTTGTACAACCTACTCGACCGGGAGGGAATCCCTCCGGTCAAGGAGGCTGTATACCCTCCTCGACCGGGAGGGAATCCCTCCGGTCAAGGAGGGTATACAGCCTCCTTGACCGGGAGGGATTCCCTCCGGTCGAGGAGGGTACACAGCCTCCTCGACCGGGAGGGATCCCTCCCGGTCGAGGGGCTTGCAGTCCTCGGCAGGCGTGCGGCTGCACGCCCTTCCTCGGGGGTGTCGCACGCCTGTAGATGGGCGTGCAGCCCGCACGCCGATAAAAAAAAGGCGTGCGGGCAACACGCCTTTTTTTTTATTGGCGTGCGATGGGCGTGGGCGTGCGCCCATCGGCGTGCATTTATCAATGCCCCTTGAGCATAGCGACTGAAATTACTTCCCAGGTGAATGATCGACTTTCCATATTTGACACGGCCTCCCTGAGCATGCTCGAGGAATTGAACATGGGTTGTATTGGAGAAGCAAGTACTGGAGCGCGTTTTGATAGCGTCTTCAATTTGTTCCGGTCCCCTGAAACGTCTATAAAATTCTTCAAGCGAGCCCAAATCGGGGGCTTTGGGAACGGAATCTTGTTTTAAGAGCCCCCATAGTATCTTGATATGTACAAATAAGGCAGTCTGTTTTTTTTCAAGTCAGTTAGGCCAAAAAAGTTCAAGGGAAATGAGGGAATAAAGGACACGTTCCTTTGTTGGTAGAACTCCAGGGGGGCATTCAGAAGTTTGAAGTTGCTGAGGATGGCGCTTTGGAGTGGGTGGTTTGATTGGGGTATCTTTGTTTGTATTTGATGTACGGGTTTTTGGCGTTCTTGGACTACTTGCAAATTCAGGAGGGGCGGATGCGGCTTGTGGAGGTTTCTGAGGAGTCGACTGCACTGGTTTGTTCTTCTTTGAAACTGAGCCAGATGCAGGAACAAGGTTTGCCTTCGAAGCTGGCTTCTTTCCTTTGTTCGGCTTTGACTGATAAGGAACTTTGCTGCTGCCTTCACCTTGAATTGCTGTTCTAAGAGACTCGACTTCCTGGGTGAGCTTTTCAATCATGGCTTCATACTGATTGATTTGAGCAGAGGGCATGGAGTTTGGAATGTTTTGATTGGGTAACGTCCCATTCTTTAGATTTGCGGTGGACTGATTGTTTGAGTTGGCCCAGGCGTTGTGAGAGGGATCCATGGTACGGGCTGAGATTGCGGTGTTGTGGTTGTGGGGCGGTTATGTAGCGGTGTTTTTTTTCTTTCTTTTTTTTTTCTTTTTTTATAAAGTGTAATTTTGCCATTGGCATTGCACACTATGAATATCAATTGTTTCGGACTAAAAGTTTTTTTAAGTTTGTAACAATTTGTTTGAGCACTTGGTGTTATGAGGACCTAAGTTTTCTGTGAGTACGCGGTAATCTAGACAATTTGATCTACTGTGTAGTGGTGGGGGTGTGATGTTTTTAACCTTCTCAGGTTGGTTATAAATGGGTAACGGGTATTGAAAATTGAAACAGAGGTTTTTTTTGGGGTGAAGGGGACAACTAATAAGGAGTTTGCAATTGAATGGGGGGGCGTAGTTGTCCTGGGTTGGAAGGGGTAGCGGCCAGGGGTTGGGCTTGCCGGGATTTGAACACCGGACTTGTCACTCTCTCAGGAGTGAGACAATTTATCACACAGGGGCGACACCGAGCTTCCGTGGGTGATGGTTACTGCTAGACCATCCAGGCCCCGGTGTTGTGTGTGGGACAGTTGGTAGATGCTGACATGTTTTCTCTTGGAGCTTTCTTTTATATGTGTATTTATGTATGTTCATATGTATTCATGTTGCTGCATCATGTCAGCTGTTGCTGCGGTTGACGTTACATTGAGTTTGTTGAATTATCAACATTCTTGAGCACGCTCTTACTCTGCGCCACGCTCCATGTGCTCTCATTTGTGCTCTTATTTTTGCTCAGTGAGAAAGACAAGAAATACCGGTTAGGTTTGAAGCTCTAGAATTAAAAGCGAGAATGTATCACCTGCTTCAAAACTCAGCCTCGACAAGATCAACGGTTCAATCGGTTCCTTTTTACTCCTCCTAACTCGACAGCCTTGACTCAATTGACATCAAGACCTCAAGTACTCTCAAGACCTCAAAACCTCAAGACAAACTGTAAAGTCTCATGATTCACTAAGAACCTCAACATCATCTAATCAATCTCCTTCTTTATTTTTTCCTTAGACTTCTTTAAGAATATAGTATAGGTTATTTTATTATCAATACCACCTCAAAGACTCCTCTGATTCTGTTTGTTTCCCTTCTTTTCTCTTCTTTGTTTGATGTGTAAATAACTGATCTTTATCTCATTTCTCTAGTCTGCTTGTTATCTTCACCGCTCTATTACTTTGAAAAGTCCTCACTCTATTTCATACTTATTACATCTCATTAGTGGTAAATTTCTCATCATCTCTTATTTCTCATTATTCCTTTCTTTTATTGTGATTCTGATCATCTATTTCTATTTAGTCTGGTTTTGTTTTTAGCAATCAAATCATAAGAATTCTTTACGATTAACAGTCGAAACAATCGCTTCTCCAACTGCGAAGAAATCTTTAAAATCAAACCAGATACTAATACGTCGTCGAGATGGACACTATCAACTCAACAATTCTTAAGACGACCATTGAGGCAATCCCAGTGCTTACCGAGGAAAACTTTTCGACCTGGAAGACACGCATTATCGCTTTGTTCAAACTCGGTGGTTTAAAAGATAACATAGTGAATGGCGAACCGGCTCTCTCTGACGATGACAACACCATCCTATGTGCTGTCATTCTAGCGAAACTATCCAATACCACTCACAAAAATGTAGTCAACTCGACGAATGAAGAAGACGCTCAGTTACTCTGGAAAAGCATTTTGAAACGCTTCGTCTCCAATCAGCCGTCCAATCGAGCTAGAGTTTACAATTCATTTGCAAGCATTCTCTTCGATCCCAGTGACATCGATAAATTTATCACCGAAGTCAGAAGTACCTTGGTCAGAATGGAAGAAGTTGGCATAGACATGCCTGAAGATATTCTTACTTATGATCTTCTTCGACGACTTCCGAAAAGTCTTGACAATATCAAGCAGAAGATAACTCACTCCAAGGATGGAGAAGACATCAATCCTGAGTCTCTCATAGCCCACCTCGAAATTCACTTGAATGAAATGAAAGTCTCTTCAGGAAGCAAGGCCGAATCCCTTGAGAATACTATGTTTACAAAAGAAGATACCAGATGTAGACACGGTAATCATAATCCTTTCTCAACCACGCATACCAAGGAGAACTGCTGGATGGTATTTCCCGAAAAACGAGATGCGTTTATGAAGAGAAACCAGTCGAATGTCAGCAGCTTCTCTACTTTTTCATCTTACCACCTGAATACCTTCATCCTGGACTCAGGCTCCACATCTCATATGGTTGCTGATAAGAACCTGTTTATTCGACTAGATGAAACAGAAAAAGGAAGCATAAACACTAGTTGTGGATCGAACACCTTGAAGATCGAAGGAAAAGGAACGATCGCTCTTAGTTATAAGAAGACTGCTCTCCTGTTTCACAATGTGCTTCTTGTACCGAAAATTACTGTTAATCTCTTATCGCTTCGTCAATTACTTCTAGATAAATGTCAAGTAAATTTTACTATCAATCATTTTGAAGTTAATAGGAATGATGAATTGCTGTTTGAAGGGAACTACAACAGCAATATTCCTGTAATCAATTTTGATCAAATAAATCATGCGTCACATCTGAGTTCAGCGGAAATGCTTCACAAGTCACTTGGACATGTAAGCTATCGAAGGATCAGAAGCAAACTTGGAATACCTCTCAATGCACCCGAGATATGCAAGGCATGTGCTGTAGTTAAGATCACTAAGGCCTCCTTTAAGAAACGATCATCGGCTGCTTCCAAACCTTTTGAGGAAATCCACCTCGATTTAATTGGTCCAATCTCCCCTATCTCTCATAAAAAACATTGATTCATCCTGACTATCGTGGACAGTCATACTCGATACGTGGCAGCCGTCCCTTTGGTGTCAAAGGCTGATGTTTTCTATTCGCTTACTCGAGTGATTGACATCGAAGCTAAAAGGATTGGATATTATTCCTCCGTTCTTCATTCGGACCGAGGTACCGAATTCATCAATGCTGAATTGTCGAAATATTGCAACGAGCATATTATTCGGCAGAGGTACTCAGACGCTTACACACCTCAGCTGAACGGATTAGCCGAACGATTCAACAGAACGATTCTGGAATCTCTCCGGACTATTCTCATGGATTCAGGACTTCGTAAAAACTTGTGGAACAAAATCCTGAGTGCGTGTACTCTGACATTGAATCAAATTCCAACTCATCGAACCCGAAAATCTCCTTATGAACTATTTAAAAATCAATCAATCTCTTTGAATTACTTCCATCCGATCGGAAATCCTGTTGTCGTTCTTTCATCACATCGTAAGAAGACTAAACTGGAGCCAAGAGGAGAAAATGGCAAGCTAATTGGTTTCAATCCAGAAATGAAGACTTACCGAATCTTGACTGAAGAAGGCATCATTGTTAACTCCAAAAGTGTTACCTTTCTGGAATTTGTCTCTCCTAAATCGTCAAATTGCGACGATGATGAGCTTGTCATTGAAGAAAAAGTGAAAGAGATTCCCGAGACTGTCACAGAAGAAAAACTGAAGGAAGAAATTTATCGGATTAAGGAAGAAGATGAAGAGGGTGACGAGATTGATGAAGGAAAAGAGGAAGAATCTTACTTGTTGGAATCCGACCCCGAAGACGAAGATATTGAAGTCATCAATAGCCTTATTCCCAGTCCTGAAGAACCCGTAGCAAGAATTCTGCGAGATCGTACTCTTCAAGTCAAGCCTGTCAAGTACTCACATTTTACAGCAAGTCTCAAAGATCCGACATCATTTAAGCAGGCTACGATTAGTGCTCATTCAAAAGGTTGGATTGAAGCTATTGATTGCGAGCTGGAAAATATTGAAAAACACGAAGCCTGGCTTGATCAATATGAAACTCCAAAAAAATTGCTTAATTCAACTTGGGTTTTTAAAACCAAACCGGCCACACAGTCAGCTCCTGAAAAACAGAAGGCTAGGTTGTGTATTCAAGGATTTTTACAAACATACGGGGAAGATTTTTTTGAAACTTTTGCTCCGACAGGGAAGTTTCCATCGCTTCTGACGCTACTTACTCTGGCCATCGATCTCAAGCTTCCTATCAAACAATTTGATGTAAAAGGAGCTTTTTTGTTTGCTCCGCTTGAAGAAGAGATTTACATCAAGACTCCTCAAGGCTCATCCAGGAAGGCACCGTATTTGAAATTGATCAAGTCTCTGTACGGTCTTAAACAGGCCCCGAAGAACTGGTACAATACATTAACGGACTGGTTCATGGAAATCGATTATAATCCATCAATATCAGACGCCTGCCTTTTTATTCATAAAGATAAAAATTCGTTCATCTTTTTCCATGTTGATGATCTTATTGTGGTAGGACAAACCGAAGTGTTTGAGGATCTGTTTCTGAAGCGATTTCCGAATTCAACGGCGCATTCTCCCGACACTCTGTTGGGAATGAATTTGAGCATTCATAATGATTCTATTGAACTCTCTCAACCGGCCTTGATCAACAAAGGACTAGAGCTTCTGAACTTAACTGACTGCCGGACAGTTAAAACTCCAATGACTCCGGCAATTCAATTACATACTGCCTCGGAGGAAGATCATCAAGCCTTCCTTGATTTGAACATCAATTATCGCTCCTTTACTGGTATACTCAATTACTTGGCGTGTCGAACTCGGCCTGATCTAGCATCTGCTGTTTCTATCTTGTCGCGCTTCAATCAGCGACCGGGCCTCAGTCATTGGAAAGAGGTAATTCACTGTTGGAAGTACCTGAAGGGCACTAAAGACCTTGGATTGCTTCTCAAACCGGCAGCAAGCTCGTTCATTGACAGGATCGATTTTTTTACGGATGCCACCTGGGCGGAAGATCAAGAAACACGCATTTCGCAAAGCGGTTCTATTGCGTTCTGGAAATCCTGTCCGATTCTTTGGAACAGCAAGAAGCAAAGAAATATCACTATGTCTTCAACAGAGTCGGAAATGAATGCCCTATCGGATGGAGAACAGGAAAGTCAGTGGCTGAAGTTCCTGATTGAAGAACTCTGGAGGAAGAAACTCGGACCTACCTTATTCTCAATTGATAATAAAGGCCTCTTGGAAAAGCTGAGTCACTTTGGTTCAAACTCAAAAACCAAGCACCTCGACATCAAGATAAAGAGCCTGCGCGATAAGTTCAAAAAGAAAGAAATTGATGTTAAGCTTATTACCTCAAATGCGATGATAGCCGACTCACTCACAAAAGCTGCTCCATTACCTTCTGTGAAGAAACTCCAAGAAAAATGTTTATCAGTTCTTTCCTCATCAAACAAGGAGGGCTGTTGAATTATCAACATTCTTGAGCACGCTCTTACTCTGCGCCACGCTCCATGTGCTCTCATTTGTGCTCTTATTTTTGCTCAGTGAGAAAGACAAGAAATACCGGTTAGGTTTGAAGCTCTAGAATTAAAAGCGAGAATGTATCACCTGCTTCAAAACTCAGCCTCGACAAGATCAACGGTTCAATCGGTTCCTTTTTACTCCTCCTAACTCGACAGCCTTGACTCAATTGACATCAAGACCTCAAGTACTCTCAAGACCTCAAAACCTCAAGACAAACTGTAAAGTCTCATGATTCACTAAGAACCTCAACATCATCTAATCAATCTCCTTCTTTATTTTTTCCTTAGACTTCTTTAAGAATATAGTATAGGTTATTTTATTATCAATACCACCTCAAAGACTCCTCTGATTCTGTTTGTTTCCCTTCTTTTCTCTTCTTTTGTTTGATGTGTAAATAACTGATCTTTATCTCATTTCTCTAGTCTGCTTGTTATCTTCACCGCTCTATTACTTTGAAAAGTCCTCACTCTATTTCATACTTATTACATCTCATTAGTGGTAAATTTCTCATCATCTCTTATTTCTCATTATTCCTTTCTTTTATTGTGATTCTGATCATCTATTTCTATTTAGTCTGGTTTTGTTTTTAGCAATCAAATCATAAGAATTCTTTAGAGTTTGAATCTGAAATGCAGCGACCGGGTGTCGCTGCGGCCCGCAGCGACAGCTGTTTGCCCGTAGTGCCAATTGTTGAAACAGTTAAGTATAAGGTCTGTTATAATCAGAAAATCTAGTAAAATAAATAAAATAAAAATAAAATAAATAATAATATAATTAAATATTATTAATTGTTTCAGCTTGCAGTTTCAAGTGTTACATGTTTTATGTAATATCTTGGTGGCTGACAGAAACACTACCCAAGATATGGAGAGAATGCTCAGTTGTAACAAGGTTAAAATATGATGAGGAAACAGAATCTGGAGTCAAAACAAGTGAAAGTTCAAAACTGTAAAAGATATAATTATGTTTTGGTCTTAAATTGTGCTTAAGGAAGACTTGTAGGCTAATTGTATTAGCTCTATGGCTGACAGGGTCTAAGGCTGAAAGGGGCTGTTCAGATAATCAATGTGCATCTTTGAATGGTTTGAAAGTTTTGCTGGAAGCTTTAAGGGCTTTAGTTGAGAGGAAAGAGGCTTTGAGTCTTGGGGACTGATTTACTGGCCAGGACACTAGTAGGTATAACTAGTGGAATGCCAGTTGTAAATACAATCAAGCTGGAAAGAATTCAGGGGGAAGGAAATTAATTACAACTTCCTTTGTGGGGCCCTTATTGTTGAACAAAAGATTTATTTTCTGGCTATGTGATTTCCAGAAGGGAAGAGTTAACTTTAGTAGAAATAATGATGTAATTTATCAAGTTTCTACATGTAAAGACTCTAAAAAAATGGTACAGCCTGCCAATGTACTTATGAGATAATCTGGAGGAACTTCAGAAGTATTTTTAAAAATAAATTCAAGGTAGTGATCATGTGATGTTATTAAATGTCAGAAGCAATGATCAAATTTGCATAGAAAATTTTGTTTGAGTATAAGTTGTATTATGAACAAGCACTGTTCTTTTCCTTGGGAATTCCTTGGATTAATTGAATGGTGGGAACCTCCAAAACCTCCATTCAAGATCTATCATGCAAAATTATCTTGGGAAATACTAAATGTATTCATTTATTATTATTTTTAATTTCCTGCAAGGCATTTCCTTGTTGTATTGTTCTTGTCATTTCTATTACAACTGAGAATTTATATCTCCCTTAATTGGAGGTATTCCAGATTGATTTCTTCCTTCTCTTTGTGTCTTTTTATGTTTTTGAATATGTATTAATTTATACATTATGTACTTTGTATTTAATTTATAATACAAGTCTGCTTTAGACAGCTGAATATTTATGTCAGTTATTAATTAGTATACTTTTTATATGGTTCTAGGATAATGAAATAGTCAATTGAATGATTATCCCGTATATTAAGGGTCTCTTTATATTACCATAATCTTATATTACCAATATTTATACCTGGTAAGTAGTTTCATCAATTAGTAGGATAATTCTTTAAAGTTGATTTTATTAATAGAAGTAATATATAACAAGGTGTCTAGGATAATTTGGCTGAGTGAACCTAGGTTGTTGGTTGGTATCTTTCATAATATGCAATACAATTTCTACATATCTGAGAGATGACTGAGATGTTGATTATTTTGTATTTTGTATTTATATCCTATGACAAATTATTTCTATTGGTTATATATGAATTATAATGAGTTAATTTTGCCTTATTATTATAGATTTTTACTTTTTCAATAATCTCTCAATTTTATTTTATTTTATTTTATTTTATTTTATTTTTTAGTTATGTATTTGTTTATTTATTATTTTCCTAGCCATGTTGTCTCTGGACTAGTAGCAAGCTGACATTCAGGCATTGTTCTATCCCTTTAAAACTCCTTGGATTACTTGCTTTTTGGGAACTTATAAAGCTTTAAATTTAACCTCTGTCTTGCAGGAATCCTGGGAAATGATAAATGTATTCATTTATTAGTCTGTTTCTTGTGTGTAATGGGCTTGTGAATTCTTTTTCAATTAAGAAGGAAAGCCTCCACTTCTTGGGAGGTATTAAAGTTTATTTCCTGGGGGTTGATAAATACACGTCCCTGGCTGCACGCAAACGCCAGGGGCACGCCCATAAAAAAAAGGGTGTGCAGCCCGCACACCCTTTTTTGAATGGGGTGTATGACTGCACACCCTTTTTGGGTGTCAGCACGTCTACAGGCGTGCGATACCCACCCAAAACAGGGCCTGCAGTCGCACACCCCATTCAAAAAAGGGTGTGCGACCTGCACGCCCTTTTTATGTACATAGGTAGGGGCGTGCATGCCCCTACCCATATACATAGAAAGGGCGTGCAGGCCGCACACCCTTTCTATGTATATAGGTAGGGGAACGCACGCCCCTACCTATGTACATAGGGTGTGCTGACGGAATAGTCCCCATTTTTGGGGACTGTGCTGTCAGCAGCCGCACAGCTCGACCGGATCCCTCCTTCCAAGGAGGTCATAAAACCTCCTTGGCCGGATGGATACCCCCCGGTCAAGGAGGTTGTATTCCTTGACCAGACGGACTCCCTCCGGTCAAAGGGGTTATACAACCGCTTCAACCAGAGAGGAATACCTCCAGTCAAAGAGTTTGTATAAACCCTTCATCCAGAGGGAGTCCCTCCGGTCAAAGGGGTTATACAACCGCTTTGACCAGAGGGGAATCCCTCCAGTCAAGGAGGTTGTATAACCCCTTTGACCGGAGGGAATCCCTCTGGTTGAGGAGGTTATACAACCTCCTCAACCAGGGGGGATCCCTCCAGCCTAGGAGGTTGTATGACCTCCTTGACTGGAGGGATTCCCTCCGGTCAAGGAGGTTATACAACCTCCTTGACTGGAGGGATTCCCCTCTGGTCAAGGACCTCATACAACCTCCTTCAACCTCCTTGATCGGGGGGGATCCCTCCGGCCAAGGAGGTTGTATGACCTCCTTGACCAGTGGGAATCCCTCTGGTCAAAGAGGTTATACAACCTCTTTGACTGGAGGTATTCCCCTCCGGTGTGAGAACTCCTTTTGGGACGGGGGTAGTTCTGTGAGGGGGAAATAGCAGTTATTTTAGGTATGTATGAATTTATTACAACTGTTAAGGGTAGTTTGAAAGACCTGCCCCTCTATTTACTACAAGAGTTAATACAACAATTTTATTTATTGTTGTGGCTGATAACTTTCTTTTTCTTTTTGTTAAGAGAACTATGTATGTAGTAATCTCTTATCAGACAAAGATCTAATTTCAACTTAAAAATAATCAGCAATGAGCTTGATGAAGGGATCAGTGATGTAGATAGTAGATGGATTGTTACAGAAAGTTGTGGTAAATGGAATACAAGGTTTTGTTGGAATTGATGAGGAAACAAGTATTTATATGTTTATCATTTATTTATTTCTTTTTAGATGTAGTCTGAGGAAATGAGTAAAAGGATGTTTTTGGTATAATGTGAAATATTCAAAGTGTTGTACCCTCTTCCTTAACCTTTAGTTAAAAGAGCAAAATTTTCCTTTTGTTTCTTTTGTGTATTGTAAACTGATATGAAAGATTTTGTTGTGGGTCACCTGATTAAGAACACACTATTTATATGGATGAGTAATTTTATTTAGTTTGCTAGCTAGATGATGGGGCGTGGGATCCAAGTGGGATGCTACTGGGATGTTTTTTTTTTCTGGGAGGGAACAACCTCCCCTTTATATAGTAAAATGTGAGGGATTTTTGCTGGTGGGATGTCTGATTGAGGTATTTATGCTGGTGGGGTCTCTTCTTCTACGCTGCCTTCATGCGGGGAGTGCATCAAGTGAGCTATTTCTGCTGGTGAGGTTATGTACTTATACTGTGCCACAGATCATGTGCTGCGTCTTGTGACCAGACACTAAACTATATACTACTTCTATATATATACTATGTACTGATTATTCACTATAATTCTTTTTAACTGTATAACTTTTGATTTAGCCGTTCAAAACCCTAACATCAATGGGTGACTTATAGATTAAATTTACCCTAGATTTAAATTATGCAATTATATTGCTACTATTTTAGCTTCTGAAAGATAATGAAAGAATATAATCCTGCCTGATACTTGAAACAGGGTTTGGAATACCACACCAGTCAAAGAGGTTGTATAACCCCTTCAAATGGAGGGAATCCCTCCAGTTGAGGAGGTCATACAACCTGAAGGTTGTATGACCTCCTTGGACCGGGGGGGATCCCTCCGGTGTGGTGATCCATTCCACATCATTACCATACTTTTAATAAATTATTTATCACTTATAAACCTCAAATACTTACATATATATACATATAAAACCCAAACCTTACACATATTCATCATTATTATTTCATAATCAGATTCTACACCCCATTTTAACCCTAGTCACTCACTCCAACCACCCTCAAATTCCTCATGGTTCAAGAGTTACAGGCAAACCAAGAATAATCCAGCAAGTTACAGTGTAAAGCAAGTTATAGAATACAATAAGTACATATTATAAGTAGATATATTACACAACCAAGATACAAAATACATATTATATAAAATACATAGACACTACATAACATACACTGCACATGACTAGGCTTTATTCAGTAACATCTTACATCATATCTACTGTACATAAATTCTACCTTCCCAATACTCATCTGTCACTATCCTGACTATTTCATATAAGTCACTTTCTCACTACTCATCTGTCATGTCCTTCTTTTTTCCCACCAGCTACATGTCATAGCCTAGTTGTTCCTCCCTCCAGCCTTATGGCTCCTCTTCTTTCTCAGATATATAAGGACACCTGTTCCTCCCTCTTGTTCCCCTATGGACCCCCAGACTTACTAAATTACCCCCTACATATACAAACATTACAGATCCCATATAAATTAGTATACATAACTTAGTAGAGTTACCATCACCCTTAGGAATATATAAATATACATACCAGCTTAAAACTCAATATAAGAAGACTGGCCCTCTCTTGCTTATCCCACTTTTGACTCCATAGCTACCAACCCTGCCCCACAGTATACTTTATATATATACTTTATACGTAGATGGGCGTGCGAACTGCATGCCCATCTACAGGCGTGCCCACGCCCAAAACAGGGTGTGCAGCACGCACGCCTGTCAGAAAAACGGTGTGTGGGCTGCACACCCTTTTTTTTGATGGGTGTGCCCCTGGCGTGGGTGTGCGGCCAGGGGCGTGTATTTATCAATCCCCTTATTTCCTTGCTTATATTTGTTTTTTTATATGGTTGAATATTTATTAATTTTTACATTATGCACATGTATTAATTAATAATACTAAGCCTGCTTTGTATTACGTGATATGTATGTCAACTTATTATAATATTTTGTTCATGTTTTCATAGGTTAATTGCATATTTTCAGTAAATGGTTATCCTTTATTTTGTTGATCTCCAAATATTAGCATAATTATGCATTACTTATGTTCAAATCTAGTAAGTAGTTTAGCACTTAGTAGGACAATTCTTGGTCTTGATTTAATCAATAGAAGCAGCTTTCTAGGGAGCTATGTCTGGGGCACCCTAGGTTATTATAACTAGTCTTTCTGAATATTTAATAATGTTTCTACTTATTTGAGAGGTTACTGAGACATTGTTTTTTTCTATTTATATTTTTTGATGTGGTTCTTCTACTATTACTATGTAATAATTTCTCTATAAATATGTATTATTATTCTCATATAATTCATCTTTATTATCCTACATTATTGATTGTGTAACAATTTATCTTTCATATAAATCTGTTTTTTTACTTATTTTATATTTATTTATTAGGCCGCGTTTGGGAGCGCAACATGACAGGCGTAATATCACAATTTTTTATTATTATTATCTTTGACCATTTGGTAACCGCCCCCACAAAGAGTCATAATCAACCATGTCTCAGCTGATTATTACACCGGCAAGATATCTATTATTACGGTGTGTAATAATTGGCATATTGCATGAACTTTGCATACAATGTTACACCTGTCATATTGCGCTCCCAAACACAGACTTATTTTTTTAGTCAGTTTGTCTCTGAACTAGTAGCAAGCTGACAGGTTACACAACAAGTTGTGTGCATAAATTTAGTTTAAAAACATATAGGGAATTAATCCCCTGGGGGAGTTAGAACTTCTGATCCACAACCATAACATCTCTCATCTTGCACTATAGTTAGCCTGGTTCAAAAAATTCCATTGCTGGAACAGGCGGATACTCATGAATTCCAGGTGTGATTAATATCCAGAGGAGAGGAAAATCAGTTACATGGATCCTGTGCAGGCCATGGGTTAGGTGGAATTTAGTGCCTGTGCCAATCCCTCCAGCTAAAACCAGCCAAAAATTTCCCAATCACCTATTCATCCTCATCCAACTGCGATAACCAACCAACACTCAAAAAGCATGAAGATCACTTGGAACCCCAACACCAATGCACTGCAAAAGAAAAGTTGTGAGACCACCAGGGTTGACAAAAAGAAGGACTGCACTGTTGAGGAACAGTCAGCCCATGTCTTGAAGTGTGATTCCCACAGTAGTGGAAACAATTCTTAATACTCAATCCAGATGATTTCAAGCTGCATTTTTTTTTGGTGTCGTAATTCTTGTAACCAGGCAAAGCCCTACAGTCTCTCCTGTCACTTCAAAAATCTCTGTGTATTTTTCTCCCCAGAAAGACTAGTCTTTGTCAAGTTGAATCTGAGGTGATAAGCATCAATGCAACTGGAGATGAAGCCAACTGGGACCACAGAAACTCCGGTGCCCTTCGTATGCTTCAACCTAGATTTTTAACTGCCATTTTTCCATGTAACTACTGCAAAATAACTAAAACATCACATTTTTGTCTCAAAAAACTCTGGGTAAGCGGTTCCCGGCGTCACCCCGAGCCAAATACGCCGTTCCTCGACAGTTTATAACTGCACATACTTTTTCCAAAAGGTGGCACCACCAACTACATTAAGGTTATGCATTTGCCTGGCACCAGCTAGTGCTCCACACAGGGGAGAATTGAAGTTAGTAATAGTGATCTTGAGCACAAAAAAATGGTAACCAGGAATCTCCTCTTGCCTCTATGCAAACTCTGCCCTCGGTCGAGATATCCTTGCAGTGAGCTCTGTATCATAGCCAGCCAAATCCGTTGGAATCCTCGGGCACCGCCAGCACACAATGGTCTCCAAAGGTATAATTAATACCTTTGATATATATCAAAACCCAACCGAAGCTTCTCGAGGAGGCCAATCCGAGTGTGCTGTTTCAAAGGGACTCTTTTGAAACACCTCTGCCAAGCAACCAACTTCGACAGGTATATATGTGATCGATTAGACAACAGGAAGAAAACCTAACTCGATCCTTATTCAACCGGCCGGACTTTGCTCCCAAGGGAAGTTGAGGCTACGCACATTAAATTTCAGGGATAAATGATTATTAACCATTCATCACTTCTTTTGTTTTCCCCTACTTCAAAATTATATATTTGACGCATATAGTGGAACTTGCAAAATAGAATAGCAACATGCAGCTCTTCAAATTATTGAATTTACTCACAGTAATATTAATGAGTAGTCACGTTTATTGTATCAACACTTTCAATTGTCCTCTCCCCAGGACGCTGCTAGTCGCTATGGTCCAGTGCGAGAAAGAGTCATGGGTTATTGCGCCAGAGCAGTCACTGAACAGGATCGTAAGGCCGATACTAGCAGTTCAGGAATTTCTGGCATTGACTACTTTGGTAAGTCTTTCATATGTGGATATTCAATCTGTTATCCATCTGTGACCATCAACGGATGAAAATTTACCAATTTTTTTCTCTGAATCTTTACAGTAGTTCAAGCTGTAAAACTTTCCAAATAAGCCTCCTGGACTTTTCAGTTGCGATGGCAAGACAACAGGTGTTGAAAATACTGCATCTGCTTCACTGAGGACCTGTGCTAGGGCTGATATGATGTTGCCTAGTGATAAGGTGTGTATTGAAATCCAATGTGGAAGACTTCTTGTCAAGATCTGCGAGCCACATGGCACACAGAATGAATTTTGAGCCTCGAAGCCTTCATTCGCGGGAGAATCTAGAATTTTCAGATCTAAAACCGATGTGTGTATAACAAGGGCTCCAGATTGACCGGAAGTCTCCCACTGTTTCTTTAAAAATGGAATCACATAGAACTAACATTACTCTCACAAAAGATGAAGCAGATGTCCGGCAAGCTTTATGAAATCAATTTTACACCAGTGAAAACAAAATGAGCCTGAAGAGGAGAAACCCTGTGTTGGTGCTCATGACTAATCTTGCTCTGGTAGTAAGCCTTTAAAATTTGTGAAACTTGTGTCTCAACATACCAGTCTAGAATTTTGAAGTAGAAATGAGTCTAATGTTTGACTACAAGTAATTCTATCAAACATGTATATAAAATGGGCCTTACTAAAACATAGTTTTTTCCGCATTCATATGCAGTGGTTTTCCAGGGCCCCAATATAAGACACAGGAGCCTTGAGGTGGCAAGTGAGAGTTAGGCACAAGCTGAATGGAGCAGTGACTACGAGAACTTTGAGACCAACAAAAATAGACGGGAAAAGTGATAAGAGGCATGAAATGAGCTAGAGAAGGATAGACACAGACCTGAGACAATAGAAAAGATGGTTTCAGCAAGAGAGGTGAGATAATGATAAAAGTCGAATGATTAAAGAGGACCAGTACAACTAAATTGCGGTAAGATAAATCATCAGGTACCCTGGTTAACAACAAACTGCAGAGCTCTTTCTGATCTTGTTTTGTCAAGGCCCTATAAAATTTAAATTCCATCCTGATACTGGTGGACTGCTCCTTGTAGAAATGATTTGATTAAGACAGGCAATCTGAATTTTTCCTTGTGCATATGAAATTTAGAATTTTCATGATTCAAATCTAATGAAGGGGATAATGAGACAAGTTTGTTTCTCTTTTTCAATGAGGGGAATTGAAAGGATCAAGGTGTAACAAAATTGCATAACTTTCAAGATTATGGCTTGATAATTTTTGACTAAACAAATTCCATAGAGCTGAGGAACAGGGATAATCATCCATCATGCATGTGACAGGTAATTAAATCATGTGCTAAAAATGTGATAGGACTACTCATATAAGAGTTTTCAAGAAATTGGGACTAAAGCACCTGTGATTGAAACTGCAAGTCAAAAACTGGAAATAAATTCTTCTACTATTCATGAAATACACTGTTGTGTGGTGGGGAAATAAATCCAAAAATCAACCTGAAACCCACCCTTAAGTTGAAAACTAAACTGTCTACATGAGTTATTATCAAATTTATTTCTTATTTACTCAGGTATGCCTCTATGAAACGTTTCCCTTGGTTGTGATATCCTTGCAGTGAGTTTTGTGTGATAGGTAGCCAAATCCGTTGGAATATTTGTGACACACCCAGAAAAGAATGGTCACCAAGGTATGCTTTATACCATTGATATATATCAATTTCAACCCAAGCTTCTCCAGGGGGCTAATCCCAGTGTTCTGTTTCAAAGGGAATCTTTTGAAATACCTTTGCCACACAACAAACTATGACAGGTATATATGTAATCTATTAGACCAGAGGAAGACAACATAACTTGATCCTTATTCAACCAGCTAGACTTTGTTCCCAAGGTTAGTTGAGGCTACACAATTTAAAGTGTAGTGATCTATGATTATTAAACATTTATTACTTATTTTTATTTCCCTCCTACTTCAAAAATTGGATATTTGAAGTATATCATAGAGCTTGCAAAATTGAGAGTAGAAATATGAAGCTCTTACAGTAATATCAATTAGTAGTCATATTGATTGTATCAATAATTTCAATTTTCCTCTCCCCCAGGACGCTACTAATTGCTATGGTCCACTGCAAGCAAGAGTCATGGGTTATTGCACTAGAGAAGTCACTGAACAGGATTGCAAGGCCAATACTAGCAGTTCAGGAATTTCTGGCATTGACCAATTTGGTAATTCTTTTGTATGTGGATAGTGATCCCCTAATTTGTTTTTCTCATCTACGGGCAATCTGTTATCCATCTGTAACAATCAGCAGATCAAAATTTATAACAAAACTTGCTCGGAATCTTCACAGTAGTTCAAGCTGTCAACTTTCCAAATAATCCTCCTGGAATTTTCAGTTGGAATGGAAAGAGAACAGGGGGTGATATTACAAGACTTTCTCCACTGATGACCTGTTCTTGGGCTGATTTGATGTATCCTACTGACAAGGTGTGTATCTGAATCCAATGTGGGAGACTGTTTTCCAAGATCTGCAAGCTACTCAGAATGAATTTAGAGCCCAGAGTCTGATCTCTGGAAAATGTAGAGATTTCAGATCTAAATAAATATTTTACTAGAAAGGGCTCTAGATTATAAAGGTATTCCCCCACTGTTTCTCTAACCATTAAATCACATAAAGCTTAAATTACACTCACAACAAGATATCATAGATACCCAGCAATTCTTAACTGCAAAAAGTCAATCTGATGATTGAGGAGAGGTCCTTACCAAGATGACAAGGAGGATGAAAGTGATATTAATAGTGATGAATTGGACAAGGATGAGCCGGATCTTGAAGAAGATGATTTTGAGGGACTGATAGCAAAGAAAAATTAGAACCAGATCTCAAAGGGATAAAAGCAAGAATAATCAGCACTGATAAAAAAAATTCTAATGAGTTGAATGATATAAACTAAAGCAGCTAGCAATTTTTTCTCATTGTTTTTCTTTTTAATATGAAATGACTCTGTTATTGCTTATTTTTTTCTCAAACAGCTGGATTTTGTTACTAGGAAGATCACTGGCTCCAGTTCATGGCGAGCAGATTTCAACCGCTGTGAAGAAGAATACTATCTTTGAGTTGGTGGGAAAAGGATTAAAGGTGTCAATGCGGGTGATGGGATTTGGTGGAATATTAAATAACAAAGTCAAACATTTACTTATAAGGCAAGAGAAGTATGTCAAGAAATTATTTTATTTTCATAATTATAATTCTATTGATTCCACTCAATTCAGTTCATTGATGCAATGCTTCATGATGAGTATCTTAAATATCACAACCAAATTGTTAGATCTAGCCGCAAGGAGAATTGCAAGAAGTTAGGCCACTTCAATGAGATTCAGCTCACAGGCAAGGAATGGTTGAGGACTGGTGAATTGAATGAGGAGTTGAAAGTAAGAAATTTCATCTAGTTGACCATGCATTTTTTTCAATATTTGTTTTTACTAGCCTTTCCATTTTCTCACCAACTGGCCCACCATTGGTTTTGAGAGATACTTTGGATGTTAGTGAGAATTGACACTGCTTTGCATGCATAATTGATGCACATGATTTTTCATCATTTACACAGCAGTTGCGCAAAATTGGGTTTTGCTTGGCAATCTGACGCGCAGGTCAACTCACTGGCAATTTTACCCGCAGGCTGTCAGATTGCTAGCAATTTGACAGGACAAATGCTGGCCCTCAATCAGAATCAAGTTTTGCTTGGCAATCTGATGGGCAGGTCAGCTCATTGGCAATTCAACCCACAGGCTGTAAGATTGCCAGAAAGCTGACAGCGCAACTGCGGGCCCTGGATCAGCTCCCCAATGCCAGCCTGTGGGGGGACCGGCAAAACGCCATCAACCTGAGTTGACCCCTGATTTTCTGTCTGGATTTCTGCACACTTAGGTTGATCCATACTTTGAATCACTATGACCAATGAAATTGCCTGGGGCATCACTTATTGTGGATCTGTACAATCCCCCCAATGCCCTCAATGAATCCCACAAATTTTCTCTCCCTAATGAGCTTCTAGAAGATGAATAATAATACTTACTTCCTGGATTGCCATCTGCAAGGTGATTATGGTGTTGAGACCAAAACCTGAGAAAACAAGCAGGGCGAGTTGATGGTTGTTGAGGAAGGATAATGAATTTCAATTAGAGGATGAAAGAGAAGAAGTGAAAGAGTGAGAACAAACCTGAGAAAACAAGCAGAGTGAGTTGATGGTTGTTGAGGAAGGATGAGGAGAAAAACCTTCCAGCTTGTAGACTCAGACTATAAAGAGAGAGAGACATAGAGATGTCACAACAAGAGATATGTACATGACAGGTAGGAAGCACATGAGAAATGAAAATAAGGAAAAGAGGATACATGACAACTACATTGGCCTGGATACCTCAACATATGGCACCCACCCAAGGAGGTTGATGCGTACATTGATTTTTTGCTCCCCAGAGAGTATCCTGAGGTGGATTGGAATGGTGATTCTGAAGGAGGAAATGGCTGTCTGCTCACTAGTGAATCATGTGATGTTCCTGATGGAAATGAGTAAATTCCTGGCCCATATTACTTGAAGTTGCAAAGCTGTCTGCATATATTGATCCAAGTTAAGCTGATCCTGAAGAGTATGATGAATTCCTTGATGTAGTAAACTCCATATGTGGGGGCTTGATAAACGCACGCCCCTGGCGCACGCCCACGCCAGGGGTGTTTGGCGTGTTTTGACACCCCCGCCAGCCCAAATTGGTGGGTTTGGCGGGCACGCCAATGCCCTTTGGCGTGTTTCCAGGCACGCCAAGTGCCAATACCTTGGCATGCGTGAGAAACACACCAATGGGGATTGGTGTGCTTTAAAAGCACTCCAATCCCCATTGGTGTGCTTGTCAAAGGTGTGGAAATAATGGTGACCTCGGTGACAGAAACGGTAGGTTGCCCTGCTTCCTGGTTGGGTCGGGTGGTTCTTTGATTTCCTCTGCGGGATGAACAACTGTTAGCGGATAATCAACTGGATTCCCTGCAACACCTTATATGTAGCAAGGGGACCGTTCATCTTGCGTTTGTCTTCCTGATGCTGCCCTTCACAGTTCTGCTTGTCCGCACACGCTGAGAGTTGCTGAGAGAGTTCTAAAGCAAAGAGATTTCTTATATGCGCCGTAGTTGATAGCTATCTACTTCAATGATAAGATAGGATAAGATCCCGCCACCCTGGTACAACACTCTATTTATACAACAGTCCCCCCCCCAATCATGTCCCGCAAAACCCGGTACTGTCCCTGGAGCCCTACTCACCTGTCTCCTCAATCCCGCATTGCACTGCAGCCTGCCTCCCACTGCTATACCCCGTTGACCCCCGCAGCCGTCTGTTGCTTGCCTGCGCACGATTCTGCTCCATCTGCCCTCGCTCTGCTTGCGGGCCTGGCACCCCAAACCCCGTGGTTCCTCCTGGTCCCCTACGTCGCACATACTGCTCCTCCACCTCCACCAACACCACCCCCCCCCCTCCTTCACCTACCTACCTCCCCTCACCTCCACCTATGACCTCCCTCTTGCCACCCCGCCCCGCTACTCCTCCCCCACTCCGCACTCCTTCTCCGGCTCCCGCCCCCTCTTCTTCACAACCTCTTGGCGCCGCGCCCGCACCCGTTTCCTCGAGTCGCCATACCAGGCCACAATCCCCAAAAATGAGTACGAGTCCGGTGTCCCCCAAGCGGACCTCCTCCCGTTCCTGGAAGGTCAAACCTCGCTGGTCAAAGGTTTGTTGAAGAAGGCGGTGACGATCCCCGCCAAAACCCGCCGAGAAATGCTCCAAGAATTCCTGTCATACAGTGGTATATGACACTACAAATTTCCAATATGAACTGGTCATTCAGCCAGTTTCATAGCCTTTTGGTTAAGGAGCGTTGTCAGCCTCCCTGATGCCAAGGACAAGTCCCTCTAGCTACAGGAGGTGCAAGTATGAATGGAAAGAGTCATAAAACTCTGGGTAAGTTATAAGAGTTGCAATTCCCAAATAAGATGGGGGAATTGTGACGTAAAAAATAGGGAAAAGGGGTAATAATTATATTAAATAAATTTAATATAATTAAAACCAGAGGGGCCTGATAAATCAGGGGTGGTTTAGATCCCTCTAAGGTATCTTACAAATAAATGCAGAGGATCTAGGTACCTGGAACACTGGGGCCTGTTGACACAGGGGTGGTTTAATCTCAGGAATGGAAATGGGGGAATATCTTCAAGAAAAGGGTTATTACTTACTAGTAATAAACCTTGAGGGATCTTGGGGATATTCTGGGTGAAACTGGACAGTTTGAAGCGCTTGGATGGATGGATGGTGGAGCTTGATGGGCACTGTGAAGTTGTTGGGGAAGACAAGGCTAAAGAATAACTACTAAGGAGCTTACCAGACTGTTTAATAAGATGTGTATCTAAAGTAAATGGTGGTAAGTAATCTAGTGGGTATTTTAAAGCATGAGGAGCCTTCTTTGGGCGGTTGAAGAGCTCCTTAAATCTTCTTGAGTTCCCTCTGGGGACCCTGTAGGTATTATTGGCCAACTTGTGGGACCTTTGGACCACATTTTGGCCATGTTTGCTTTCCTGGTGACGCTTCAGCAGCCCCTGCTTTGAATACACGTCACAAATTGATTCTATTAATGTATTTTATTATTATTTATATATTTATACTGACTTAAAATCTATAGTACATTAGTACTGTTTGTTATAGATTTAATACTAGTGGCTTATTTGTATTTATAATAAGCCACAGTATTGTTTGTACTGTTTGTTCACTCAATATATTTTATTTATATGTATAATAAATAATACTATTCATTATATTTAATGATTTAGTCCCCAGTAATCTTCATTACATATGTAACATATGTAATGAGGTCACTGGGGTGTGTTTTTGCTGATTTGGGTGTACCTGAGTGACTGTGGAGTCCGCGTGCCAAGCCAAGAGCCTGTAAGGGGCTTAATGCTTGCGCGGGGGCTTATATCCCAACTTTGGCGCGGGCCTCAGTCACGCGGGTTGAACTTCAAGTTCTGCGGACTGCGGTACGCGGGGTTTGAGTAAAACACGGTGTATTTACACTATCTCCCCCAATTTACACAACACCTCATTTCTGTGACTGGAAATGGGGTTTAAGCATATGTGTATGTATATATAAGCATTAATTAATGCAAGTTGCCTTTTTTAAAGGTACTTGCTAATTTACATAGTGAAGGAGTGAGAATTAGGGGTACCTATGAGTGAGGTACCCTAGGTTATTTTTAGTGTAGATTCAGAATATCAAATAATATTCCAACTATTATTTGATAATCTACGTATTTTTATAACAAGTTTTGTACAAATCTTGTGACAGGTTGCTCTGTCATAGTAGCAAGCTGACAAGCGTAGTTCAGTTTGATTGGAAATGCTGAGTCATGACAGTAAACCGGCTAACCCTGCCTCGGGTTCAATGCGTGATCAGGACACCTCCAGCCTGTGACCATTGTCGAGGGTTTCCACCCGTTGGTAGCAAGATTGTAGTTATCTTTGAGCTTCACTTCTTTGAAGTTTGAAGATAAATTCAAAGATAACTTCGAAGCTGCTTTGAACGTCGAGGTTTGAAGCATCTCTATCTTTGAGGGAAGTTTCCCCGCAGTCTTGGTGGTTCCTTGTAGCGTCAAGAGTGTGTCTGAATATGGCTCCATGAGATTGACATGGGTTGGTGCCACCAGCCATAGCACATTCGAGACGAAGTGCCCTTAACCCCGGGGGTACTGTCATACGGTGGTATATGACACTACAAATTTCCAATATGAACTGGTCATTCAGCCAGTTTCATAGCCTTTTGGTTAAGGAGCGTAGTTCAGTTTGATTGGAAATGCTGAGTCATGACAATTCCACCAATCTTCCGCCGCGCTGCGCGCCCGCGTCCGACCCACTGTTTTCTTGGTCTGAGCGCTTCAGACTCCTCTTTTTTCACTTACTCTCTTGCTTGTATCTCTTACCACTGTTGTATTCCCCTATGCTGAAATACTATGTGCCATATGCTTGCCCCCGCTAACCTGAGACAAACCCCTGTGCCAAATTGAGTTACTTGAGAGGAACCAAAAAAAACAAGTAAGTTAAAAGTGCCCGGATCGCCCCGGATTGAGAACCACTTAGTCCCTGCACTTCCATTTTTTTTTCTTTTTTTTTTTTTTTACGCCCGCAACTTGAGATACTAAATCCTGAAACTGAGATTGAACCTTTGATAAAAACTTGAAGAACTGATAACTTGATGAAACTGATAACTTGAGGAAACTGATAACTTGAGAGAAATACCACACCGCAATCCTGAGAAAAAGAGAAACCACACCCGCAACCTAAAGATGAGAGAAAGAAACCGCGCCCGCAATCTATTGAATCCTGAAACAAAAAACCCAACCCGCCCGCCGAGGTCCAGATGGAATTCCGCACAATTCCCCGTGCCCCTTGCCCTCCTGAATATATAACAAAGAAAACCAGTAAACCCATTCACAAACACAACTGCATCCTGCTTTAGGGTGACTGACATCCTGGGGTGGCTAGTTTATCCGGCTGTAGACCAGCTAGCGCACCCCCTCACCAATTAAGACTTGGCCTATGGCCCCCATCCTCCCCCCGCTTTTGGCCGCTGTGAGAACTAATTTGGGACAGATGGCAGTTCTGCGAGGGGGAAATAACAATAGACTATTCCAACTAGGTAATACTACTGTTACGGGTGGTTTGAAAGACCTGCCCCGCTGTTATACTACACAGAATTCTTACAACAAAATTTATTTACTTGTTGTGGCGTAATAAAGGACCTATGACTGTTTTTTAATTTCTTGATAACAAAAAAGACCAGAAACTAGAAAACAAGAGATTAGACTAAAGAAGACTTTTGAGAGAAACGATAACACAAGACAAACCCTTCTCAATTGATGTAGTATCTAAGATATGCTTTTAAGATGATTGAGACAAGACTAAGCTTGTAGATGAACTGAATAGATTATAGAAGAAACATTAGTGAGTCGAGTTTTTATGAGAAAAGATGAGTGAGAAACAAACCCTAGATAATTTAGGTCTAAAGTGAATGATGATGTTTTTTATGAGATGAACAGGATCAAAGGCTAAGAAGAAACTGAGAACAATATGAACAGGAGTAAGTAATGAGATTGTATGAAAGAGTGAAATGTGGTGATTGCATTTCTCACCAAGTTGGAAGCTATTGAAGGCTTTCCAATGCTAAAGCTTCTTCAGGAGTTTCTTGAGTTGAGTTGATCTTGATGATTTGATGAGCGACTTCGAGATGGACAATTGATGAGGGAAGTGAAGAAAGAGGAGAGGAGTGACCGGTACTTTTTGAGTTAGGTTATGAGTGAAAATTACAATGAGGTTTCACACTTATGTCACGAATGAGGAAAGAGCTGAGACGCAGATTCAACACCCCCCTCAACTTGGTGAGTAATGCACTAAGAAGCATTTCTCTCGCAGTCTGTTAAGGGATTCAACATTGCTTGATTTCCTTAAAGTGTTGGCAATCATCTCTTCTGATGGTATTAGCATTACATTGATTTCATTTTTATTTCTAAGAATCCTCAGCCACTTCATCTTGATGTCCAAATGCTTGGTCTTTGAATTCGAGCCAAAATTCTTTATCTTTTCGTCTAGTCCTTGATTATCAATGTGAAACGTTGACGGTTCTAGATCTTCATTCCACAGCTCTTCTACCAGGAATTTTATCCACTGATTCTCCTGCACGCCGTCCGATAGGGCGTTCAACTCGGCTTCTGTAGATGATAGGGCAATGTTTCGTTGTCTCTTGCTGTTCCAAGATACTGGGCATTGCTTCCAGAAACAGATTGAGCCACTGCGCGAAAGACGAGTTTCAATGTCGTCGGCCCAAGTGGCATCAGTGAAATGTTGTATGGAATTAGGACCGTCATGGTTTGGGCGAAGCGTCAGGTGTAGGTGTCGAGTGCCTTTGATGTACTTCCAACAATGAATCAGTTCTTTCCAGTGGTTGATACTGGGGTCATTGTTGTAAGTAGAGAGGATGGAAACGGCAGGGGCTAGATCGGGTCTAGTACGGCATGAAAGATAGTTCAGAATTCCTGTAAATGATTGATAATTGATGTTCAGTTTAGCGAATTCGATTTTTTCCTCCTCGCTCGCTGGCTTAAGTTGAACCGACACAGAGAGAGGAGTGTTTACAGCTTTACAGTCAGCTAATCCTAACATATCGAGTCCCTTCTCTATCAGTTTCTCTTGAGACAAAGAGATTGAGTCTTTGGTTATATCGACATCCATTCCAAGCAGTGTGTCCGGTTGATGAGCACTTGAGTTGGGAAATCGAAGCATGAACAGGTCTTCAAAAATGTCTACATTCCCTACCACGATCAAATTGTCTACATGGAAAAATATAACTGATTTTTTGTCCTGATGAATATAGAGGCACGGATCGGAAGTAGATTGAACGTAGTTGATTTCCTCGAACCACATTGTGAGAGTATTGTACCAATTTGCAGGTGCTTGCTTGAGTCCATACAAGGACTTCTTTAGGCAAAGAAAAGGAGCATTCCTTGAAGATCCCTCAGGCGTCTTGATGTATAGCTCTTCTTTTAGTGGGGCGTACAGAAAAGCACTCTTGACGTCAAATTGTCGAATCGGTAGATTCTTATCAATAGCATACATGAGAACAACAAGTAGAGTGGTGAATTTACCCGTTGGAGCAAATGTATTCTCGTAGTCTTCCCCTTCTATTTGAAGATATCCTTGAATACATAATCTCGCCTTCTTTCTTTCTTTTGCTGAAAGGGTAGCGGGTTTGGTTTTGAAAATCCACAGTGTTCGAAGGAAGGAGGCAGGAGTGTCAAACATGTCTTCCCAGACTTCATGATGTTCAATGTTGGTAAGTTCATCGTTTGCAGCTTCTAACCACTCGTCACCATCTGTAGACTTCATAGCACCCTTGTATGTTTTCGGATCTGAAGTTAAATACGAGTACTTTGTCGGTTTGACTACCGAAGTACGTTCTCGGAGTACTCTTGCAGGCTCGACTTCAGGATTTGGACTATCAGCAACGTCTTCATCACTGTTGTTCGATGTAGAGTCAGCTAGATCTTCATGTGTATCCTTCTCTACAATCAGATTGTTCTCATCTTCAATCGTGATATCCCAGTCAGAAGTAGTTCGTTCTGGTGTTGAGTATTCTAGAAAATTAACGTTCTTCGTGTCTACGATTTTCCCTTCATCCGAAAGAACGCGGTACGATCTCAATTCGTCGTTGTATCCAATAAGTCGCCCCAGTTTGCCTTTTGGTTTCAGTTTTGAATAAGATTGTTCCGGAAGGATCAAATAGGACAAACGATTGCCAATCGGATAGAAATAGCTGAGGGGAAGCGAGCAATTTTTGAACGCCTCGAAAGGTGACTTGTTTGATTGATGTGTAGGGATTTGATTCAAAGTCAGAGAGCTGACTTTTGCTATCTCACTCCAAAATTTCCTATCAATACCTGAATCTTCTAAAATTGTCCTCATGGATTCTAATATTGTTCTGTTGAAGCGCTCCGCCAGACCGTTTTGTTGTGGAGTATACGCGTTGGACGTACGTTGCTTGATTAGGTGAGACAGGCAGTAGTCCTTTAGAGTGGAGTTTAGGAACTCTGTACCTCGATCAGAATGAAAAGTGCACGGATAGTATCCAAATCGCTTGGCTTCAACGTCTACCAAGTATGAGATAGTGTCTGGAGCATTGTTTTTGGCTTTGATGGGAATGGCAGCACAAAATCATGTGCAGCTGTCGACCACCGTCAGGATGTATTTATTCCCGTCGTACAATTGAGGCCATATTGGGCCTATGAGATCAAAGTGTAGTTCTTCAAAAGGCCTTGACGCGGGTTTGTGAGTTCGTTTGAAAGAGGCCTTGGTTATTTTTGCTACCGCACATGATTCGCAGTTGTTTAGCAATTTAAGAGGGATTCAGAGCTTCTTTCTTATTCTGTGATAACTAACATGTCCGAGTGACTTGTGAATAAATTCAGCTGAGGACAAGTGACTCGAGTGATTCAACAGATCGAATTCCAGGCTGGGAAGATTTCCGATGTAATGACCGCTCATTTTCATTTCATCATGTTTACGAATATCAAAAGAAGTTTTATAGAATTGAGCATTGTAGTCGTCTAGGATAAGACATCGAACTGATAGAAGATTTACAACGAGATTTGGAATAAACAGAACATTGTTTAGAAAGATTTCGCCGTATTTGTTTTTTAGACGAATCGATCCTATTCCTTCTATCTTGAGTTGGTCTAGAGATGAGCTCGTTTGTACGCAACCTAATTCTTTGAATTCTAGAGTGTGAAAGAGATCACGATTCGAAGTCATGTGAGCTGACAATCCGGAACCTAGGATGAACAGATGCGGTGACTTGGACAGTGACGAATGAAAGCTACTGACAGAGGACTCGGGTTTTGAAAATGAGCTGGACGTTTTTCAGGGTATATCGTCCAGCAGTTTTCTTTAGTGTGATTTGCTTCAGGATTATGCGCCCCTCTACAAAATCTCTTTGAGTCGTCCGTGTACAGAGTAATCGGATTGGATTTAGTTCCATTTTCATTCGTGCGGTTTTCTAAATTGTACTCGTGTACTCGCAAGTGTTCAAAGACCATTTTGATTGTTGGGTCCTTGTCTGAATGAGTTATTTGATTAACTATATCATTCATATCGCTAGGGAATTTGTTGATGACCATGTGACCAATGGCATCATCTGTGAAGTTTGAGCCAACTTCGATGAGTTGTGACTGAAAGTTTTTCATAGAAGTGATGAATCCAGATACATCGTTTGGAGTGTATGGCGCTCGAAGAAACGACTGAAAGACTCTGGACTTGTTCAATGCTTGATTAGAAGCAAAAAACTTCACAATCAACAACCATATGAGTTTTGAGTTGTCCTCGTTATTCACATCAACTACATTAGCTTGGACGTTTGATTCAAGTTTCGCAACTAGGATGGCCTTAAGAAAATGATTTTCTTCGTCGGATAATTTGATTGAATCCGTCGTTAAGGCATTCTTGAGTTTGACTACATCCAAAAAGTTGAAAACTCTTTGTCTCCAGTGGGTGTAGTTATCCATCGTGAGCAAAGGAATTCCCTCGATGACTGTCTTGAGAACCGATGGATTGACTGAGTCCATTTTTAGTCGGCTGTTCTAGATTAGGGATTTCTGGTCTTTTCGTTTTTTTTGTTGAACGCAAGTGGTATCTTCGGTTTCGACTGTTAATCGTAAAGGACCTATGACTGTTTTTTAATTGCTTGATAAAAAAAAAGAACAGAAACTAGAAAACTAGAGATTAGACTAAAGAAGACTTTTGAGAGAAACGATAACACAAGACAAACCCTTCTCAATTGATGTAGTATCTAAGATATGTTTTTAAGATGATTGAGACAAGACTAAGCTTGTAGATGAATTGAATAGATTATAGAAGAAACATTAGTGAGTTGAGTTTTTATGAGAAAAGATGAGTGAGAAACAAACCCTAGATAATTTAGGTCTAAAGTGAATGATGATGTTTTTTATGAGATGAACAGGATCAAAGGCTAAGAAGAAACTGAGAACAATATGAACAGGAGTAAGTAATGAGATTGTATGAAAGAGTGAAATGTGGTGATTGCATTTCTCACCAAGTTGGAAGCTATTGAAGGCTTTCCAATGCTAAAGCTTCTTCAGGAGTTTCTTGAGTTGAGTTGATCTTGATGATTTGATGAGCGACTTCGAGATGGACGATTGATGAGGGAAGTGAAGAAAGAGGAGAGGAGTGACCGGTACTTTTTGAGTTAGGTTATGAGTGAAAATTACAATGAGGTTTCACACTTATGTCACAAATGAGGAAAGAGCTGAGACGCAGATTCAACACGTAAGAATTTATGATAGAGAAAACTATGAG
This sequence comes from Puccinia hordei, assembly GCA_007896445.1. NCBI lineage: Eukaryota > Fungi > Basidiomycota > Pucciniomycetes > Pucciniales > Pucciniaceae > Puccinia > Puccinia hordei. Next base: position 124,413 of record RDRW01000225.1, on the reverse strand, counting down.
TAGCAATCCCTATCAGACTAGATCAGATGGTTGTTTAGCAGAGAAAAGATATGTATGTTCTGGGGTGGACGATGAATCAATGTGAACTATTCAAGTTGTATTGCCTTCTTTCTTAACCTTCAGCTAAGAGAGCAAAGTGATGAAAGACACGTTTGCTTTTTCTTAAGAGCACACCAAAAAGGGGCACCCTTGATTGGGATCACTACTGGATGCTATGAGTTTTTGTGCAACTACCAAATAGAATTACTTCCCAAAAACTGGCAGGATTTTCCTTCTTGGGGGGAAAAACCTCCCCTTTATATAGTAAAATATGAGGCATTTTTAGCTGGTGAGTAAAAATATGAGGCATTTTAGCTGGTGAGTCCTAGACAAGCATGTGATGAATCATGTGACTATACATGTGACTCTACGTGTGACTATACATGTGACTCTGTGTGTGACTATACATTAAACTCTAACTATGAACTTATGTGTGACTATACATTAAACTCTAACTATGTAATTATAGTTTAAAAAAAACTGATTTTATCCTGACTGGGTTTTGTCTAAGTGCAGCTGGCCCTGTGGTTGTTCAGAGAGTGGCTATGGGTTAAATACCCGGCAGAATCCAATTTGCCCATAAAAAAACTAGTAATATCCCTCCTTTTTGATATAACACTATGCTTTTATGTGCTTTTGATACTTGAACACATTTAGCACACCACACCGCTGTCCTCAGCAGTTTTTTCCTTGCACTTCGCCGCAAAGAACACTCACCGGCCACCTCTTCATTGGTGTCGGGAGAATCCGCTTGACCCGCCTCATTGGCGGGTGGCTCCGACAAATTGGCTCCAAATCCGAATCCTCATCATACTTGTCTTCAGATCCTGAAACAAGGGTTTCATCGAGAGACGTCTATCCCCGAGCATAGAACTGCTTCACGTGAGATGCCGCTGCCTTCTGCTTCAACAGGGTTCCGTCCAATTCTTCCAACTGACAACTTCCCCCCGGAAATTTGCTGACCACGCAATAAGGTCCGTTCCAACGGTTGGCAAAAAGCTTCCCCCACTGGGTTTCCAAGGTCCAATTGTACAGAAGGACTAGATTGCCCTTCCGTAACGGGTCCCGCAACCGGTGAGCGCAACGCTCGTCCCAATAGCGGACCAACTTTCCCAAGATTCCCGCAACCGCTTTGCTGCCTTCGCAACAACCTCCTCTTGTCTGAGAAGTTGCTCCGCCCGCACCTCCAACAATTCTTCCGAAGTTTTCACCTTTGTGGTAATCCATACCTTTTCACATGCAATCATCAACAACTTACATTTCCTCTTACATATACTTCATTATTATTACATATTCGGATTCTACATACAAAACTACCCCTAGTCACTCACTCAAAGTACCCCTGATTTCCCTTTGGTTCAGAAGTTATTGGCATTTTTAGAATATTACCACTTATAATTACATAACTTTACCAATACTACAACCCCATAGGATATTATACAAGGTATTGAATTATAAATATACAGTACATAAATAAAACACAGACATTACATACTTTTCTTTAGTTTATATCTTCTTTGGTATTAAGTTGTACAGCACAGTCATTTATATTACATAGTTACATCTTCTGCCTTTATCATCCTTTTTGGTTTCTAGTCACATTACATTCCTTATATACATAGTTACTAGCTACATTGGCTCATCTTTCTTACACTATCACTACTCTCTTTTGGTTGTATACCTCTGAACACATTTCCCCTTTCTCTTTACTGCCAGGATTAGCCATCTTGTGCCCTTTTGTATAAGTAGAACTCCCCTTAGTTCTATGGATAAATCATGCACCCCCCCTTTGACCAAAGTACAGTTTACATTTACCTTTACCTTTAAACCTTTACCTTTAACCCTTTTACATTTACTTTTGCATCAACCTTTACACCAATAACAATTATAACATATACCCTTTTACTCTTTCTCAGTGCTTTTCTCACTCCTCAAAGGTCCCTGCCTCAGATTGATTAAAACAACCTAAGTTCCCATTAGTAACAGCAGTCTAAGGATTAGTAGAAATATAGCCACACCTCTTTCTTTCTTTTTCTTAGTGAAACCCTTTCCCCTCAGCTTTAGTCAAGAAGGGCAGCCTCATCAGCACCTGTAGCTTCAACATCTTCTACTTACTAGATTTGTTGTCTATTTCCCCTTCAAGCTCTTTCCTGATCCTTTAGGAGTTCCACAAGTGGTGTCCCAACAGTGGCTTTATTTCCTTCAGTTTTAATCTTTCAGTCTTAGTTTCCTGCTACTACACCAACTTACAATTTCAAATCACTTCTATCATACCTAATCCCTTCATTCCATTTCTAAGTGCATCACCTATAAATAAAACCCCTAAAAACATATCTTCCTGTTAGTTCCTCTACATATCACTTCCTCATCTCTCCACTTACTTTCCAACATGTCCAGCCCTCAACAATCCCCTGCCCTGAACATCAGCAACAACCTTGGAGAAACCTCTGGCCTCACCCAAGGATCAGCCCTCAACAACCCCAATACCTCTAGGCCTGCTGCTCCATTCCAACTGGCCAACCCTGGCTCATTCACTCACTACAGAAATAACCCTGCAAGCTCAGAAAGCTCCCATTTGGAAGGATCCAGGCATCAGTCCCCAACCCAGCAAGCCTCAGACAGGATGAACACCCACTTTTTGGAAAGAGAAGCTGTAATGCCCAAGTACCAAGGACCAACCAAGGCTGTCAAGATTAAACCATTGGACAAGGAACTGTACTTTGATGGAACCAACATGCCTGTGGAGAAATTCATTAAAAGGTATGAGAATGCTGGATCAGCTGATGGAGCTTCCTCTAGGGACCTGGCCATGCAAATAATTTCTTTTCTCAAAGGAATGGACTTAAAGGATGAAGTAGAAGAGATGACTGGCCATGAGGACTTGGACTGGGAGGCCTTGAAGAAACAACTCTTGGACAGATATGGATCACCTCTTCCCCTGGTGAAGTATACCAAGCAAGACCTAAAGAAGCTCAACTACTCTACCATCCAAGCTGGAGGAATCAAGACCCTGGAGGAATTCAAAACATTCAGGACTAAGAATGAGGTAATAACTAACTATCTTTTCAGAATGGGACAGACATCACATGTGGAGGAATCTAGGGAAATCTTATTGGACTCACTCAGCCCAGAATTGGAATCTTCAGTCACCAAGGAACTCATCAGGGACAACAAGATGCTAGCCTCAAAGGATGGAGGTGATATTCTTCCAAATACCCAGGTCCTGGTCACCTACATACACAGGGAGGTTCAGTCAGCTTCAGTAATGGAAAGAAGGAAGACATCCAGGAAAGATATCAGTCAGGAACCAGTCAACACACCTTCTATAGCCCCACCAGTCAAACTCCCACCTGTATACAAATCCCCAGCTCCAACCACCTCTAATTCCACAGATCAGAAACTGGACTCCCTCATTAAGCAATTTGCAGCTCTCACTGCTGGAAAATCTGCCCCACCTCATTTTTCTGGAAATCCTTCTGGACAAGCATATGGACCAAGGAACCCAGACTTCAAGTGCTTCTACTGCTTCCAACCAACCCACACAATCACCAGATGCAGTCTCTTAACCTATGATGAATCAGTTGGATCAGTTCTCAAGGATGGAAGAGGATTCAAACTTCCAGACAGCTCACCAATTCCCTGGGATTCCAGTAGGCCAATCAAATCAGTTGTGGATAAATTTATCAAGGATTCCTCAGAGGCCACTACATCATTTGGACATATATCTTCCTTTGGCCAACTAGAGGAAATGGACCCAGAAATCCAAGGATTCTATGAAGCAGACCTAGGGAAAAGGTGTAAGCCCTGCTCCTCACAGGCTTACACAAAGCTGTCACTAGATTACATAAGCTGTTTCTGTCTTGTATTTAGTCTCACCATTTCCCTTTACCTAGACAGCAGAGATCTTTCTCTCCTGTCTAGGTAAGTACCCTTCCTTCCATCCTTCTCTTCTCAATTCCTTTCCTCATTGTCCTTCACTTGTAGATACTGAAGAGAGATCTTTCTCTCCTGTCTAGACTGCAATTAATCCGACTTTGGTACTAGAATCCCTTCCGCGGGAGCTATTGAGCTCCTTTTCTAGTGCCTCTCCGACAGCCAGTGAAGGATCAGAACGTGATCCTTACAAAAGGACTAGAGGAAACAAGGACCAAGAGGAAGAATCAGATAAAGGAAAGAGGACCAAGAAATACCAGGAAACTTTAATGGACATGGATCAACAGGACTTACTCAGAATGGCTACCTCTTCCCCAGGCCCCAGTTCCAGGTTCCCTTCCAATCCTCAGAATACTAAAGTCAGGTTCCAATCCAGTGAAGAATCAGAAAAACCACCCAAGGACAAGGCCCCAAGGAAGACTTACTTGGAAAAGACTCTGGCCAAAGAATACCCAGGAATGGAAGAAGAAACAGCTGGCAGGATTCTGAAAGCCATTGTACCACTCACAGCAGGAGAAATATGCGCCATAGCCCCAGGAGTGGTGGACCACATCAAGAAAGGATCAGTAACAGAAGATTGCCAGTGGACCCAGATATAACAGGAAACTCTGCAGCATTGGAGGAAGGAGATGAGGAGGAAAAGGATTCAGTAACCCATTACTCTTGCCCTTTAGGATATGTCAAACTCACCATATCTGGAAAAACCTTTGAAGCCCTTTTGGACACTGGATCCATGGTCAACATCATCCCTGAAGAAATGGCTCATCACCTTGGATTAGTTATAACAGAAAAACCAATGAAGCTCAAAGGAATTGGAGGCCACCACACTGGAATAATTGGGATTGCTGAGAAGGTGGAAGTACTTGTGGGAAGAGTGACCAAGCTTGTTCATTTCTGGGTGGCCAGAGGAGGAGTTCAGTTCATAGTTGGAAAACCTTTTTTAATGGACATTTCAGCAACCATCAAATACAATGGACCTAGGGAAGAATCACTCTCAATAATGGAAAAAGGGCAATATTACCTGGTACCAATCCTTCTCCCCATCCATCACAAATGGGAAACATCTCTTCCAGTCAACCTTGTTACCAGGGATTTTTTGGACCAAGGGCAGAACTTCCATTTCTCCAAATAGGGGAATGGGACCTGCCAAAACAACCATTAGAAAATTATGCCCCTTCCTTTTCAGAATCTCATATCACCTGTGCAGCAAAATATAAATCAACACTAAAAAAAATCAAACCAGTCAATCAACCTATGCCCCTATCACTCAATCCACCTCTTTCCAGGCCAGAACTGTCTAGAGATCCATATGCCACCCCTTTAAACCCAAATCCTACAGAATTCATACCTACAACAAAGATCACACAAGAAAGACTGGATCTCATTAACTTTGGCCCCACTGGATGGCTGTCAAAGGAAGAACACAAATTATTAGTATGGGTCATTACCCTCAGGCAGGCAGCTTTGGCCTTTTCAGAAGAAGAAAGAGGACTACTGAAACATACCTATGGACAACCTTATATCATCCCATGCATCCTAGTTTAACTGGGATAAACTCAACCTAGGCAATTATGTTGGCAGTGCCGCATCAACTAGGAGTTCGAAGAACACCCCCCACAACACGTGTTGCAGCTTCCGCACCACCTTGGTGACCCCGCACAGCTCAAGCTTTGGCTGAGATTCTTGCAACTCGGTTTCCATGAAAGTGATTGACTTGTAGAGAACCGGCCAATCCTTCCCGTCCTCCTCTTGAGTCAGCACACCTCCCGCACCAAATTTGCTGGAGTCGACCGCCAGCCAAATCCCATCCTTCCCGTAGTCAAGATCCTTGAGCGTGATCTCCCTACCAACAATCTCCTTCAGCCGAGTGAACGCGCAATTGCATTCCTCGGTCCACTTCCACTCCGTCCCTTTGCGAGTGAGCCGCCTCACCGGGCTTGCAATCTCCGCAAACCGCTTGATGAACATCCGCACATAACTACACAACCCTCAAAACTGAAGGATGTGAGTTACGGTTTTCAGAACTGGCCACTCCAAGACTTTGTTCAACTTAGCCCAAGTGATGCTCCTCCCGCAAATTGAGACTTCATGAAGGACTTCCAAAGCCGGAACGCAGACCGCAAACTTCTTCCCGGAAACCGTAAGACCCAAGGTCTCAATTCGGAACAAGATCCACTCCAAAGTGACCGCATACTCCCAAATGAACCGCCTGATGTCCGGGTTGTCCACCAAGATCGCTCCCCCGTAATCAGACTTCGGTCCCTTGATGCCCGCGTCGTCAATGAAGATCTGGACCTGATGAGGCAAGTCGTCCTGGAGGATCCACGCCATCTGCGCTTGGTACACCGCTACCGAGTTGGTGGCTCCCTGCGGAAGACGAGTCAGCTGCATCCGCCCCAACCAAGTCTCAAAGGCCGTGAGTGGCCGCGACTCGGGGTGCAATTCCCGCTGATTGTACCCGCCCATGACGTCAACCAACCCATAACAAACCCGTCCTGCCATGGACTTGAAAAACTCATTGACGGGCGGAGGAAGCCCTGCATCCAGAATGGTAAACTTGTCCCATCCTGTTTCAGCACCGGAAAAATTGGGCTGGAGTAGCTTGAACAAGACTGCTCATACAACCCCGTCCGCACCCGCTCCCGTACCAACTCAGTGAAGGTATTGCGGATAGCCGCGGGAACCGGAATTGGCTTGATCTGCCACGGTTCATGGGGTATCACCGGAATCCGATAAGGCTCCCCTATCCCCCTGTCCAACAGCCCACGCTCCTCAGGAGAAAAAGCCAAAGCCCTCGCCCACAAGGTGACGACCTGGGCTAAGAGCTTCCACTCTTTCTGGCTCACCCACCCCGGAGGTCCGAAATTGAGACTTGCCATCCGTTCCTCCGTGATACGCTCCGTCGGCACAAAATCCGGAGGCCAAACCCAAAGTGGGGTAAGATAGGGATCTCTCCCCCACTGGATAAGCTTCAGCGGTGAGCTCAAGCCTTGCAGCATTAGCTCATTCCGCGGCCTGACCCTCTGTAGAACAATGCCCTCTTCCGCTGAGATCCTGCGGACTGGGAAACCAAAAACTCTTGATTCACTCACAACCGTGACCCTCTTTAGAACAATGCCCTCTTCCGCTGAGATCCTGCGGACTGGGAAACCAAAAACGCTCGATTCACTCACAACCGTGGCACTGTAAGAAGCCGCTTTCGACTCTTCACTGTACGTGATTCTTGGGTCACTAGACACAGGACCTTATGTCCTGGGAGACAGCATTCTAGAACCTGGGTGTATTGCTAGCTCAGTAAAGAATTAAGTCAATGGTCTCTCTATACAACTGTTTTTAGATAAAGGATGAAAGAGAATAGAGAAAAGAAGAATGAGTGAAATGTTATTGACTCACCTAGCTCAGTAAAGAATTAAGTCAACGGTCTCTACTGAGCTAGGTGGGGTGCGGGGGAATGTGAGAATACGTAGTGAGTCCGGTGTTTGATTATGTAATCCTGTTGGTTGGTGAAGCCCGCGCAAGGGGGGTTTACAGGCACAAGGTAGGGTTTCTCAAAACGTAGTAGATACCCTTGGCGGTGCACAATTGGGAGGACTTACTTCTCCACTGTTTGCCTCCACCCCAAAAGAACCTTCCTCCGCTCTCCCCTCCAAAACCTCCCCTTCTTCGCCCCAAACCTCCGTCTCCTGATGCGGACCAAACTCCTGAGATTCCCGCCTATGATTGGACGGAAAAGGATTGCTCACGTATGTGGCACTTGGTAGGGTTTTTTGAAAGGTAGTAGAAACCCTTGGTGGTGCACAATTGGGACCACTTACTTCTACACCTTTTGCCTCCGCTCCATCGTGTTCCTCCTCCATCCCCTCACTCCACACCTCCACTTCATCTTGCGGACCAACTTCCTGATATCTCTGCCTATGGCCTGACAAAACGGAATTGCTCATGTATGTGGCACTCGGTAGGGTTTTTTGAAAGGTAGTAGAAACCCTTGGCGGTGCACAATTGGGAGGACTTACTTCTAGACTGGTTGCCCCCGTTCCATCGCTTTCCTCCTCCATTCCCTCTCTCCAAACCTCTGGTTACGAGTGCAGACCGACTTCCCAGGACTTCCTCCTATGACCAGATGAAAGGGATTCGCTCACGTACGTGGCACTTGGTAGGGTTTTACGAATGGTAGTAGAAACCCTTGGAGGTGCATAATTGGGAGGACTTACCATTGGGTCTTTTGCCTCCGTCCCATCATCCCCTATTCCTTCCCGCTCTTTAGGAGTTGACTGTCCGCACAATGCTAGAGCTGACATCGCGCGGATTGACCGGCCGACACCTAAAAACCCCGTGCCAAAGGGGAAGCCTCCTGCTTCTCCCTCCCTCGGCACTCATCCTCCCCCCCATCTGGTCCCAGCCGGGTCTCCCATTGTCCGCTTGACGGCCAACAGATTGTCGTTGCGAACCGACGCCCTCGGGAGTCCGCCACAGAAAGGACCTCCTCCTTGCGGACCAAATTGAACTGAAGACCAGGCAAACAAAAACGGCCGTCCAAGGATGAATTTGGAGGACCTTACCACCAAGAACGAGACCCTCCGCCTGGTCTTTGCCACCTCCACCCGCTCACTCTCCACCACTCCCGCCACCTTGCACTCATGGCCGCCAATTCCTCGCAAGCCAATGTTGGCTTGTCGGGTAACAAGATCCGTGTCCTGAGCCACCTCTGCCGGCAAAAGGTTGACCATCAACCCGCTGTTGATCATCGCCCAAACTTGCTGATCCCCGATGGTCATCTGAACATAACCAAGGGGGCAGGAGATGGAGTCCGAAGGAAACTCCTCCGGGTGATATTGGCACAAATGTTTGGCCTCCGCTGAACTCACATCAAACGCCACCCAATTACATTCCGCCTTGAGGCCCGCACTCTCCTTGAGAGACGCTATGAGCTCTTCCGCCATCAGAGGGGAAACCAAAGCCAACTCTTTGATGGAAAGAGTCAGCGGGCCATCCCCGTTCAGAGCGCGCTTGGCCAACTCCGCTGCCTTCTTCTTCCCAGTGGGCACTGCCATTCCTCCAGGCTGCAAAACTTCCTTTGCCTTACCCTTCTTTGGAGGGTCCACATCCATGCGGTTGTACCCGCCGTAGCGGGCCGTCACCTCATTGGATTGGATGGCCCACACCTCCGATTGGACAGCCGGGGGTGTCCATCCAGACGACCCAACAGCTATACCCATTGAGGATTTGACCGCCACCTTTGGGCCTTCCGCCGTCTCCCGCCGCCGCTGCACGGCCGCCTGAATAGGTTCACGCAATCTAGGGAGGAAATAATTGCCATTATAGATCCTCACCCGCCTACCATTTAAGTCGTCCGTCAACTCTTGACATCAAGACTTATAATGGGTATTCAACCCGCAATACGTGCAATGAAGCCCTGGAGGCCCGCTGTGCTGACCGTCAGCCGGTGCCAACAATTGGGGCTGCAACTCCTGTTGGACCGTCTTCTGCATGAACAAAAAAAGCTCCTTCAAAGTGTCAGCCAGCTCCGCCACTTCAGCGGGCGCCACCGGCTCCAGGTTCCGGGAAGAGATCACCGGCCCGATTCCGCTCGAGATTGCCACCCCCGAATTCTTGGCCACCAACTCCATCATGTTGAATTCCGCCCGGACCGCTCCCCTAAGCAACGCCAAGTTGAGCAACAGGGTACCCCCATCCCTTGACCGCCGAATGAGGTTCTGATTGTACAGCCTCTGCTGCACCCGCTCTTGAACCGGCGTGGCGAGCCCCTTGAAGAAGCTCCACTTGACCAAAGCCGGTTCCCCAATGATCACCTCATTGTGGTTAAGGTACTTCATGATGCAATCAAAGGAAGTGACGTACTCATCAAACGCCCTTCAATCGTTGACCCCTTCTGAAGCCACCTTGCTCGACACGAGATTCTCAAAATCCGCCTCCCAATACCGTTGCTGACGCGGACCCCACTTCTCCAACATCTCCTCCCTCAGACGCTCCCAGTGCTTCACCTTGTACCCCTCCATCTCCTCCACATCGCGCAACTCTTCTTTGGACTGAATGAAGTTGACAATTTGACAAACCTTGTCGCCATCCGACGCCCCTTTGGTTTCCGCCGCCAACTCGAAACAACTCAGGAATCAATCAACCACATCAACACTGAATTGGACTGCGGGAAAATCCCGCGGCCAAATCTTGACGCCCGTCGGTGGGTCCGACGCCAACCCTCGCCTCCTCACCCCTACTGGCGCTTCACCAGCCACCTGCTTCCCGTTCCGTCGTCCATGTTGACCTCCAACGTGATGCCGTAGGTACCCAAACCTCCCTTTGGAGGGGGTGGGACAAACTTGGCGGTGGGGAGAGTGAACTTGGAAGAGGACGCTCCGCCCGACGCAGTTGTAGGCAGATAAGTGTCAGAACCACTCATCCTCGAACGATGATAAACGACATATAAAAAAATAAAAAAAATTAAGACGTCTTGACCCGTCCGCAGGTTGGAAACAGAAAGAATTTCCCGGCCAGACCCCCAATATGTGGAAATAATGGTAACCTCGGTGACAGAAACGGTAGGTTGCCCTGCTTCCTGGTTGGTTTGGGTGGTTCTTTGATTTCCTCTGCGGGATGAACAACTGTTAGCGGATAATCAACTGGATTCTCTGCAACACCTTATACATAAAAAGGGGACAGTTCATCTTGCGTTCGTCTTCCTGATGCTGCCCTTCACAGTTCTGCTTGTCCGCACACACTGAGAGTTGCTGAGAGAGTTCTAAAGCAAAGAGATTTCTTATATGCGCTGTAGTTGATAGCTATCTACTTCAATGATAAGATAGGATAAGATCCCGCCACCCTGGTACAACACTCTATTTATACAACAGTCCCCCCCAATCATGTCCCGCAATCCCCGGTACTGTCCCTGGAGCCCTACTTGCCTGTCTCCTCAATCCTGCATCGCACCGCAGCCTGCCCCCAACTGCTATACCCCGTTGACCCCCGCAGCCGTCTGTTGCTCCCCTGCGCATGACTCCGCTCCTTCTGCCCTCGCTCCGCTTGCGGGCCTGGCTCCCCAAACCCCGTGGTTCCGCCCGGTCCCCTACGTTGCACATACTGAAGCGGCCTTTGTCCGCTCAACCAATTGTCCGCGCCAACTATAGAATGTCGCATGCTGCGCCCCGTGCTTTTCCCCGCGGAATTTCCAATGTCATTTTGAAAGTACCCCCTTACCTCAGCCTCAGGCTGCCGCTGAGCCCGCGGCTGCGGGCTCAGATTCAGTGCTGCACCTCTGGTATATAAGTTCTCCCACAACGGCCCACATGCACGCCAACATACATGCAGGTGGTCCCGCACGCCCAGGCCTATGCCCTATGGGAGACTTATACAGTCTCCCATAGGCCAACATGCTGGTTATACAGCCTCAATTGGGGAGGGGTTCCTCCCCAGACATGAGGTTGTATAGCCTCATGGCTGGGGAGGAACTCCTCCCCGGCGATGAGGCTGTATAACCTCATGGCTGGGGAGGAAATCCTCCCCGGCAATGAGGCTGTATATGTCATGACTCAGCATTTCCAATCAAACTGAACTACGCTCCTTAACCAAAAGGCTATGAAACTGGCTGAATGACCAGTTCATATTGGAAATTTGTAATGTCATATACCACCGTATGACAGTATAGCCTCATGGCTGGAGAGGAACTCCTCCCCGGCCATGAGGTTGTATAACCTCATGGCTGGGGAGGAACTTGTTGAATTTTCCATGATAGACATGTTACGTGCACAGTCAAGACTGCGGACCAGCAATGACGTAAAGGAGGAGTTTGTTTACTTCCTTCCTCAAGTTTCAAGTTCCTCAAGCAACTTCATTGTTCTCATCCACAAGATCAATTATCATTGCCATTCTCAACTATCCTCAAGATCGATAATCATTGACATCAAGACTACTGTTGGGAATAAGACTTGTAAAGTAATAAAAACATAACAATCATGAATTCTTTGAGTTCTTACCTGACAACTTTATCCCACCCTATCTCTTCTGATCTAGACTGAGCTTCCTGATTTAAATCCCTTCCTTAATTCCCTTATAAAGACCACTGAGATCTCAGTTACCTGTATGCTTCAATCTCTTCTGATTCTCTTCTCTCTTGTCTCTTTTTGTTGTGTTTGTTGTCAAAGATGGGCGTTGATAAACGCACGCCAAAGGCGCACGCCAACGCCCACCCGCACGCCAATTTTTTTTGGCGTGCGGGGCCTACACGCCAAAATAAATTGGCGTGTAGGGTCTACACGCCAAAAAATTGGCGTGTAGGCCCCGCACGCCAAAAGAAATTGGCGTGCGGGTCCACATGCCAAAAGAAATTGGCGTGCGGGTCCACACGCCAATTTTTTGGCGTGTGGGAAACCTCGTCGGTCAGGAGGAACTCCTCCTGGCCGACGAGCAAGCTTATGAGGTTCCAGATCAATTCTAGGAGGCCCGCAGAACTTGAGGGGAGAACTTATGTATAACTTTTTGGGCGAAACAGGGTGGGATTTACTTGCTAACCAACCACCATCTCACCTGGAGCCCACCAATTCCACATGGGTCTCAATTCTTCAAAACTATCCAGATCAACTGCAACTGCCCTGGCTCAAAAGAATGCAAAACCATCACCAACAAAGACGGCCGCTGCCGGAGTGAGCTTTAACAAGACAAATGGTAAGTTTCTTTTGCTTTTGTTACTTGGCGTCCGTCAAAAGATTGACAGAAATGTATACAAGGCTTGAAAGCCTGCTGATAGTGATACCACCTCCTTCTTAGAAATCCAGCAAGTCGTTTTGATCCCCACCATGGTCAGATGTTAAATAAACTAGGTCCGGTCCAAGTGCCCAAGCTATCTACGAATTTTCATCCAGTAAGTTCATCTGACTGCCCACTCTTGATATACCCCCAAAGTCAATGAGAGATCTTCCCACCCTCTTTCTCTCATGACGATATCAACCTAACATTTTTTTTTTAAAAAAAAAGACAGATAATATGTTGAGGATCTTAGAAAACCGAGGAAAGACTGCATCCAATCAAACAAATAAACTAGATTTGTCTTCACCCTCGGTTCTGAATTCGACGAGAAAGGGTGAGACGAGATTGGACTTGAGGACAATCGAAGAAGTCATCAGACAATATCATATCAACCAAGGAAGTATCGATCCATCATCTTCAAACCTCGATCAGGAAAATCAACAGGAACTAGAAAAATTAATAAAAACAATTGAGCCAGAAGTTTACCAGTACTTGATACAACATTTTCATCCAATCGATAATATCAAATTGGTCAAGAATCCAAACCCAAATCAACTCGATAAACCAATCAAAATGGTATGTCCTTTCCCCACCCCCAAAAAGTTGGAAACGTTCTAACTGACAATGTCGACATGGTGGACTCATTATTGACAATTGTTTGGCAGGATTTTTGGTCTCAACCAACCAATGTATCAAAGTCAATGTAACTCATTCATGTGCTTCTCTTGTGGCATTTCTGTTCTGACCGAAGAATTGCAGGCAACGTCCAAGCTAATCATTCACTCAATCAATGCTCTACATGCTCAACCTTTTTCTATGGTACATTACCAACTGATCGAAAGCTGATCAACATTCAATAGACGACTATCCAGGTTTTACATTCTCTATTTTAAACTTATACAAGAAAAGAGCACGTCTGCCATAATTGCTCTCATTTGTTGTGTCTAAATAAGCAAAATCAATGTAGTAATAACACATTTGGCTTTTAACTGGTCTGTTCACAAAACATGATCTCCAATAACTGTACCCTTCTTAAGCAATCGAGCATCAGCTTGAATTTTAATTGGGTTTGAGGATATCTTTTCATTTGGATCACTCCCTGTACTATATCTGACAAAACAAATGACAAAGCAGTCGATAGATCTAGGCAAAGGGCTACTATGGTATCTTATAAGAAGTCGCACGATTTGTTAAAGGGGCAATTGGCTTTCCAGAACAAAGATGGTACAACAAAAGAGGAGGCGAGTAATGAGAAGTTAGATTGACCCAAAGTGAGATGTAGTCTGAAAAGATCCAAGAGAGACCAACAGGTACATTCTACAAGAGGCGAATTGACAAATCAGTAAGTGATGGCATCAAAATCATCTTGGTCAGCTCAACAAATTAGAACTCGCCTGGAGTTTGAACCTGACTGCTGATCAAGTAATGGGATAAAGCAAACACCCGCTGAAAGGGAAAAGGTTACGTTAGGTTATGAGTAGCAGAACATGATGAACTAACTGATGGAGAGGAAATGGTACACACAGGGTAGGCGAGCCGGATCTTTCAGTCTCAACATTAAAACAAACATATGGGGAATTTACAATTCAGATTCAAGATATTCAGTACACTCATATCTTGACTCTATGTATGATCAAAATCAAAATCCCATATTCTGACAATTTGGTTCTGAAAAAGGCCCTACAAATAAACCTGCTACTGCTGCTCGACATACTAAGGACTTTGGTGAGAAACTGTTGAGAACCCAGTTTGTCGGCGTTCAAGTTCCTGCAGGCTCAATTTGGAAAGCCAAAGGTAAGCGATTTGCCAACCATCTGAAGGTTTGGCCATACCAGCGTCATGAAACGGTGACACTTGGACAGAAGCATCTGAAAGTTTACCCATCAAATCTCCAAAAAGAATCGATCATCTCCGCTATCAATGAATATGTCCCGTCCTTGATTGAGAAATATACCGTCCAAGATGTGCCTGACCCATGTCTAGCCTTAAGTCTACCCAATGAGGTACACTACGGAAGCAATCTCTACGCGCTTCAAAGGATGTACGAATCGCCATTTGAGTTGGATATCTACTTTGACGGTGACGGCGCGCCTCGGATCAATTCGGCAGCTTTATCAGCTGGATTGCTAGCCGCCTCCACTGCGTTTGATGAGCGCTTCAAGGCTATGTTTCCCAAGATCGTCTCTGAATACTCGGCAGAGGAACAGGCTATGGCCATGAAAATGATTCCTAGTATAATTGGTGGAATCGGTTACTTTTACGGCTCATCGATTGTCGACCGTAACTTTGCTCACGAATACGACGATGATGAACTTTTATTTACTGGTTCAATAGAGCCAAAGCCAATGATTCCATGGACCCACACAATCAACACACGAGTCTGAAAAAACAAAGGTGAAGTAGGAGGTGGTGTCAGGTATTAGGCTAAAAAAAACATTAGCAATTTTGTTGTAACGTCTGCTTACTGTACTCGCCAGAATGTAAAAGGCCAGAATGGTTGGAAATAAGAAGATCGCCAGTGTGAACAAAATTGTGCCTAGTATGAGCTGATCAAGTTGATAAGTGGCCGGTTCATTTTGTTTTCTCAATACATGATACTTCAAACCTTTTCAAAAAGTGTAAATAATCATAATCATAATACAAAATCTCGTCGGCCAGGAGGAGTTCCTCCTGGCCGACGAGGTTCCCCACACGCCAAAAAATTGGCGTGTGGACCCGCACGCCAATTTCTTTTGGCGTGTGGACCCGCACGCCAATTTCTTTTGGCGTGCGGGTGGGCGTTGGCGTGCGTTTATCAACGCCCGTCAAAGATAACTAACTCTTCTTATCAACTTATCTTATGGTCTTATTGTATCTAGTCTTCTTAACTCATCCTTCCTCATCTTTAGCAAATAGTCCTTTTACTATAAGGTTCAGATCAAGGGGTATGAGTAGTTTCCTGTTGTTTCTTATGTCTCTGTTTTCTTACTCATCTTTGTTTGGTTTTTAGACTGGTTTTTCTTCTTTAGTTATAAATTGAATTCCTTTAGAACTCCTTCCTGGCGATGAGGTTTTATAACCTCATGGCTGGTGTCAGCCACTGAGTACATATCACAGTTCCTGACATGTACCACGTAACTGAAAATATTATTAATCATTATTATCTCTAATAATAATTACTATTTATTAATATTATTTCTTTAAAATAACTTCATGTAATATTAATTATTATTATCTTTAATAATAATTACTATTCTGTAGTTATTATTATTATTATTATACATTCATTATTATTACATTATTATTATTATTATTAAAGTACATTCATTACAATGATTAATATAAATACTTTAATAATATATTTATTAATAACACATGAATAATTCTGGTTAAGCTATGTACTCCTGTTATACAAGATACATAACTTGTAGGCCCTTTGCCCTCCTGTCACATGAAATATCCCGAGTAACAGATGTCACTCTTTCCCCTCTGGTTACGCCCACATTCCTTAACATTGGAATATTTCATGTATAAGATATGTACTTTAATATCTTATTAATAAAAGAACTTATTAATATTATAATAATTGATACTTATAAGATATACCAATAATAAATGACATCATTATAAGTTAGTAACTTTATTAATATTAATAACAGATCAATTAATATAATTGTCATGATGTGATCCAATCCCACTCAGGACTACTGATCAAAGATGTGTCCCATAGCACAGCCTTAGTAGAAATCACATCATAAACATTAACAGATCCTCCCAAGGTGATCTGTTTTCCCCCTGAAGTTCCACAGTACCTCCCAGGTCATGGAAGTGCTCACAATCTCCACAAGAGGAGATATTACAATATATAAACAGCTTGTAAACATCTGTTTATCCCCCAGAGAATATTTAGAACACCTTAGCACAGTACATACCACAGAGTTATTTACCTTGCTTAGTTCCCCATTCTCCACCAATACCCCAATTCTGGATCATCTATAGTTTAGTACTGTTATTACCTCAAGAATTGGCCACAACCTACCTTCAATAAGGTAGTCACCACGAACCCAAGTTGAGTCTCTCCTTGGATGCCTATTAATACTTTGTATTGATTTGGATGCGCCTAATTAGAGCAATTAGAGCAAGACTCTCAGACAAGACTTACTGATTGAGGAATATCCTTTTTTACAGGATAGTTAGCTTACCCAAACCACTTTAAACCATCAACCTACCTCAGTTACAACCCTTACCCACGGATAGTTTCACAACCAGGCTGACAGCTGGGGAGGAACTTTTCCCCGGAGATGAGGTTGTATAGCCTCATGGCCGGGAGGAACTCCTCCTCGGCAATGAGGTTGTATAGCCTCATGCCGGGGAGGAACTCCTCCCTGGCGATGTCAGCCACAAAGATATCACATGTATCATGTAACATGTAATAATGTAACATGTAATACTTGAAAACTGCAAGCTTGAATAATTGTTATTATTCTTTATTTATTATTTTTTATAGTCTGAACAAAAGGAAATTTAGACCTTATCATTTTATCAAATGGTACAATAGTCTAACAGTTAGAGATTGGCTCAGTAATAACTGTTATTGACATAAGGGCCTGAGTTCAAGCCACACTCATGACCACACTGAATAAAAATCATTTATTTAAGTTATAATTTAATTAATGAAAATCTTTGGAAAATTAATTTTCAAACATGCAATAAATGGATAAAGAACCATTTATTGGCATAGTTTTCTTCTTGAAAATCCTGGAAGATCCAAGATTAACCCATAGTAATTTATAGTATAAAATTACATATAAATAAGGGTAAATCTTTATGTAAAGTATATTAATTATGCAGTAATGACTTATAAATTAAATCCCACATGTTTAACTCTCCAGAGCAAGCGCTTTTCCAATATCTAACCCCAAAGGAAGTTACATGTACATGTGATTAAATATTATTTAGTTTAATTAAGAAAAATAAACATTAAATTAATTCAATTAATGTGAAATAAACATGGCATCATTTTAATGAAAAATGACACCATGCTTCCCTTCTTACCACGAACAGGCTGATCAGAATCACCTGTCAACATTGCCCCAATCCCCACTGTCAATTAAATTACAGAGGGATTAATACAAATATTTTATTATTTAAGGAGGAGGTTTCTTCACCAAATTGAAGATATCCTCCCCCCATCAATTTTAACATACACCAGATAACTTATTATAAGCTACAAAGGCGCTCACCTTCTCCTGTAAGTAAGGAGGACTGGCCTTCATTTATATACTATCTAAATTAGTTAAAATTCTTCAAAAACAAACCCCCCCAATTAATTAAAATACCTTTAATTAATTGGAAAAACCGTGTTAAAGTCTGGTTAGCCCTTCAGGGGATTTATTCCCATAACTGAAGTTTTGGCAGCAGGGTCATAACCTGTTTTTTATTTGATACTTAGTGTTTTATAACACTTTAAGTAATTGTTCTTATTGGCAAATCTGTTCATTACACTTTATAAGTGTAATATTCTTCTTTTAGTCCTTACTGTACACGCCACAATAAGTGGAGTAGAGTACAGAAAGCTGACAGGCGATGAGGTTGTATAACCTCATGCCGGGGAGGAACTCCTCCCTGGCAATGAGGTTGTATAACCTCATGCCGGGGAGGAACTCCTCCCTGTCCATGAGGTTGTATAGCCTCATGCCGGGGAGGAACTCCTTCCCGGGCAATGAGTTTTTATAGCCTCATTGCCGGGGAGGGGGCTGGGGTGGCAGGCCAGCCAAAATCATATTGGCTGGCCTGCTGACATCAGAACCATGTTGATGATGTCAGGGATACACACATACATAGTATGTGTGTATCTTTTGGCATGCGGGTGGGCACACCAAACAATACACACATACTATTTATGTGTGTATCCCTGGCCTATGGCCTATGGGAGACTTTACAGTCTCCCATGGCCATAGGCCAGGGCGTGCGGTCCCACCTGCAGAACCATTGGCGTGCAGGTGGGGCGCCAACACACAGGCCAATACACGTTGGGTGTCTCACAGGCATGCCAACGGGTTGGCAATTGGTGTGCCTGGAAACACGCCAACGGGTATTGGTGTGCCCGCCAAACCCGCCATTTTGGGCTGGCGGGGGCTTCAAAACACACCAAACGCCCCTGGAATGGGCATGCGTTTGTTAAGCCCCCCACATGTGGCTCTGAATGTCAGCCTGCTACTTATTCAGAGACAACCTGACCATAGCAAATTATATCAATATAAAACTTATATTCTTAGTCTCAACAGAATGCACACCTTACGTCTTTTGTTTCGAAAGAAATGATTAAAAACAAAACATATAACACAGAATCTAGTTATAACTTCTAAAGTATAAAGAAAACTTAGAATATTATTTCAGATTCTGAATCTAAACGTAAATTAACCTAGGGTAGCTCAGCAAAAGTACCCCTTAATCATTACTCCTTCATATCCCTTCACAAGGCCTTCAAGGTTTTATATGACTTAAAGATCTACATAACCTTGAATATATGCTAGTAGACTATGTAATTAAGGTTACTAGAGTTCGGTTATGATGCATAAATGAGGTTGACATCATAATTTCCATAGTTACATGTACCTGGCACCTGTAATAAAAGGGCGTTGATAAACGCACGCCAACGCCAACCCGCACGCCAATTTTTTTTTGGCGTGCGGGGCCTACACGCCAAAAAAAAGTGGCGTGTAGGGTCTACCAGCCAATTTTATTTGGCGTGTGAGACCCACACGCCAAAAATGGCGTGTGGGCCCCGCACGCCAATTGTTTGGCGTGCGCTCCCACACGCCAAACAATTGGCGTGTGGGGGGATCCCGCTCACGTAATCGAATGGGAGCTCCCATTCAATTACGTGAGCGGGCCGGCTGACAAGGTTATACAACCTCGTCAGCCGGGAGGACTTCCTCCCGGCCGACGAGGTTGTATAACCTCGTCGGCCAGGAGGAAGTCCTCCTGGCTGACGAGGCTGTATAGCCTCGTTGGCCAGGAGGACTTCCTCCCGGCCGACGAGGCTATACAACCTCGTCGGCCAGGAGGACTTCCTCCTGGCTGACGAGGTTGTATAACCTCGTCAGCCGGGAGGAAGTCCTCCCGGCTGACGAGGTTATACAACCTCGTCAGCCAGGAGGACTTCCTCCTGGCCGACGAGGTATAGCCTCGTCGGCCGGGAGGAAGTCCTCCTGGCCGACGAGGCTATACAGCCTCGTCAGCCAGGAGGACTTCCTCCTGGCCGACGAGGTTGTATAACCTCGTCGGCCGGGAGGAAGTCCTCCTGGCCGACGAGGTTATACAGCCTCGTCGGCCAGGAGGACTTCCTCCTGGCTGACGAGGTTGTATAACCTCGTCAGCCAGGAGGAAGTCCTCCCGGCTGACGAGGTTATACAACCTCGTCAGCCAGGAGGACTTCCTCCTGGCCGACGAGGTTGTATAACCTCGTTGGCCGGGAGGAAGTCCTCCCGGCCGACGAGGCTATACAGCCTTGTCAGCCAGGAGGACTTCCTCCTGGCCGACGAGGTTGTATAACCTCGTTGGCAGGGAGGAAGTCCTCCCGGCCGACAAGGTTATACAGCCTCGTGCCGGGAGGAAGTCCTCCCGGCTGACGAGGTTGTATAACCTCGTCAGCCGGCCCGCTCACGTAATCGAATGGGCCCTTAATCGAATGGGAGGGCCCATTTGATTACGTGAGCGAGGGGGGACCTGCACGCCAAAAAAATTGGCGTGCGGGGCCCACACGCCAAAAAAAATTGGCGTGTGGGAACCACACGCCATTTTTGGCGTGTGGGTCTCACACGCCAATTTATTTTGGCGTGTAGACCCTACACACCAATTTTTTTTGGCGTGTAGGCCCCGCACGCCAAAAAAAAGTGGCGTGCGGGTTGGCGTTGGCGTGCGCCGTTGGCGTGGGTTTATCAACGCCCGTAATAAAAGCCACAACCAACGCCGCGGCCATACTTTTCCTACTAAGGCCAAGCTAGCCCAATTGGTTGGTTGTAAATAGACTACTGGTCCAAAAGGAAGGAAGAAACGAAAGTATTCACCTTTATGAGAACATTAAACCACTTTGGGCCTTTTGAAACATCTAACTAAGCCCTACCGTAACCAAACCAGTTATACAGGTAACTAGGGCTTAGTAGAAGACTAGACCAGGCAAAACAGAGCTTCTGCTTCACCCCCAAGGGCCCAGAATGGATATATAAACAGCCCTTCCTTCCCAAGAAATGATATCCCCATCTTCAATTACATTTACCAGCTTTTACCCACCATATCAACCAGCCTTTTTAGCCTGTTATATAGTCAGTTTTTGCTTGTTTTATACTTGAAGTTCATTGAACAACCCTTTCACCTTTCTCAGCACTCAACCACCACCTGTTACTCAACCTTGTGAGCGCTTCTGGACCACCTAAAACTCCCTGAAGAACCTCTGACAGGAAATAGAAGCAGTTAGTCTATTTCCTCCATTCCTTCAGCAGTTATTGTCTAGGTGTACTCCTTGTTCAAAGGACTAGACTGTCAGGTACCCAAATTACCACCTGTTAACTCAGGTCCTGAATATTTTAGAGGGCACAGTAAATACCCCTGTAACTCAGGCCCCTCTGTTAATAAAAACTTTATAGTTTTTTTTATATCTTTTCACCTTTTTTACCCACCTGTCACTGCACAACCTGCAGCTGTTTTTACCTTGCACCCTGTGTAGCTAGAAGAATCCAGTTCTTGGCATCACAGAGGCTGACACTGAATCTCTTGGATAAATCCCATTTGCAACTAGTGCTTCTCTTGTTGGAAATGGTTAATCCACTCCCATGGGAAAGGTCATGGAGTATTTCTGGAGCTTGTGACTGTGTTAATTGCTCTGGTATCTGATTCTGTTGGGTAAATTTAATTGGCAACTAGGTCCTCTCTTTATGGGAATGGGGATTTCACTCCCTGGGGACAAGGTGATGGAATATTCCTCAAACCATTTGAAGGGTGTATCTTCCTGGAGGTGGCTTCTGGCTTGGAAGAAGTGGTCCTATATGGCTACAGTTGGAAATGTGGTTGAATATGTTCAGCCTGTAAGCTATTCAGCCCACTCATAATATGTGTGTGTGGGAGATTATTTTGATTATAAATTCAGATTGCTGTGTATGTTGCTGGAGACAATTCCTAGAAGGCTCTGGCTGTCCTGGGTAATTTCTATTGGCCACCAATACTTATTTTGATGGAAATGGGGATTCTGGGAATTCAATTCCCCTAGGAAAAGGTGATGGCAGATTTCTTCAGCTTCTATTTGGGTTGACTGTCCTGGGGGTGGCTTGTAGCTGGATATGAATATTTATGGCTGATTGTGGACTGCTTTGATTTTAATGGTGGCTTGATGAATGTGGATAGTATTGGGATGATTTGAATTGGTAATTACTCCTACTCATATTTTTTGGGCTGAATGAAACTGATTGTAGATGTTACCTGATAGATTTGTAAGTTGTGGCAATGAATTCACTAAATTTCTTCTGCTCCTATGTGTCATTTTCTGCTTAGTCAGTGTCAGCCACAGAGTAACTATCAGAGTACCTGAGATGTACCAAGTAACTGCAAAGTATTATTAATGATTATTATCATTAAGAATAATTGCTATTCCTTATTTATTCTTATTATTCATATTTACTATTATTCCTTTAAGAAAGAATACCTTACAATTATTAAAGTACATTCATTACAAGAATTAATAAAAATACTTTAATACACATTTATTATATAACACATGAATAATTCAGGTTACTTTATGAAATTTTGTTATGCAAGACACATAACTTGTAGGCCTTTTTCCCCTGACATGTGAAATGTTCTGAGTAACAGATGTCACTTTTTTACTTCTGATTACACCCACATTCCTTATTCTTGGAATATTTCACATATAAGATATGTACTTGAATATCTTATAAATAAAAGAACATATTAATATTATTATAATTAATGTTTCAATAACAAATGAAACCATTCTAAGCTAATATCTTTATTAATATTAATAACAGATAATTCAATACAAATATCACTATGTGATCCAATACTACTAAGGACTACAGTTAAAGGATGTGTCCCATAACACTGCCTTAGTAGAAATCACATCATAGATACTAAAAGATCCTCCAAAGGATTTGTAATCCCATTGAAGCTCCCCAGTACCTTCCTGGTCATGGAAGCGCTCACAGTTCCCCCAAGATGATATCTTAGAATATATACACAGCTTGGGAACATCTGTTGATCCCCCAGATAAATATTAGAGCATCAGTACAGTACATGCAATTAGAGTTATGTACCTTTCCAGTTCCCATTCTCCACCAATATCCCAATTCTGGATAATATATATTTTACTACTGTTATATCATCAGGAATTGGCCACCACTTACCTTCAATAATGTAAGAACCACAAACCCAAGTGAGTAACTCCTTGGATACCTATTGATACTCTGTATTGATTTGGATGCACCCTTTTTAGAGCAAGCCTCTCATACAAGACTTACTGATTGAGGATTAATCCTTTTTACAGGATATTTTACCAACAAACCAACTTTTCAATCATCAACCTGACTTAGTTACAACCATTACCCACAGTTAGGTTCACACCCAGGCTGACAGCAGGTGTCCTACTTGGCTTGATGTGCTTGTATTGTAATTTGGGAAAATTATCTCCCCTCAGTCTGGTATATTCTTCTCAGACTTCCATTTTTCTAGTCCTTTTCTAATGGCTTGTGAAACTTTAGCACTGGATACTGGGTGAATCTCTAGAGATGCTATTTCTCTGTGGGCCTCTGGTGCATGGAATGAGCATGTATTTAGAGTTTAATTATCACTTCTCATGTGGTGAACCATGTATCTTTCAGGATTACCTTCATTGGTAGCAGTCCCCTGCCTTGAACTCATTTTGACTTGGCATCCACCTTCATGAAAGTTTTGCTGTAAATTGAGGCAGTGTGTTATATCCTTTAAAAAAACAAATTTGTTCAGTTGATGATTTTGCTCATTTTTAATCAAAGCAATAAGAACACATGATAGAGTTACCTCAGGGAAACACACATTGTAGTTGTTTGTACTCTTGATTTTCCTCATCTTGTAGTAATCTGAGATGTTTGATAGTTCAAAATATTCATAATGCATGCAGAAGATGCTTTTGTTGAGGCCAAATGTATTTTTGTAGGTGAATTTCCAGATTGATTTAATCTGCCCAATAGATTCCCTTTGTTTATGGGAGCTGGTAAAATACACAAAATATCCCTTCCTTATGCTTATTTAATTTTCATCTAAATTTATGCAGCATACTTGACTATAATAGTGGTTGGGATATTTATCACAGACTTCCTTAGGAACTCCGACTTTGTCTTTGTCTTGAAGCTTGTCCTCAGAAGGTTTGGGGTAGGCAATTCCACTTCCATGAATACTGGGTTGAACATGACCCATTGATTTCTGTATATCAGAATTCTCAAAAAATGCCTTCACTTGATTGGAAGCTTGAAAGGAAGTAAAACTCACATGATTAGACAACTTGGCACCAGATAATATTGCCCTAATTAGACATTCATAATTACTGAAATGCACAGTGAGATCCTTTCCTGGATTCTGTCTGTTGGAGTATATTGATGCAATCTGTGGTATGCTATTGAAACTGTCAAACCTTTCAGTGGCAAACAAGCTGGCTGGTCCAAATCTTTCAATATAGTGTGCCAGATGTATCAAAATATGAAACTTGGGCTTGTTGACCCATTGTGCATTGCTGTTCATGAGCTGTAACAGCAGGTTATCAACCAGTATTTTCATTTCACCAATGTAAGTACACATGTTTGAGATGTGTATCTGGCATATATACGGTGCCAGCCTGCAGAGTGCATTCCATAAGCCTCTCTGTTGTTCATTCATGAAGTTTTCTCCTATGATGTTTGTACATATAAGCAGCATTGAGGACAGGTAGGTCTAGTGAATCTTTTATTAATGATTGCCATGAACCAACTAGATCATTCACCTTCCTGGGCTTAATGTTATTGGAGAGAAAGTCTATGGCAATGTACTTGATTACCCCCAGGAGTGTTTTTAGAATTAACAAAGCATTTTTCAGACAGTTAGCAGAAAATGATTGACTTGGGCAGGATTTAAACCAGCGACCTTAGCAGAAGCTAAGACACTATACTAGAAGTGCTGCCTTTACCAACTAGGCTACCAAGTCCATACCTAATGTGTTGCTGAGAGAGTACTGTGGATTACAGCATTTCAACAAGTATTACATGCAAAATTTCAACAGGTGTATCTTTGCAACAATCAAATCCTGTGTGAAAAATCTTGTGAATCCCGTGATCTGAAGAATGAGATATATGAAACAGTGATACATAATCTATAAAGCTTACCCAGAAGCCTCAGGAAAGGGTTGAAGAGCTTTTCATGTTGGTGCTCTAAAATTTCTAGTATTGTGCCAACCTCATGTTGGATTTTCCTATCTTTCAGAATATCTACAAATTATGGAATCTTGGACACCCCAAGCTCTGTGATCTTTTGCATAATCATCCTTGGTGCTGTCAAATGCTGTACCCCACAGTTCATGAGAGCAGGAGATGGTCTCATTCCAATCTCTTTAATCTACAACGTCCTTGATATAGTCCAATACATACTGTTAGACTGCAATCAATTGCCTCACTAGAAAAAGGAGAATTATGAACAGCCAAGAATTGATAAACATAATCTTCTCCTGCTTTATCTATCCACTTTTCAGCTCCCAAATGGTGTATATGGCAGGGATTTAATGAAGCCCCAGGCATGGGAGTATTGGTTATCTCAGCATGCATCGGTGAGTCACCAAGGAAACAAATAATAATTGAATGTACCAGGAAATCATCTTTAAATCCATAGTCAAATGCAAAAAATTCATTGGCTGTAATATCACTAAATTGGGAGCATATCTATCATCAGGAGTCCTCACAAATTTTTGATAAAACAAGATACATAGGGTGACTCTCACTTTATTTCATCCATTAATTAGTCAGCTAATTCCAAATTCCCCGCAGTATTTGATGTAGATAGGAAATGACAGTTGTACTCTTGGTTTGAGTGTTTGTGTGGGAGAGCTGCAAGGGTGTAATAGTAACTGGTGTGCTTATTCAATTTATTTGACTGGGTACCAGAGGTGTCATCACAGTATAAAGTAATTGGTACATGTCTCATGACCTTATTCTGTGACTTTATCGGCCATGATTTGGAAATTTGATTGGGTGTAACTTCCCTCTTTTAGTCTCTGAAACGTTTTCAGACATACATGAGTGAACATTTCAGTGGGTCAAGTGAGTAAGTGAAAATATAGCACACCCCATATAGTGTTCTGACAAGCAGATTGCACTGATCTTCCACCCCACAAACATATTTCACTGTAAATAAAAACAAAATCTTCACAATCCACGCTAAATAATAATGAAGA
The DNA here is from genome assembly GCA_007896445.1 of Puccinia hordei. Taxonomy (NCBI): domain Eukaryota; kingdom Fungi; phylum Basidiomycota; class Pucciniomycetes; order Pucciniales; family Pucciniaceae; genus Puccinia; species Puccinia hordei. Next base: position 98,240 of record RDRW01000225.1, on the reverse strand, counting down.
TTTCTATGGAAGAATGTGTGGCATTGTCATCTTGAAATTGGCATCACTAGGGGTTCCTTGAAATTCTGGTTTGATACATTTGGCAAATAGTTTGCCCGTTTGTTCATAAAAGAAAATGGGTATCACCAAGGGGCCATTGGCTAGCTGACAGGGCTCATATATAAAGTAATTTGTGTTTTGAATCACCACCATTTTTGCACGGTATTCACTCAGAAGGCATACAAGCCACTTTTTACTCTGTGAAAATTTATACACATCAATTCCATTAGACTCCACAGGGTAAAAGTCCATGTGAGGATTCACATATGGATTTGCCATGTCCTGGAAGGTTGTATTGATCAACAAAGGTTGTAAATAACCAATCAAAAAAGTTGTATCAATGCCAAACATCATCAATTATATTAAATTTATTACTCACTAGCAGTATGGTTCTTTTGAGACTGAGGGAGTAGAATTTAGTATTGAAAACACTATCTCTTCTTATTGGATCCATCTTGAGAATTGCCCTCAATCTGGAAGTAGCTCGCCAGAAAGAGGTCCAATGGTGAAGTTCTCTGCCCAAAAACCCCAGGAGGGTGCGGAATTTTTGATATTGCATCTGTGACATGAGGTTACGCATGAAACCTGTCATGAGGACCGCAACCAATTTCTTGCTCTCCCAATTCCAAAAAAACCCCTGTCAGTCTTCCTCCAACACTCTCACTTGAATTTTCACTCACCCCAATCCCACTGAAAGGAAACCATCTGCCTTTGTCAATAATTTCTCAATCAAACCCTGAATCACCCTCATCTTCCATTTCCTCTTCTTTTTCTATACCTTTATCCAAGAGATCACTTGGACAGAAGATATTGATAAAATCCTGGATTACCACATTGCCCCTGTCACTGCCACTATGTCAGCCTCAGTGATGCCAAAGACTGGAATCTTTCTAGCTACACTGGGTGCAAGCAAAAAAACAGGTGGTAACACAAGGGTATGTGTCAAGGGGAAATGGGTAATGGTTGATTTAAAAGAAAAGGTTTTAATAAAAACAATAAAGTTTTTATTAAGGGAGGGGCCTGAGTTACAGGGGTGGTTTATTGTGCCCTCCAAGGTTCTGGTCTTTTTGGTAAAAGAGTATGCCCAGACAGTAGTATACTACTGAAGTATATAAGGAAATAACACTCACTAGTTTACTTCCAGGAAAGATAACTTCAGGAGGAGTATGACTGGTCTTGAGGCGCTCAAATAACTGGGTAACAGGTTGGTGATGAGTGCTGATAAAGGTGAAAGGTTGTTGGATGAACTTCAAGTATAAAACAAGCAAAAACTGGACTATATAACAGGCTATAAGACTGGTTGATATGGTGGGTAAAAGCTGGTAAATGTAAGTGAAGATGGGGATATCATTTAGTGGGAAGGAAGGGCTGTTTATATATCCATTCTGGGCTCTTGGAGGCGAAGCAGAAGCTCAGTTTTGCCTGGTCTAGTCTCCTACTAAGCCCTAGTTACCTGTATAACTGGTTTGGTTACGGTAGGGCTTAGTTACATGTTTCAAAAGGCCCAAAGTGGTTTAATGTTCCCAGTAAGGTGAGTACTTTCGTGTCTTCCTTCCTTTTGGACCAGTATTCTATTTACAACCAACCAATTGGGCTATCTTGGCCTTAGTAGAAAAAGTATTGCCGCGGCATTGGTTGTGGCTTCTATTACAGGTGTAAGGTACATGTAACTATGGAAATGATGATGTAAACCATATTTATGCATCATACCCGAGCTCTATTAACCTTAATTACATAGTCTACTAGCATATATTCAAGGTTATGTAGATCTTCAAGTCATATAAAACCTTGAAGGCCTTGTGAAGGGATATGAAGGAGTAATAATTAAGGGGTACTTTTGCTGAGCTACCCTAGGTTAATTTACGTTTAGATTCAGAATCTGAAATAATATTCTAAGTTTTCTTTATACTTCAGAAGTTATAACTAGATTCTGTGTTATATGTTTTGTTTTTAATCATTTCTTTCGAAACAAAAGACGTAAGGTGTGCATTCTTTTGAGACTAAGAATATAAGTTGTATATTGATATAATTTGCTATGGTCAGGTTGTCTCTGAATTAGTAGCAGGCTGACACACTATCTGCACCAAGGTATGTCAAACTTTCCTGTCCTCTGTCATGATATAAGCTGAAATCTTGTGCAGCTTGATCATCTAGCTGCATATCAAAATTGTTTGGAAATTCAAATCAAAGATTGTGGTCACCAACCAAACTTTCACCATCAATCTCATGGTTGGCATTGTCAACATATTATTTTCCATTCCATGGCCGCAAACTTTCCGGCAAATTTGAAAGGTGGTATTCCAAATTTGGATGTGCCTCTGTTGACAGCATTGCTCTACCACTGCAAAACCTGCATAGCCATTTTGCACAAATATCCAAAGACACCACAGGTTCATAAACTTATCAAATAAAAAGGTGAGTCATTAAGAGTCAATGACTTCAGCCAATATGAGATGTGAATATCTCACTCACCTCTGTGGTTGACCTGATTATCTTGTTTCCTTTGTCTCACTATCTCATATACAGTACCAATCTAACCGGATAAGGGAGGAGGACTTGATACAGGTCAATTAACAACCCAAATAAGCTGAGCCACAAATAACCCGCCTTATTTAACTTCTACCCTCCTACTGACTGACTTCCTCCCCCCACCCCCAAGCACACCAGGTGGTTTACCTCCACATATCCACGCTTAGATTCTGCCATCTACCAAACATGTGACGTGCTCCATTGGGATTACCCTCACCCATGAAACACTCCTCCTAACCCCGTGACTTCAGTAGAGATAATACTGAAGTTCCATCCCCAGCTCATTCATCTTGAGCCAAGAGACCACACTGCTCAAGCTCTCAGGCAATCACCAGGATGCCTTGAGTGCAACCCACTAACTCCGGCCAAGGTCCTCACACTCCATCAGGAAAGTATCTTGATTTGCAAATACAACACCAATATGAGACTGACTCACCTGGCCAAACATTAAATACAGCATCTAATCAAGCCATAATCACTCCATTGGAAGCACCACCTATTGTCACTCCCATTCAAGCACCAAAAATCACCCCCAGTCAAGGCATCCTGAGCAGTGCCAGTTGCAGCAGGGTGTTCCAAGTAAGTTCAAATCCCAATATAATACACATCACATGTTTCAGCTTACCAATGTTTAATTTATTTATTTATTTTACATCTTGCAGGAGCCACCCCAGTGCAACTCTGAATCCAGTCAATGACATCTTACCACCTTGTGAGACGGTGCAGATTTCAGATGGTGATGGCAAAGCCATGGCCAGTGACCATTGCAGTTCTGAGATAGAAGCCTACAATGCATGTGGTAGTATGGACGGCTTCATTCAAACACCGCGTCCCCAGGGATATGTCCCATATGCTGCTGATTCAATGTTTTCTGAAAAAGTCAGGAAACCAACTCCAGCAAAGCCAACAAGGTTATACAACCTTGTCAGCCGGGAGGAATTCCTCCCGGCCAACAAGGTTGTATAACCTTGTCAGCTGGGAAGACCTCCTCCCAGCCAACAAGGTTGTATAACCTTTTCAGCCGGGAGGACTTCCTCCTGGTTGACAAGGTTATACAACCTCTTCAGCCAGGAGGAGTTCCTCCCAGCTGGCGAGGTTATACAACCTTGTCAGCCAGGAGGAGTTCCTCCTGGCCGACAAGGTTGTATAACCTTGTTGGTCAGGAGGAGCTCCTCCTGGCCGACAAGGTTGTATAACCTTGTCGGCTGGGAGGAACTCCTCCTGGCCGACAAGGTTATACAACCTTGGCAGCCAGGAGGAGGTACTCCTGGCCAACAAGGTTATACAACCTCGTCAGCCAGGAGAAAGTACTCCTTGCCAACGAGGTTATACAACCTCGTCAGCCGGGAGGAACTCCTCCTGGCTGACAAGGTTGTATAACCTTGTTGGCCAGGAGGAAGTCCTCCCGGCTGACAAGGTTGTATAACCTCGTTGGCTGGGAGGAACTCCTCCTGGCCAACAAGATTATACAACCTTGTCAGCCAGGAGAAGTTCCTCCTGGCCGACAAGGTTGTATAACCTTGTTGGCTAGGAGGAACTCCTCCCTGCTGATGAGGTTGTATAATCTTGTTGGCCCGGAGGAACTCCTCCTGGCCGGCCAACAAGTGTTCCCACACGCCAAACAATTGGCGTGTGGGACCCGCACACCATTTTTTTTTGGTGTGTGCCTATCAACGCCCCAGGCACCGCACAAGTCCCAATGAAAGTTTTCTGTCATCATGTGGATGCGGCAGCATCCCACCCATCCCCATCCAGCAAATCACCAGCCACCAATTGCCAATGCCCCGACTCATGTGTACAGCTCAATAGTGAGAGTAACCACCATCCCTGAAGTGGAAATTCATTGGTGCGCTTTCTAATGAAGACATCCAATTAATCAACTCAGTCAAAAGTTTTCCAACGGCTCCGCAATATACTAATGTGAAGCGCGTTGGAGTCTTACAGCTGGGCTCAGTTTTTGCATGGGCAGCCAATTACAAATGTGCCTCTCCCACTCATCAAGGTAAGTAAATGGGATACTTAATCCCTCACCTCTTCCCCACAACTGACATTGATTACATAGAAATGTTTCCTGGAGAAACTGGCCTCTTTCAGGAGGCAACACCTCCCCCTGGGCTAACAACAGAATCATGCATCAATGGCAAGTTTGTGACCTTTTTGAGGGCCATGGTCAAGCATGAAAGGACTCACATGCAAAATGTGGTAAGCGGCCCAGTTATTCATTGTTTGCAATGTGTATTCAGCTACTGACTCCGCTCCCCCCCCCCCCTAATTAGCTACTCACCAACGTGCGCCAGGAGGCTTGGTATGGTTCCAAAACCTTTTGACTTGGTTGTTTTATTGGACAGAGCCTTCCAGCCCCGGAGTGCAATGTGATCCAATAAGGAGATCCAAGCTGATCTCACCATGGGGGTAAGAGTCAAGGTAGAACTTCTCTGCCTGGTTACCATCCACCATCTTGTCCACCAAGCACCTGGCAATGCTTGTTCCCAATGGGATCTCATTGATGACCACTTGGAGGCCATGAGGCAGCAGACCAATCTTGAGGTGGCTGTGTAAGTTTTCCTTAGTTGTCCACATGATGCCTCAACAGCACGCTCATGTTTTATAATCCTGAAATTACAGGTACACGGCCCTCACTTTTGTTTTGTTATGTTTATAGTATGTTCATCATTTATAAATACATATTACAAATCAAACATCTGTACATTTACATGTTTCAATACTTTCTATATACACATTTTCTCATTAACACAAGCATATACATATTTTCACACTATAAACAGCTACACATACTTGAAATATAGTTTTCCCTTGGGGGAATTTTCTATTCTCATTTAAGCAAGACCCACTTTAATAACTTTGAGACGGGATTGCCAGATATTCCCTGGGAACATTAAGTTTTACAGATGTTCCTGCCAAACTGATCCATTTTCCCACTGCCATAGAGGCAGTGTGAGCCTGGGTCTCTTTAGTGACGGCAGGACACAATGAAATGTCTTTGTAGAAGCCAAGAAAACAGAGTATTATGTAACTCAAGCTCAACCTTATGATAAAAGGAGCTAAGTTGTCAGAAGACAACCTCCAACCTAGAAATAGGTCTTCTGGAAAGCAATTTAAGGGTAAATGCGTTTGTTTAACCAATAAAGGAGGACAGATTCTCTTCCTTTGTTTAAGGGGATTCATTGATGGTAATATAAGGGATGAAATGATGCTGGATAAACAGGGTACTGGCTAGAAGGTTACTTCAAGGATTTGTAAGGAAATAATAAGAATGTAATTCTAGTTGGTGACTTAGAAATCTGGGTGAAAAACCAAGAAGGCAGTAAAGGGGTATGTTTATGTATGTTTTCTTTCCTTCAGCTTAGAGTACTTCTTTAAATAGATGTTTTCTTTCCTTCAGCTTAGAGTACTTCTTTAAATAGTACTTGGCTGGGGTGCTTTTAGTGCCTGTATAGGTACATGTATAATTCTCAACCTCCTTGTTGAATGACCATGTGGGCTTAAGCTGTACGTAGACCATGTGTCCTGTAATTAATCTGGCACATGGTGTTTGGGGCTTAGTGTAGAAACAAGTGGCTTGGCATTCTCAATCTGGAATGGCCAGTAGTCTCAAAGCAGAAAACATTCATTTGTACTGTTATACTATGTGTTACAGTATCTTCTATAGGTTATGCCTTCCCTTTAGACTATAATCCTTATCTTTCCATGGATAAGGTAATTATCCTATAAGTTTCACATATTATAAGGTATGTGTTTTGTTTATTATGGGTTATCCATTATTACATAAGCTACAAGGCTCTATTTCCCTTTTTCTAAGGGAATTTAGTTTGTTTGGAATCTTTAGGGAAATCATTATTGGCCTAACTGTAGGTTTAGGACATATTTATTGTCTCTAAGGCTGACAGGCAGACATTGAATTACAAGCAATGGCCACATAATTTGGGGCCAAACCCTTGAAGGAGGAGGTCAGTGTTTTTCTCTCAAGAGAAGTTGCCCTTGCCAAGTAGGACTAGGCTTGCACATTTTCTTTTCCAACTTTTGATCTTTCCCAATGTTTTTTTATCTTCTTTCATTTTTTTTCTCCTTGTAATTCCCCCACCAAAAAGACAAAAAAAATACAACCTAAAAAAGAACAAAATATTTAAAATATATATACAAAAAACCTGTAAATACTTACTCCCAAACAGCAATGAAACAAAAGGCCTGGTGGCCCCCATATCTCCCCTTGGTGTCCCGTGAGCCCACAGTCCGCCAAGCTACCTCCGGTTAATCAGCACAAGCGGTCAATTGCCCCTGACCGTCGGTCGGACGGAGGTGGCTTCGACGTCAGATTGCCGGCTGGGTCAATCTGACGTCAAGTTTGCCGTCTATTTGCCCAAAATCACATCAGCGGGCCTGTTGAAAGTTGGACGGTCGCTTTGCCGGCTGACCTGAGGTCCGTTTTTTGGCGGTCAGTGTTGTGACCTAGGTCACATGGCTGACTCGGCTGCGGCTCAGCCGGCCGGAGGAGACTACATCTGTCTCCTCCGGGCGACACCTACTGTGAATCCATACCGATTACCCCTACGAGTCACTACAGTCAGAGCTGGCTGGGGGGGGTCCGGCAAATTGACGACCGAACTATCAGCGGTTTCGCCGGCGCCCCGCAACTGCCGTGTACCACCATCTTTTTCTTTCGCTATCTACGATCAAGATCATCCTGATGAAGTATCACTCCTCTTAGCCTGATGTATTCTCACGAAGATGGGTTCACCTGATGTGGGGATGTCGCGACTTTGGAGACATCAAAGACTAAGGTTTTGTACTCACTCCTGCTCCGACACTTCTGGAAATTCCTTTGACTGACAAGGAGTTTAAGTGGCTGTATGTACATAATTAACTAGACACAACACCCATCGAGACTGTGGTCATAGATTTTGGATCCACAATCTGACGTAAAGTAGGAAACCATCCCGGCTGCTTTGCATGAATATTCTACATAAATAGCTGAGTTGGCAACTCCTCTGAGTTGTCGCCACGTGGCACAGCTTGGCATAGACAGAAGCTGGAACCTTGGTTGCCAAGCTACATGTGCTTCTCTGGTATCTCGGGCAAGTGCCACATGGCAGCCCGTTCTTCGACTTGATATAATACATCGACAGATAAGTCACTATTGATGATGTCGGGATTCGCAGAGGTGATGTCTCTGGGTTTGGATGTAGTCAACGAAATCGCTAAGTGGGAAATGGAATTAACAGAGCTGATGCGTCACAACATTTTTTTTTAAAAAAAAGCTTGTTTCCGCGTCTAATATATGTGCAACCTGCAGCACTGTTGATGTGATGTTTATGTATTGATTTACTCGGCGGTCAGCTTTTACCTCCTAGTTCAGCAGTTGCACTGTTGCCTTCGAGATCATTGCAACATTGTTGTCACTTTGGCTGGATCGCAAAGTTGAACCAACCTCCCAAACGGGTTGCCATGGGTTGCCATCACCAAATCGTAGTTCTGGTTTGAGTCATCAGCCGTTTTCACACGACTATCAGACTACATATTCTTGTGCATTCGCAGTCCTCCATAGTCCACCCTCTACCCAAGCTTCGACAGTGGCTGTAGTCCCACTGGATTAGTTTCTGAGTTCTTCTTTAAATCGTTTGCTTTGCTGGACAAGGCTACACTTCTGTGTGGTACATTGGCCAAAATATTGTAACGTCTGGATCAATCATTATCATATCCCTGAATCCAACGACCTCTGTTCAACAAATCGCTATTCTCTCATAAAATTTGAAGCACTCCGGGTCATCGTTGACCTATCGATTTTCCTCCGGTAAGCATCTGGCTATTGAAAGCCCCTCTCCTCAGGTTTGTCGAGTAACTCTCGTCCTCAGTTGTCCATACCTCCAGTGGTACCTTGATTTTCCTTGCCAGAGTGTCTGAGGCTCACGCAATTGAATGTTTGAAATCCAGCCGATTCACCAGTTTTCGCTATAAGAATATTTTTAACCAAGTAGTCCGCTAGACTCAGCATGTGCATTCTCTCATGTTGGTGGACACAAACTCGGGTTGCTTCAAGACGATCTCCTCCCTCATTCATCAGCTCTTCGCCTAGTTTACCTTGTGAGAAGATTCACGATTCATCCACCAAAAACGATGAAAAAGTTGGAATGGAGAAACACAAAAGCGATGAGACACTTCGGCCGGCGTTGTTGGACGATGGAAGTCACCCTTATTTTCCCGGGACACCGTGGAACGAGCTAGAATTGGCAGGTTCTATTGATGTCCGTTACCAACCTCGACTTGGTCCTAGGCGTGTAAAACTACGTTGCTTCTGTAGCAGCACCTTGATGTCCAAGTGATAGGATGCTATTAATGCACTACGTGAGTTTTCACAAGATGAAGCTCAATTCTTACTAGATTTTTGGTTGATTGCTGACTTGAATTTTATTTTGCTGTAGAAATCAATTCCAACCGCGGATTCAAACAACTTCATCAAATTAATTGATTTCGACCAAACGTGTGGCCAAAATTTGCAGTCATCCAAGTGTTATAAAATCATTCATTTCCTACCTCACATGATTACACTGAGGACTATCAGATGATTCTCCCAACTTATCTCATGTATTCAGAGAACTTGAAACTTCAAAGACATTAATCTATTTATTTAATCACAATTAGATCTCCAATCATAATAACATAATCTCTGCCAATCATCATAGGCCAGACATATTTTTACATATTTTTTCTTGCCTTTTCCCCTCTTTTGCCTGAATTATACTCGAGATGTCCTAATTTTCTACCTGATATCACACGCATAGTAAATTTTTATGCATGGTAACCAACCACCTGTCAGATGTTGGTTCCACTTCTCTAGGCTTCATCATGGCTACTGAGATTGTTCTCAATGTTCACTACTGGTTTTCAACATTAGGACATCTTGCTGAAACTAGTAACATAGATTTACCCACTTGAAGCCATTATGTTCAAGAATACTTGGGCCAGATACACTAACAATAGCAGTGACATATTGTAATGTCAGTTCTTTTTCTACATTCCCAAAATCCTACAGCTACCTAGCCAAAATTTGGGCCAGCTAGTTGTTATGAGCTGCAGCGGGGATTCCCTATGTGCCTAGCTGTCACATGTGTGTCAAAGACAACAAACTTATAGTTCAAGAGGCTGAAGATCTAACCAGCATTTTCATCCTGCAATGTACCATCTTAGGATCCAGAACCTCCAGAAGCCTCAGAAACCCAAATCCCATCTTCCTCTCTTCTAAAGCAGAACATGAAAATAACACCAGAAAAGAAAAATTAACATATGTAGGCCAATAGTATGAGTATAGTGCTAGGAACACTTGAAGAAACTAATGTGAGTGGGTGTCTATTGTCAGCCTCTGTGATGCCAAGGAGTAATCCTTCTAGCTACACAAGGTGCAAAATAAAAGATAAAGAGCAATATAAAGCTCTGGGAGGATTTATGAGATGTAATACCAATAAAGATATGAGGTATGAGCGGTAAAATATGATTAATTATATTAAATAAATTTAATATAATTAAAAAATATGAGGGGTAAAATATGATTAATTATATTAAATAAATTTAATATAATTAAAAAATATGAGGGGCCTGATAAATCAGGGGTGGTTTAATCCCTCAAAGGTATCTTGCAAGCAGAGGATTTAAGTACCTGAAAACACTGGGGCCTGTAAACAGGGGTGGTTTAAATCCCAGACAAAAGATGGGGGAGAATCTCAAGAGAAAGGTTTATCTACTTACTAGTAATAAATTACCTTACAGACTTGAGGTTCTTCCAGGGGGAAATTGGGCAGTTGGAAGCGCTTGGAAAGGTTGTTGGAAGAGCTGGGTGGACACTGGGCAATTTCAAGAGAGTAAGAAGGGGCTAAAGAACAGATACTAGGACCTTACCAGACAGAATAACAATTGTAAAGCTATGTAAGTGGGTACAGGTGGTAGTATATATATTAAAGCATGATCAGGCAAAATACAGGGGGAAAAAGGGCTCCTTAAATGCCTTTCTAGAGCCCTGATGGCGAAACACAGGATGTATTTTTTGGCTATGGGAACATTTAAAAGGAAGGGGTTAAGATTTAATACAAATGTATGTAGTTGTTTAATCAAATTTCCATATGTACAGGCTGTCTACTATGGGTACAGCCTGTCTAAGCTCTTTTGCTGGCATCTTGAGGCGCTTCTGAACCTCTGACAAGGTTTTTTAGATTTGTTGATCAAAGGTTTTAATTACATGTCAAAATGTATTGATTAAATATCACATGTACCTGTTGATCACATTTGTCAGAGTTTAATTTGTTTTGTATTGTGTAAAATGTGAGATACATGTATTTGTTTGTTCTGTGGGCGCTTCAAGAGCTTCTTGTTTGATCCCTGCCATGCAGGCTCTTTGGGAATGCATGACTGCAGAGATCTGTCAATCAATAATTTCCCACTAAGGATGTAGTATATTTATTTTGAACAGTTGTTCAATTATTATTTTCAGAAGTTTCTCATGTTATTTCCTTCCTCTTGTTCGTGGTCTTTGTCCCTCTGAATCATCCTTAGTGTACCTAGTATGTAATAGAATAAATAAATATATACTATAGTACTATATTACTAGTATTATATACTTATATTATTAATGTTATATGTATTTATTTTATTATGTTTTTATTTAAATACATTGTTATTTCGTGGTTTTGTATATGTATTTATGGTTTTTATTCTGTATTTTTAATGTATAATAATTATTTCAGCGCTTTAGTGGTAATATTCTTTCAAGTTGTTTTACTACTAGAAGTTTTAAGTTATCTGGGGTACTTTGGCTGAAGTACCCTAGGTTATTTTACACGCTCTTTAAGATTATGAAATAATATTTCCACTTATCTTATTATTTATTAACATATTCATTGTTTTATACTTATTACTGTATTTATCTATTTATTATTAATTTACTATGTAATAATGTATTTATTATTTACATATTGCTTTTTTATGTTGCTTTATCTTATTATTGTTCATTCATTACCTTTTATTAAATGAGTAATACTATATTTTTTATTTTATGTTTATTTTTGTTCTAGTCAGGTTGTCTCTGAGCTAGTAGCAAGCTGACATCTATCAAGAGTACTGGAGTGTTTCCCAAGCACAAACCAATTCCAAGTGCACACCAACACCAAGTGCACACCACTCCAGGCAGGTTTTTGTTTGAAGGGGCCACATGCATTACAGTTGGTGTAGGGCCCCTGAAATCCAATTTTAGCTGGCTATTGGCTAAAAAATGGCATTTAGGGTAGCACACCAATTGGGGGGTGGGATATAAAGCTAAAAATTATGGCCAGGTGTCTCCTGGCCATCAGGCTATAGACACCTCAGAAGCTGGGTTTCTTCCAGATGTTGAGGTCATACACACCCTCAACAGTCAAGAAAGCTCAAACTGTTGAGGTTGTTACAAATTCCACAGCTAGGAGTGTCCCACTCTGTGATGTCAAGGACTGATATCCTTCAAGCTAGACAGGGTAAAAGGCTGAAATAATTTCCCACCTCTCACCAAGAATGAGTTGATCATATTCAACTTGTAATTTTCCTCCAAAACCCACTGACAAAAGAAGTTGACAGAGGGATTGGTTACAGAATATTTAAAGAGAAGGTTTCTTCCATCAGTTTAAACTTAAGATTAGATAACTTATTATAAGATACCAAGGCATTCACCTTCTCCTGTAAGTAATGAGGACTAGCCTTTTCCCTTATGACTATCTAGATAGTTAAACTCCTCAAACATTCCCCAATTAAATTGATAAAACTTCACTTAATTGGAAGATCCATGTTACAGTCTCTTTATCCCTTCTGAGAAATTATTTCCCTATCAGAAGTTTGGAAGCAGGGTTGGAACCTGTTTAATTTTTTACTTAGTGTTCTAAACCAACACCAAAGTAGTTATTGACATTCAAATCTATTCATATTTACACTTTTTAAAGTTTCATACCTATTTATGCCATTCTGTAAACACCACATTTAGTGGATTAGAGTCCAGTTTGCTGAGATAAATGATGTGATTTATCAAATTTCTGTGTGTACAGGCTGTCAATAAATATTAAAGCCTGTGGATAATATAATGATATAATCCAAGGGAACTTCAAAGATCCTATTTTCAAGAAGTCCATGTATTTATCATGTGATCAATAAATTCCAGAAGCAAATGATCAAATTACTATACAAATTCCTCTTTTGTGTTTAATTATTTATACACATGGACTGTTCTTTTTCTTAGAAATTCCTTGGATTAATTGAATGGTGGGAGATTCAAAGCTCTCCATTCAACTGTCATGCAGGTATACTGGGAAAAGATAAATACATTCATTTATTGTTTATTCTCCCATGATTAATAATGGGCTTGTCATTCATTTTTTGATTGAGCAGTTTTTCTAAAATTTCTTGGAAGTATCCAAGGTTAACTTTATCCTTCCTTTCATTTTTAACCTTGGAAGTATCCAAGGTTAACTTTATCCTTCCTTTCTTTTTTTTCATAGATTAGAATATTGGTTAATTTGTAAAATATGTACTTGAACCAATTAGCAATACTCAATGGCTTTCGAAAGTGTTGTGGAACTACTCAAAGGCAGAATAGAGCTTGGAAGGGGAATGGATGACTACACTAGTACTAATGCAATTCCCACCAAGGGTGCTGATGTAAATCTGCCTTCCTGACTAAAGCTGAGGGGAATGAGACTAACACTAAGACTAAAATAAAAGGTGTGGCTAATTTCTATTTATTATTAGAAGACCAGTGCTGATCAACTTGCTCACTACACACACAGGTGGTATAAAATCATATGTAAGAATATGTATAAGTATTGTATGTTATGAGGAAAGGTTTCATAACTCTTGAGTCAAGGTGGACAAAAAAAGAGAGGGGGATGATCTTACGATATGATATTTATTCTTAGCTGAGTGACTGAGCTATATTGATATTGATATTGATATTTGATATTGATATTGATATTTATATTTATATTTAAAGTTTTTATGGTGACTCTACTAAATAGGTATACTAATTTATGAGATCAAGAATGCTTGTATTTGTAGGGGGTAATTTAGTAAGTCAGGGAGTCCATCAGGGAGCAAGGGGGAGGTAAATGTGTCCTTTTATATCTGAGACAGAAGAGGAGCCATCAGGCTGGAGAAAGGAAATAACAAGGCTATGACATGTAGCTTTTGGGAAAGGAAGAAATATTACAGATGATTAGAAGGGAAATTGACGTACCTGAAATAGTCATGACAGTGAAAGATGAGTAGTGGGAAGGTAGGGTTTGTGTACAGTAGATATGAAGTAAGATGTTACTGAATAAAGCCTAGTCATGTGCAGTGCATGTGATGTAGGATCTGTATAGTTTATAAAATATGTATTATTTATCTTGATTGTGAAATAGGTCTACTTATAATGTGTACTTAATGTATTCTATACCTTGCTTTATGCTATAATTTGCTAGATTATTCTGAGTTTGCCTGTAACTCTTGAACCATGAGGAATGTGAGGGTGGTTTTAGTGAGTTACTAGGGTTAAAATGGGGTATATAATCTGATTATGAAGTAAAAATGATGGATAAATTTAAGGTTTGATTTGTATGAATATATATTTGTAAGTATTTGAGTGTTATAAATAAATAAAATAATGTTTGGAAATATAGTAATGATGTGGAATGGATCACCCAAGTGTGATATCTATGTCAAATGTTATTGAATATAATGTTTATGGGTCTAAGAGATAATTCAATAGATTAATTAAGCTTTTATCTCATATTCTATGGAGCTCTATATACTACAATAACTATGTATTACATATGTTTATACCTGGTAAGTATTTTAGTGCTGAGTAGGAGAATTCTTCAAGTTAATGTTATTATTAGAAGGAATTTTCATTTAGGGTACTTTGGATGATTTGAACTAGGGAACCTTGAGTTTCTTTCAGAATATGTAATAATATTTGTACTTATCTCAGAGATTACTGAGAAATTAATTATGTTGTATTATTTATTCATTGTTTCCTATGTAATAATGTGTCTGTTGATTGCATATTATTAGTATGGGTTCATTTACCTTATTATTATACATTATTACTTGTTTAATAATGTCTCTGTTTTTATGTTTTATTTTGGCTGTTGATAAATGCACGCCCATGCCTTTCCCAGGAGAGGCATGTGACCCGCACACCCCTCCTGGGAAGGGCGTGCAACTTCACACACCATTCCTATACATATGGGAAGGGCATGCAGGGCTACATGCCCTTTACAGTTCTATAGGAAGGGGTGTGCATGGTTGCACACCTTGACCAGAGAAAGTCCCTCTGGTCAAAGAGGACATACAACTTTTTGACCAGAGAGATTTCCTCTGGTCAAAGAGGCCATACAGCCTTTTCAACCAGAGGGATTTCTTCCGGTTACCACAGCCATAAAAGCCTTGTAAACTGGAGGATATCCCTCTGGTAAAAGAGGCTCTATGGCCTAGTTGACCGGACAGAAATCCCTCTGGTAAAAGAGGCTCTATGGCCTAGTTGACCGGACAGAAATCCCTCTGGTTGATGGGGTTGTATGGCCTTGTTGACTGGAGGAAAATGGGCATTGATAAACACACGCCCATTCCAGGGGCACACCAACCCAATTTGGTGTGTTTTAGCCCGCACACCAATGGTGTTTGGCATGTATGGAAGACACACCAATCCCAATTGGTGTTCCTGCCATACAGGCTGCACACCAAAATCCCACGCGCAAATACATGCGTGGGAGTTGGCTTTTTGATTGGCATTCCAGCAGACACGCCAGTGGATACAAGAGACCTCCAACTTGGAGGTCTCTGAAGTCAGCCTCATTGGCCAATGTAGGAATCTTGTGGGACACGAAATATAATTTGATGAAATATCTGATGAGGGGGAAATACATTGCAAATAGGTTGAAAGGCTATTACAACTGTCAGCTTGCTACTATGACAGAGCAACCTGTCACAAGTTTCCTACAAAAATTATTATAAAAAATATGTAATATCAAATAATAGTTAGAATATTATTTGATATTCTGAATCTACACTAAAATTAACCTAGGGTACCTCACTCACAGGTACCCCTAATTCTCACTCCTTCACTATGTAAATTAGCATACAAGAATTAGCAAGTACCTTTAATAAAAGGCACTTGCATCAAGTAAAATGCTTATATATGTAAATACATATGCTTAAACCCCATTTCCAGTCACGGAAATGAGGTGTTGTGTAAATTAGGGGAGATAGTGTAAATACACCGTGTTTTACTCAAACCCCGCGTACCGCAGTCCGCAGAACTTGAAGTTCAACCCGCGTGACTGAAAGCCCGCGCCAAAGTTGGGATATAAGCCCCCGCGCAAGCATTAAGCCCCTTACAGGCTCTCAGCTGGCACGCGGACTCCACAGTCACTCAGGTACACCCAAATCAGTAAAAACACGCCCCAGTGACCTCATTACATATGTTACATGGGCATTGATATTTGCACGCCCATTGGCGCACGCCCACGCCGAACGCACGCCGATAAAAACAAAAGGCGTGTGCCCCGCACGCCTTTTTTTTAATCGGCGTGCGGGCTGCATGCCCATCCTCGGGCGTGGGCACGCCTGTAGATGGGCGTGCGTGCTGCACGCCCATCTACAGGCGTGCGACACTGCAGGCGTGCAGTCGCACGCCCTCTTCAGAAACAGGCGTGCGGCTCGCCCGCCCCTTCAGAAAAGGGTGTGTGGGTCGCACGCCCTTTTTATGTGTATAGGCAAGGGCGTGCCCCCTGCCAATACACATAAAAAGGGCATGCGACCCACACGCCCTTTCTATGTATATAGGCAGGGGGCACGCCCCTGCCTATACACATAGATCGGCGGACCGCCGACCTATGTATATAGGAAGGGTGTGCCCCTTCCTATATACATAGAATCGGCGTGCAGTCGGCACGCCGATTCTATGTATATAGGAAGGGGCACGCCCTTCCTATATACATGCTGATGTCATGCGTACACCAGAATGTACGCATGACATCAGCATGCCCCCACCTGCCCCCTCCCCCCATCCTTTGCCGATTGGCCCTCCCCCCCCCTCCTGAAATCCCTCCCCAACCACCACCTCACCGACCCCACCACCCACCTTCCAGACCACCCACCCGTTCCGACCCACCACCCGCCCAACCCAGCCTCGCTGACCGCCGACGCAAGCCGCCGGAACGACCCAGCCGCCCGACCACCTCAAGCCAGCCGCCAGGACATCGACAAGTAAGTCGATGTCCCCCCATCTCCCCCGTTTCCCCCGTTCCCCCAATCCTCCGCGCCCCCCCTACCCCCTGCCCCTCACCCAAAACCCCGCCCGCTCCTGGGCCAGCTGGGCCTGGCCCAGAGGGGCCAGATGGGCCAGCTGGGCCTGGCCCGAAGGGGCCAGATGGGCCACCTGGGCCTGGCCCGAAGGGGCCAGATGGGCCACCTGGGCCTGGCCCGAAGGGGCCAGATGGGCCACCTGGGCCAGGCCCGAAGGAGCCAGATGGGCCACCTGGGCCTGGCCAAAAGGGGCCAGATGGGCCAGCCAAAAGGGGCCAGATGGGCCACCTGGGCCTGGCCAAAAGGGGCCAACTAGAACCAGTGGCCCCTATGGACACATTCAAGGTGTGAATGTGCCACTAGGCCCCCTTGCAAGCCCCCCATTGCACCCAAGGCCCAGGAAAAATGTGCAAGGGACACATCTTGGCCTAAAGGGCCCCGGGAAATGCCCACAGATGCATATCAGGCCCCAAGTCCCCCGTCTAAGCCCCCTACACACCCAAAGTGCCCCCCCAAACCCCCCGCAAGGGCTGATATTCCCCTTTCTCATATTCTCACTGCAAAAGGTACTTAATTCCAGGAGCAGCAGCTGACATCTGTTTTACTTTGCAATCCAACCAACAGCAACACCGTTTTCTCCTCCTCCATCAAGCTTTAGACGTATTTCCACGCAACAACAATGTCTGGTAGTCATGAACAATCACGTAAGTTCTGTTTCCTCATAAGATGTATGACAATAAACCTCCTGCTTACCACTTTCCACCCCAAAACACTGCAAATCAGGTTTGGACTTCTGGCAAAAATGCACTGAGCTTGCTCAGCATCCCGCATGCAGTCCCGAGGAATACAAGTATCTGGAAGTTCTTGCCAACAAAATCAAAGCCGAATACGAGCAGTCAGACGATGAGGGTCATGAGTCCTCAACTCGCCCAGCTCCAACAAACACGTTTGACCCCCCAGCTAGCCAAACCATCCTACATTCCACTCCTAACGTCAACCAACCACCTCCTAACCTCAACCAATTCATTCCTTGGTTTCCTGATCTTCCCAAAGACCTCCCACCACCTCAAACAACCGCTCCACAACTGTCAGATTTTATCTCAGCAAAAAATGCGGCACCAACACTTCATCGCACACCAGAACCCACTCGAATTAACAACATACCAGCTCAATGGGACAACGAACCCCCTCCATTTGACAACGGCTTGCCCAACGTTATGAACCCGGCATATGGCCCCATCCACCCATTAAGGTCACCCAGGCGCAACAGCAAAGGCGAAAGCACCTTTCTCACCACCTCTAATGAGGCTTACCTTGATGCTATAACTACCGCCATTGAATCCCAAAATGCCAAACGAGCCTTGCATAACTTATCTCAAAACCGTGATGACAATATAAACGACCCGGATGCCGAGGGGGAGACCGACCCTGAAGAATTGGGAATCAGCCCTCCAGCCTCACAAGTCTCTTTGCCGTACAACCATCGTGCAGCCCCACACCCACATTCCACTATTGTTGAAAGTCACCCACGCCGGGCTCGCTACCGCTATCCAACTGCAATATTTGTTGATCCTACATCCAATGATCCTACATCCAAAAAATCCCGGCATCACACCCCAAGTCCAGACAATCCTCCCTCATGTGGTGCAAGCCCAGTCCCTCAACAGGGCTCCTCTACCTCTCATCAACAGATTGTGCATATCGACCCAAGGGAAACTGGCCCAAACTTCCCAAGCCACCTATTCACTCCTCACCCAACTGTCATAACGGCCGAACACTTGAAAGGCATGAAGTTCTCGCGCACCCCAACCACTAGTGCAGTGGACAGTTCCAGTTCAATGCCCAGCTCCAGTTCAAACCCCAACAAGAGGTCAACAGGCCCTCCTCGCCCTGCAAGGTCCACACGGGATGCATGTGAGTCATCCCCCTCTCCTCTAAACATTAAACACTTCTCGAACTCATGTCTGTCTGTCTGTTGCAGCTGTGGAACTATTTTTACCAGGCCCACTGCTTCCAAGATCAGTGGTAGAAAACTTGAACAACGATTTGGCGCGTGGCATTGCATGGTCCATCACATCAGCTGAGAAGATGATAAAGAACATCGCCTATGTCCTCAATCACCTCCCCCATATGCTCTCTCGTCATGGCCCAATGGACCACAATTTCAAGGAAAGAGTGTGGCGGGACGTTACAATAACTCTGGCTGCTTGCAAATCAGGTAATTCTCCTAGTTACTATCTATTTATTTAAAAATGACACTGACCAATTTTTGTGGTGCGGTTAAGAAAAAATCCTCCACCCTGCTACTTCAATGTCTCTGATCACTCATGACATGATCAACATGGATCAGATTGAAGTTGTCCGGGCCAACAAAAGCAAGACGATAACCAACCAAACTCAGGTACACACACTGGCCTCAAACATGGCATCATTCATCTCTCCTCCTGACACGGCATACCTCCGACTCAAATCTGCTTTACATCAATGCTGGGCTTTTCGTCATCTCGAACAGCAGGGCGCCCAATGGGAACCCCTTCCACTAGATACAACAAAGGTCCACTCTGCTCACTGGGGCTTCCAACGAACCTACGAGAACCTGGGGACATTCGATGCCAATTCACCAAACCTTGGCGGCCTCATGCTTGTGTCACAGCACCTGGTGGGGGCAATGTCAGCTCTGGCGTATATCTGCAGCTTATCCGACTTTACCCGGCCACGTCCAAAGCATACAAGGACGGATGAGTGCTCCACAAGGAATACACCCTCTCAGATCCAGATGCTAGCTGGTCTGCTCGTTTTTGGTCCAACATCAGTCTTCACATTCAACAGACAGACTGCCAGCAATGCCAACGCTTCAGCCTTGCTAGAATTTGGGGCCAAAGTCCTTAAACAAAAGGTGGATGGTGGTATTACTCTCCCAATGCCCCACCAAACTTTAGACAATCTTCGTATATATTTTCTGGACTTCTTGTGTGCTATGGGCTTTGACAAGATTGGTGAGAACGGACTCCCCCAAGTGGATTGGGAAAGAACCTACAAAGAATTTCACCACTACTTTGCTACTCACCACCTACTCCACATTTTTTCTCAAGATATAGAAATAGCTTTGTCCAACTATCACTTCTGACTTGTATGGTATTTAAATCCTATCCTGTGTCTCCAGCTCTACATGTTGCATGTTCTATTGATCACTTCCATCCAAATGATACATTATTTGCCTTTTGGTTTATCTATTTCCTACATTATAGGTGTCAGTCTTGGTGTGCAACTAAAACTTATTATTATACATATGATATGATACTAATAACTGAAAATTGTATTAATGATCAGTTAAAAGTATGATTACCTAACTTTATGCTTACATACTCATATACATATGCTTACCCCCATTTTCCAGTCACGGAAATGAGGTGTTGTGTAAATTAGGGGAGATAGTATAAATACAATGTGTTTTACTCAAACCCCGTGCACTGCAGTCCGCATACCTTGAAGTTCATCCCGTGTGACTGAAAGCCCGCGCCAAAGTTGGAATATAAGCCCCCGCGCAAGCATCAGGCCCCTTACAGGCTCTCAGCTTGGCACGCGGACTGCAAAGTCATCCAAGGTACACCCAAAGTAACAAAAACACGCCCAATTAACTTCATTACATAAGTTACACATGTAATGAAGATTAATGGGGACTAAATAAATGATTATACCAGATTGTATTATTATTTAGACATATAAATAAAATTATATTGACTGAACAAACAGTACAAATAATACTGCGGCTTATTATAAAATACAAATAAGCCACTAGTATTAATCTATAACAACCAGTACTAATGTACTACAGACTGTAAGTCAACATAAATAAATAAATAAACTAATAAAATTTTAAAACAGTATGGTAAGCGTATTAGTAGTTATTAGCCCTGTCTTCCCCAACAACTCTACAGTGACCATCCAGCTCCACCATCCACCCATCAAAGCGCCCAAAACTGTCCAGTTTCACCCTGAATATGCCCAAGATCCCTCAAGGTTTATTACTAGTAAGTAATAACCCTTTTCTTGGAGATATTCCCCACTTACCTTTCCTGGTATTAAGCCACCCCTGTGTCAACAGGCCCCAGTGTTCCAGGTACTTAAATCCTCTGCAATTTATTTGCAAGCACCTGAGAGAGATTTAAACCACCCCTGATTTATCAGGCCCCTATTATATTAAATTTATTTAATATAATTATTACCTTATTTTTCCTATTTTTCCTCTAAAGTTTACGTCACAATTCCCCTGTTTTATTTGGGAATTATAACCTTAAAACCTTACCCAGAGTAATATCACTCTTTCCTTGTATCCTTGCACCACTTGTAGCTAGAAAGACTTGTCGTTGGCATCAAGGAGGCTGACAATATTCAGGAGTAATGTTGACAGCCATTACTCTACTTTGATTTATGGAAACAAATTTAATATAGTAATTACAAATCAGAGGAGGGGTGTTACATTGGCTTGCAAGTTTTGGAGTAAAGAAGTGTGGCTGGTTCAATGATGCTCAACCAACCAGCAGCTTGGCTCTTTGGAAATGATCTAGGTATGGACGGTGGAGGGAAAGGTACTAGGCCACGCTTGACTATAACATGTATCCAGTGATTCCCGTTAATTAGTGCAAGGTAGATTGGGCTTGCTGGTTTGGGGTCGGGTGCAACAGTTGAAGGGAGAAACGTCATGCAGCCAGCTGCTCGGTTGTTTGTGAGGAACACCACTGGCCTATTGTATGCATTAGCCAGAATAGGACCACCATCAAGCCTGCCCATCCACTTGGAAGTGGGCACTGGTCCCTTGGGATTCTCCACGCAAATGCTGTCGTAGATCTTCTCGAACATTTCTGGTCCACCTAGCTTCCTCGTCCAAAGTGCCCTGTTGATGTCCAGCTCGTGTAACATGTCCAATCGCACTTGATACCACCCATTGTCTCTAGCATACGGGCCCTCGGGTTTTTCAGCAGCCAATGCATGTGCCACACAAGAATACCCACAGTTGCCATCGCCTTTTGGGTTATAACTTGATTGGACATACTTAATGACCCAAGGAGGTAACTCCTCAACCTGGGGGAGATGAGGGCAAATTCAGCATAAGCACAAGAGAGTGAGTAAATTGCTTTGCTCTCATCAGTAATCATAATGAATTCACATTATGTTCACTTACTGATTTATCAGACATAACCTCTTTAGAGGCTTGAGCCAGTGTCCCTAAGGTGGGACCACTTTTTACAACCATACTTTCATCCTGAATTCAACCAGAAAAGCCAATCAGTTATAATGTTGACTCATTGAATGGGCTCATCCTAACCCTTGAATTTACCTCCAAAGTCGGTGGCCTGGGGGGGTCATTGGCCTGATAATCACCTTCCGTATGGGACATAGGAATAGCATCCTGATTTGCAAAAATACAACAGAACAATTAGGCCAATCACTATTAGGAGAATCTTGTTGGTTTGATTAAAGGGGCTTACCAGGGAAGTTGACATTGAAGTCCCGGCAAGAGGAATATCAATCGGATTGTCCTCTGCAAATTCACATGCATCTCCTTCAGACCCAAAGGGATCTCCATCACTGCCATCAGATTGATCAATGGATGAGTCTGGTACTCCACTAGATGACCCAGAATGACTGCCTTCTGCGGAGCTCCCTTTTGCCAAAGACATCTGACTCATTGCAGATGATACTGAGGGCTTTTCTTCCATACGGCGTTGGGACTTGGGCCGGTCGGAAGTGGGGGGACTTGCTTTCCGCTTATGTGACGTGCGGCCTGGTTGGTAGTCTTTGTTGGCTGCATACGTAGATGGTAGCTGAGACTTTGGAGGTCGGCCTCGTCGCTTGGCCACACACGGTGGGCTCTCATTGTCTTCTTCAGAAGATGTTGCGGGATCAGGAGCCTTTCTTCGTCGGCCTCGGGGTTTTGGGGCGGTCAGTCTGGCCAAGGTGGGCAGCTCATCAGGGTCTTCCATTGATGAAGAGCTATCTTGTTGCAACTTGTCCGTCCTTCTCCGGCCCGCGCGATTCTGACTGGTCCTTGCGCGCTGTTTCCCTTTGGCTGTCTGTGCCTTTTCAATCTGAGACTCCACGATTTCTGCCTGAGTAGGATCTCGGGTTTGCACACGGCCGCTTCCATTCTTCTTCTTCCAAGGTTGATTTGGTTTGGATTTTTGCCTGATGGGGTCTGGCTCAATCAGTGGGACCACATGTGTGTTTGCAACAACTCGACGTAAATTCTTCATCAGTGCCGGCAAAGCTGAGGAGGGGTGAGATTCCAAGATCTCCTGCTTTAGCGCCTCAAAATCATCGTCAAAGTTATACGGCTCCTCATCAAGGTTCTGTAATTTAAGCAAGGTCAAACAGGATTAGCCAATGGGTTATGGAGGAGGGGGAAGATTTATACACTGACTGGTCCGTCTGGGTTGTAACACAATTGCCACTGGGGATGAAAGTCCTCTGGTTCCACATCACCCTTCTCTTCAAGCAACTTTTCAATCAAGTGTGCACATGGGACCCCCATTCCCGCATTGAAGTTCCCCGTACACTGCCTGACCGGATCATCACGTTTGGCCTTCTTCATTTTCAAGTACTTATTGTACTCTCCAATGGCCAATTTGAGCGCATGGGTGGAGATCTTGGTGTGAAGCGGCTTGAAAACGTTTGGGAGTCCGGATAGCCCTTTGATCCTTTCATGGCCAATGGTGACCTGTGCTTCGTCCAGTTGCCAGTCCACAGCTGATGAAATGGTCAGGAAGAGCGTAGCAAAGTTGATCTTGCCAGATGTCACGTATGTTTTGAGCCAGCTATGAGCTGATTCACCTCTAGATGACGTCAGATTCCCCAAGTGCGGGGTTTTCCCAGCCCATGCAGCCATGAATTGTTTGCGACAGGGCAGAACATGGTTCTGAAGGTATTCCAGAACATTTGCTCGTTCCCTGAGGTCCACCTGAAGCTTTCCCCAAGCTGTGTCGAATGAGGGTTCGTCCGGTGCGTATGTAACCTCGTGCCATAGCTTCATGAAATTTGTCCATTCGTCTGCCTCGGATGCAAAAGCCTGTTTGCAGTTGGTGACAATGTTCCGATCAATGTGCCAGGCGCATAGGTTGGAGGTTGCATTTGGGAAGTGCTCCGCAATTGCATTTCGGAGAGCCACCTCTTTGTCCGTCACAAAGACCTTTGGAGAGCTCTCTGGTTCCCATACCGACCTGCAAGAATTGATAGGTGTATGTAAAATTACCATCAGATTATCAATCTCATACTAAAAAAGACAATCACCACACTCACTTCAACTTATTCAGAGCCCAAGAGTATGCCGCATTTTTCTCATTCCTCATGAGACAAAATCCAATTGAGAACGAGCTGTTCGTGCAGGTCTGGCCAACAACATGCAGTAAGGGGTACTTGCAGAGGTTGGTCTTGTAGGTGCAGTCAATATTAACCACATGATGGAACTTGCGAGCAAGTAACATTGATCCAGGGTGCGCAAACCATAGGTAGAGGAGCTTTCCGTCATCATCGTAAACTTCATCGTGAACCCAGTTGGAGCCTTTGAGGCATCGTAGAAGATGGTTGATGGGGGTGTCGCCGGCCCTCCGCTGTATCTTCTGCGCTGCTTTTGTGTTGTAAATTGTCCTGTTTGTGACAAAGCGTCCCTCAGTCGTACTCAGCTGCCGGGCAATTGCCTGTGGTTGCAAACCAAGAGAGGCCAGTCGAGCCACCTCTGCTTGGCCCTCTGCCCCAAGTGTCTTGTGGATGGCCTCGTACTTGTGCTGGATGACATTGTGGTTGTGAGGGACAGTCTTGCTGCGGAGATCCCAATAGTCGTTTTCACGGTTCTTGGCACATGAACAGTGGCCCGAAATCTTGAAGGCGCATCCAACTCGCTTATTACGTGATTCACGAGCCCGACAGGAGTCCATGGTGGTAGTGTCTTCTCCAGCCAGTGAGCAGGCAAGGTAAATGTTCTTCCCCGCCTTGGATTTTGAGACTGCCAGCCGATAACCATGCTCGGTGGCCCATGTGGACACAAATTTCTTCAGATCGTCAACACAGGTGAACAGGTATTCAGGTGGAGGGTCCATTGGCTCTACAAAATTAATTCCCATGAGCATCCATTGGAAACAGTATGATAAATCAATGAGGCACTGACCTCCCACAGAGTAGTCAAACAATCTGACATCCTCACTGGTCAGTAGGGCTTTGGGCAAAGCATTTCCATCCGGGAGATTTGGGGCCATCAACAAGTCATTGGTGTGGTGCGCAGATGCACTGGGATCTGTACAATAAAACATTGGTAAGAACACCGCAAAGGACTTTTCTGAGTGAAATCTACAATCACCTTGGGGATTTTCCTCAGTCATTGGAGAGGGAACAGGCATTTCCAGGGGGATTGGGGAGGGAACAGACATTTCCTGGGCGGTTCTTGCAGGAGCCAGGACTGCAGACGGTACCACAGATGTTGTAGAGTTGGAACCACCTGATTCATCAATAAATAGTCAGCTCCCAATAAAGCAACTTTACCAGAGAAACTAAGACCCACCTTGAGCTTGATCCTCATTGGTTTGGGTGGGAAAAGAGGGAGCAGGCAGGTCATTTGCAGAAGGCAGGAAATCAGGGGGAAAAGCTGATGATTTACAGTTTGTCAGCTCTCAATAAATATACATTACAAGAGAAAGTTAGACCTACCTTGAGCAGTATTGTCAGTCATTTGAGGGAAAACCAAGGAAGCCAGTGGATCAATTGATGTAGGTAGTTGCGCGGATGGGGCAGGCGGACTTAAAGAGTCAAGCAGAGAATTGATTTCGACAGCGGATTGGTTGGTGTTGTTGTCCCAGTAGTATGTGGGCTGGTTGACGGACGGGTTGCTGGGTATTGATGCAGACAGGTTGCTGGGTATTGATGGTGGGTGTTGGATTGGTTGGGGGGCATTCCAGTTGTTGGAGTACATTTCCTGCTGTAATGTATAGGAGGTTGGTTGATTGGGTTGGTGGGTGGGATGAATGTTTGACGTCTGTTGCAGGGTGATTGCTGGATTGGTGTAGTTTGGAAAGTTTGGATTGGGTTGGCCGGTGACTGGAATGTGAGGAAAGGCAGTACTATTGTTATAGGAGGCCGTTTGGGATGATTGGTGGGGGGGAAGGTTGTTGTATGGGTGAAAAGATGGTATTTGGTGGCCCATATGGGGTGCAGGTTGCCCGTGATTTGGAATTGGAAAGGCCATTGAGCTTGACGGGTATGCGGGGTGGCCATGGTTGGTGAAGCTGGGGTGTTGGTTTGTGGGATTATTTGTGATTGGGACAGCATTGGGTGGGTAATTGGGGAAGCCGGGGAATTGATCAGACGTTTGAGGGGGGATGGAGGGGTTGGATGGGACCTGGAACCAAGGGGGTTGCCCAAATGGAACTGGTGGTTGCGGCTGATGGAGGCAGGAGGAAGGACTGTGTGAGAAAGTTATTTAAGTAGAAGAATTGGGCTGTGTGTGCTTACATGCTGTGCCAAGTGAGACTGGGTGACATTAGGCTGACCACTGGCATGCATTATTGCATTAGGGTATTGGGGGTGCGGCTGATTGTGGACGCCATATGGGTTGGGAGATACGTGGTAGTAGGAGGAGTTTTGGCCTGGCTGAGACATTTTCTGCTGTAAATAACGGCCAGAGTGAGTAATTTTGGATGATATTTACTTTGATAGACATGCACTTACACTGCTGGAGGGTAATAAAAGTTGATGCAAAGAAAACTTGCTGATATCTGTGCGTTCAGAGGAACAAGAAGAAATAATCAGTTGGCATGAAAATAATAATAATGAAGATGTGGAGAGATTAATTGGATCTGAGTGGAAGAACATCAAGTGCTGGTGTGCCCTTCTGGGGCTTGGACAAGGGGAATGGGGCCATAGCATGTCAACCTTGGGCGGCTGGGAAGGGCCAGAAGGGGCTGAGTGGCCACTTTTCAAGGGTTGACAGCTGGAATGAGGCTTCCTACAGTTGGCTCCTTTTGGCCAGTCATAGTGGGCCCTGTTGGCCCCTTTACTAGGCCCTTTGGGGCTTGTCCCACTGTCAATACAGGGCCTTATGGGCCCTGAGTAAATTTTTGGTTTTTCTTATCAGAATCTTTTTTTTCTTGATTTATTTATTTTATTTTTATTTTATTTTTATTTTTATTTTTATTTTATTAATTTTATTTTTATTTTATTTTATTTTTATTTAATTTTATTTAATTTTAATTTTAATTTTATTTTTTTATTTTTTTAATTTTTTAATTTTTAATTTTTTAATTTTTTAATTTTTTAATTTTTTAATTTTTTAATTTTTAATTTTTTTTTATCTTACGGGGGCACGGTGCGCACGGGGCGCACGGGGGGCTCAGGGGGCACGGGGGGCTCAGGGGGCACGGGGGGCTCAGGGGGCACGGGGGGCTCAGGGGGGCTCAGGCAGGATAAAAAAAAAACACCCACATTTGGGTGGGTCGGGTGGCTTGGCTCGCTTGGATCGGGTCGGGTGGGTCGGATTGGGTCGGGTGGGTCGGCTTGGGTCGGGTGGGTCGGCTCGGGTCGGCTGGGTTGATGTGGAGGAGGTGCTGTGAGGTGGGGGGGAAGTGATCGAGTGAGGTGGTGGTTGCGGTTGAAATCCGCGGAGGGGGAGGGGGGGTGGGGGGAGGGGGGGGGAGGGGGGGAGGGGGCGGGTGGGGGCATGCTGATGTCATGCGTACATTCTGGTGTACGCATGACATCAGCATGTATATAGGAAGGGTGTGCCCCTTCCTATATACATAGAATCGGCGTGCCGACTGCACGCCGATTCTATGTATATAGGAAGGGGCACGCCCTTCCTATATACATAGGTCAGCGGTCCGCCGATCTATGTGTATAGGCAGGGGCGTGCCCCCTGCCTATATACATAGAAAGGGCGTGTGGGTCGCACGCCCTTTTTATGTGTATAGGCAGGGGGCACGCCCTTGCCTATACACATAAAAAGGGCGTGCGACCCACACGCCCTTTTCTGAAGGGGCGGGCGAGCCGCACGCCCTGTTCTGAACAGGGTGTGCGACTGCACGCCTGCAGTGTTGCACGCCTGTAGATGGGCGTGCAGCACGCACGCCCATCTACAGGCGTGCCCACGCCCAAGGATGGGCGTGCAGCCCGCACGCCGATAAAAAAAAGGCGTGCGGGGAACACGCCTTTCTTTTTATCGGCGTGCGTTCGGCATGGGCGTGCGCCGATGGGCGTGCAAATATCAATGCCCATGTTACATATGCAATAAAGGTTACTGGGGATTAAATAATTAATTAGAGTGTATTATTATTTATACATATAAATAAAAATATACTGACTGAACAAACAGTATAAAACAATACTGTGGCTTATTATAAAATACAAATAAGCCACTAGTATTAAGTCTATAACAACCAGTACTGATGTACCACAGACTGTAAGACAATATAAATGTGTAAATACATTAATAAAATCAATTGGTGACATGTATTCAAAGCAGAGGCTGCTGAAGCGTCACCAAGAAAGCAAAAATGGCCAAAATGTGGTCCAAAGATCCCACAAGTTGGCCAATAATACCTACAGGGTCCCCAGGGGGAACCCAAGACTATTTAAGGAGCTCTTCAACCACCCAAAGAAGGCTCCTCATGCTTCCCAATACCCACTAACAACCTTACTCACTTCTTATTAGATATATACATCTTTATAACACAGTCTGGTAAGCTTCTTAGTAGTTATTCTTTAGCCCTGTCTTCCCCAACAACTTCACAGTGCCCATCAAGCTCCACCATCCATCCATCCAAGCGCTTCAAACTGTCCAGTTTCACCCAGAATATCCCCAAGATCCCTCAAGGTTTATTACTAGTAAGTAATAACCCTTTTCTTGAAGATATTCCCCCATTTCCATTCCTGGGATTAAACCACCCCTGTTCCAACAGGCCCCAGTGTTCCAGGTACCTAAATCCTCTGCATTTATTTGTCAGATACCTTAGAGGGATCTAAACCACCCCTGATTTATCAGGCCCCTCTGGTTTTTAATTATATTAAATTTATTTAATATAATTATTAACCTATTTTTCTCTCAATTTTTACGTCACAATTCCCCCATATCTTTTGGGAATTGTAACATTGTACCTTACCCAGAGTTAATACACTCTTTCCATATATTCTTGCACCACCTGTAGCTAGAAGGACTTGTCCTTGGCATCAGGGAGGCTGACAACAACTTACGGGTGGTTTGAAAGACCTGCCCCTCTAAATGGTACTATGCAAATAACTAAGATTCTTGTAATCAATATTTATAAAGATATGGCTGATTCCAAGATAGATCTTACTTTTATATAGTAATCTCTATCAGACCTAGATACCTCAAATCACCATTTGCATAGATCTTTTATAACTTCTAATAATGATGGATAAAAATAATCCAGTGGGATCAATTATGTAAGATATAAATTGTTAGTAATAATGGGTTTTTAATTGAAGGTTGGTAATGATCTCTTCCTTAAGCAATCTCTTGATAAGGCACTTTAATAAATACTAGAGCTTCTGTTACTACTACTAATTTTCACTGTTAATAATACTATTTGTTACTGTTACTACTACTACCACTACTACCACGACCGGACCACTACCACTACCACTAACTGAAAACTACCACTAAATAAATAACCACTTTGACAAAACCTCTGTAGGCTGATGATAAAAAAGGGAACTGGACAGGGAAAAGATGTGAGCCTGGGTCTCTAAAGTGACAACAGGACACAAGGTTTGGGGGGCACTACCGGTTGTATTCCAAGGATAAGAGATACAACTAGTAGAGAAAAGAAGAAGAGTAAAGGGGAAAGGGGATTAATTGATCTTTTTATTGCTTTTTTGTTTGTTTAGAGTGCTCTTATGAAGATCAATGAGCTCAACCAGGAAAATTTGGCTAAGCTGTGCCAGAGTCTTTAGAAGTGCAACAGCCTCCTCACACACTAAGGAAACAGTGGAGGGACAACGGAATTAGTGAACTAATCTGCCCTGATTTTTAGACTTGTAGTCAAGGTTCTAAAAGGGTAACCTGTTGATGAAGTGATCTGATTCTCTTGATTGAAGGTGGAAGGAAAAGGGAAGAGGGGAAGGATAAGGGGAAGACAGAGAAGGACTACTGTCAGAGAAACAAGGTTCAAAAAGGAGACTGACTGACAATACTTGAAGTACTGGGTGAAAGAGGCCTTTTGTTGGTTAGAGTGGTGAGCTGTAACTTGCTGAATCCTTGGATGTCTGAGTTGGTGGTTCTGGGTCTCTTGAGGTTGTGTCTCCTCCTGCAACGGGGGATACACCAACTTTGAAAATTTTCAAGGTTTGCTTATGTAATCTAACATGTAGATGTGGTTGGCTGGCCCTGTTTCACTTGCTCAGCCAGCTGTAGCATAAACTTATTTATTTAATTACTCCATGAAGGAGTTGAGCAATTACAAAGTGTTCAATGAACACTAAGTTTAAAATTTAATGAAGAATCAGGATCTAAAGTCAAAACAACCTTTAACCCTGAAGTTAAAAATATATGAGACATTTGTGACTTAAAGAAGAAGAGAAGACAGACTTTAGGTCAGCTGTTCTGGCTCTAAGGCTGACAAAAGAGGCCTCCCTATATATTGAAGACTGAGGGATTTTAGCTCCAGGGGAGCTCTTTGTGAATGTTCTATGCTGCATCATTTTGCCCTGGGAGGGAATCAAGCTGCAGGAAGCCACATATACACCTTATCTGCCTGAATATGCTGCACCATATGATATCCTATGTTGCTAAGGGATATAATCAGTTGCACAGCCTCTGGATATACGTACTGCGCTTCCTGCCAAAAAATGAGGGAATAATTCTACAGGGACATATCTGTACACCTTATCTGCCTGCATATATTGCACATCATGATATCATGTGTTGCTAAGAGAACCAAACAATATGAAACATAACCCACACACCTGCCTGATCAGCTGTTAACTCCTTCCACCCAAAATATTGGGGGTCAAAGCCTCTCCTCCCACATTGATCCTTCTTCCCTTCTTCCTCCTCACCTAATTAATTCCTCCCCCCAAATCACGAAATACTGATTCCTTCCCCATTATAATTCCATATACCACCCTTATAAAGGTGGTATACCCTTATAGCTGTCTGTACCAATAACATTCTTCCATCCTCCCTTCCATACCTGGTTGAGACATGATCTACCAACACTAACCGCCTGACCTTCTAGCTTCCTGGTTGAGAAATGTTCTCCCAATCCCTTCCACCTCTTCTATTCCCTTCCTTTATACCCTATTCCATCCTATGTACCCCTTGTCCTCCATTCCATTCCCCATAACACCGTTGATGTATGTAATCCTATTGTCCTGCGTAGAAGTGTATCTCACATTTATTATACTATTCCTCCTCCTGTAATGAATGTTTCTTGTGTATATGCTATCCCAATGCTTTCACCATGTGCTTTTGGCATTTTCACACAAATGGAACACCACACCGGGAGGAATTCCTCCTGGCCAATGAGCTTGTATACCTCATCAACCGGGTGGAATTCCTTCCGGACAACAAGGCCCACTCCCATGCACGCTGTGGGGGTGGGTATGCCACCCTGTGCTGGTGTGTTTAGCAAACATGCCAACGCATTGGTGTGTTTGGAAAACACACCAACACATTGGTGTGTTTGGCAAACACGCCAACACATTGGTGTGTTTGGCAAACACGCCAACACATTGGTGTGTTTGGCAAACACGCCAACACATTGGCCGCATGCCAATGTAAATTGGTGTGTTTGGCCGGCACACCAAGGATTGGCCATGGGCCGGCCAAACACACCAATTTTCATTGCGCCCTAAACCACGTCAAATTGGGTTGGTGTGGGCATGTGTTTATGATTGCCCAAGGAAAGTTGCACTGGTTGACAAGGCTGTATTCCCTCTTTGACTGGAGGGATTTCCTCCAGTAAACAAGGCTTGTGTGGCCTTGTCAACCGGAGGAAATCCCTCCTTTCAAGAATTTTGTATGGCCTTTTCAACCAGAGGAAATCCCTTTGGTTGACAAGGGTGTATGCCCTCTTTGACCTGAGGTAATTCCTCCAGTCAAGGTGTGCAACCATGCACACCCCTTCCTATAAACATAGGAACGGGGTGCAGGGTTTCATACCCTTCCTATATGTATGGGAATGGTGTGTGGAGCCGCACATCCTTCCCAGGAGGGGTGTGTGGTTCACAAGCCCATCCTGGGGAAGGCATGCCCCTGGCATATGTGTGCCGCTAGGGGTGTGCGTTTATCAATGCCCTTGCATTATATATATATATGATTTTTCTAGTCAGTTTTTCTCTGAACTAGTAGAGATATGAAAAAACTACTTCTTTTCAGCTATGTGAAATCCAGAAGGAAGGGGTTAATCTTAGTAGAAAAAATGGTGTCATTGGTCAAATTTCTACAGGTAAAGGCTGTAAATAAATTGTGCAGCACATGAATCCTTGGATGATTTCATACAGAGGCGCTTCTGACGCTCCTGTTTTGAGTCATTTAGTGTAGTGATCATGTGATTAATACGTTTCAGAAGCAATGTTGATCAATTTTCTATACAAAACTTCCTCTTTCATTTTATATTAATTTTTTTATGCAAATTTACTGTTGCAGGTATACTTCCACTTCTTGGGGGTATCCAAGCTTATTCAATTCCTTATCTTTTTTTTCTTTCATTTGATTCAATATTCCAATTTAAACCTTAAAAGTGTGTATGTGGTGTACAAAAATAACTATATATTTGCCCCTAGTGGTTGTAATTAATATAAGTTACCTATGGTGAACTATGCATTTTCCACCAGTACAAGTGCCTCATAGAGAAACTCCAATAGGATGAAATTGTGCTAAGATAGTATATTTTGATTTCACCAAGTTTTCACTGTTGATCCATATACCACCCATAAAGGTTAATTTAATGAGGCAAATATGTTCTTAATAGCTGAGGATAAGTGAATGGGTTTATCTCTTATTTTGAATGTAGAGCATAAAGCAGTAAAAATATAAATGAAGGAAATAAAGAAAGAAGAACACATAAATTCCTTTTTTTATTTTTAATCTGATGAGCCAAGAATGAGTGATAATCCTGATGTTATTTAACAGATAGAGCTGATCCAAGTTACACAGTTAGAAACTGGAACATGAAAGTACAGATTGAAAGACAATTTGAATTGATTGAATGCCAAGGAATTGTAAAAAAGAATACTTCAGATGATAATTCATTTTGTTCCAGATTTAACTGCCTCATCTCCTATACGGTCTTTTCCACCTGGGTGAATTTTTCTCTTGACTTCTTCAAGCTCTTCATGGTTCAAACCTGTCTGAGTAATATCCGTCATAAAGGTACGCTCTTTGATGCGGTCCTAATTTTTGAAAGAAAAAGATACAGAAATCATTAGATCAGTGAAGATCATTTTTGGCTGAACCATGTATTTGCATGAATCATTTTATGTCTGATGATCATGTTTAGCACACAAGTACGCACCAGGTTTCTGAAGTAATATAAGACTTCATCTGCATAGTCTTCATGAGTCATGTCAAGCTTGAACGACTCGTCCACATAATCTTTAAGAGCAGCCACCGTTTCCTTTGCGGCATTCATGTGTTGAACTGCGTCATCGTACGTCGGGGAGAATTTTGACAGCTCGGACAGTTCCGGTCTATATTTCAATAACAACAGCGGAGAAAGAGGTCTCCGGTAGAAGTCTGAACAAATCGAAGGTTAGGATTTGAATAAACTTGAAGAATAAAGAAAAATCTGAAATCCTGACCATGATCCAACTTGGTCCCCGTGACTCCATGAAAATATTCCGGCTGGAACCTCTCCACTATCGACGCGAGTTCTTTCTTGAAGTAATTATGACCTTTGTACATTCTATTGCCAGCTTTGCCAACTCCGATGATCCATTGTGCATATTTAGCCCCCTTCTCTTCTTGAGAGCTTAGAGTCTTAGCAAGTTCAAAGAATAGATCGGTGCTTAGTATTTCTCGACGCAACGGAGAAGCTCCAGCCTTCAGCAGGTCATTTATCCAAGTCGCTCGGGCGGTTGCGTCATCCACCCTCAATCTGTCTCCAAGCACTCGCATGGTAACTAAAAAGTCTTCTCGTGTGTCTGTCGGAGCTGTAAGATTGTTATTATTTAAGGAATGGTCGACTATCTATCAGCCAAAAAAGACCTGAAATACGATTCAAGTTTGGAGCTTATGTACAAGGATCGAGCTCATGTACTTACTTCTTGGATTGTATCTCATAGTAGACCACTTTTCCCAAGGGGCCTTGAATGGCTCTATGTTAAGCGAACAGTGCGAAAATTGAAACAACGGGGCGTCAGAAACATCTCGGCCCTGAATTGAATGGTGAATTTACCTCTAAGATGATCCATATTCGGGAGGCGATAATTCGTCTTTCTCCGATCGGGTACAGACTTAGTCAACCAATCCCAGAATCGGGACCACCAAGGTTTAGTCGGATCATGTCCTTCAAGAGCTGGGTCGGGACCTCCGATTATACTACTGGGCGCTTTTGTGATAGAAAGTTGTCAGTAATTCTTTCTAACTCATCTACTCTCACGTGCTTCGCCTTTGACAAATTCTCATTTGCCTCGTCTTTGGTATATAAAAAAACTTACGTTTCTCGGGCTTGCTGCTCCAGAACCTGGTCAGCATATACCAAAAGCCCCGTCCCTTTTTATTTTTATGCTCGAGTACTTGAGGATGAGGGTCAGGGGAGAACGTTTCTTTTGCCGAAGCGGTAGGGGTGCGAAGGACGTTTGCATCGGCAGAAGATTCCAACAGTGGATTCTGTTCCTCTGGAATTTTATGGATTTCAACTTTATTGAGTTTAGCATCTTTAAAACTGTCACCGATACCCTGAGCGAGCTCATCAACAGTTTGAAACCTATCGGCAGCCGCAGGATTGAATAGTGTGAGGAAAAGTAGCGCCAGATGAAAGATTAGAACCCCTCTCTCAAGCCATAAATGGCACGACTGGCAAAGGGTTGACTTCATCAGAGGGTAAATCGGATGAAAATCGAATGGATCTGGGAAGCGAACGCGAGGTTGAAATTAAGAGGGACTTTCGGGAAGGGGATGGGTGACAAAGCATGATAGAAAGTAGGGGAGAGTTAATATCCTTGTTTCCCACTGGGAAATTTCGTACGAAGACGGAGATTCCTCATTCCTACAAAACGACAGCCTGTGTATGCTGTATTTCTTGATGTCGTCCATGAATCATACTCTCGAAAGCCAAAGCAAAACCAAAAGCAATTAGATGCCGCCGCTGAGTCTTCAAAGTAACAAAGATCTCATCCCGCGCAGCGCCTTTTTGCTTGAATACGAATGTGAAGCGTCAATCGTGAATCGTGTTCTGAATTTGGACCTTCGACGGGTTCATACCTGCCTCGCCGAGGAACCGTTTTGACAGCTGTCCTGTGCCATCGACCACGCCAAGGGGACAACAGGAGTATGTTTGAATCCCGCGGGCATTTTGAGACGTATACATCAGCCTTACCAAGGGTGGTGAGGATATCCAAGGACTGGTTCAGCTGACAAAGGAGAGACTCATTTTGAGAGAGTTTATGTGTCAGCCTGCTTCAGAGACATCCTGACTATAGCAGAGTATATACATATTATTACACCATGTACCTCATGTTCTTTGTTTAAAAAGAATTCACACCTCATGTCCTTCGTTTCAAAAGAAATTATTAAAATATAGTAAACTGAACATATGACACAATCTAAATATAACTTCTACACCTTAAGAGCATTTGCATTGGTTGGGTTTAAAATTCAGGTTAGCAGTGTAAACACATTGGTCTAGGTTAAATAAATCTGGTGCAACAGGTTAGCAGGCCAAAGGTTTTATTTCAGGTTAGGGGTCACTAAATTTAGCAACTGCTAACCTGAAATCAACCTTCTGGCTTGCTATAAACCTGTTTCTAGCCTGTCACCAATGCGAGTGCCCCATCAGGCTTGGCTGGGTTAACTTGCCTTGACCCGGCAATTTAACCCAACCAATGCAAATGCTCTAAGGAAGACTTGGAATATTATTTTAGAGTCTGGATCTACATCTGAATTAACCTAGGGCAGCTCACCAAAGGCACCCCTTAATTATTACTCCTTCACATCCCTTTACAGGCCTTCAGGCTTTATACCTCACTTAGAATCTGATAAGATAAACAGAGGCTGGGACAGCAACAGCCGATGATGAGATGTGAGTGTGTGGAAGGATGATCATTACTTCAGTAAAGAGAAGACTAACACACAAGAAGAAAAGATGAAAAAAAAACATCAGAGATGAAAGAGAAATGAGAAACATACCTGGGACAGCAACAGCCAATGATGAGATGTGAGTGTGTGGAAGGATGAGGAAAAGAGTTCTTCCACACACTCACTGCTGCCCCAGGTATACTACATACATGTGAAATATGAGTAAAATGTAAAGTGAAATCTGAGCTGAAAGGATTATAGCATAAAGAACAAACAATACCTGACATACTATGTCAACACCCCCCCTTGCTGCAAACCTGAAGAGAAGAGAAAAAAAAAAAGAAAAGAAAAGAAAGTAGGAAAAGAGATAAAGGAAGAAAAGAAATACATAAAGATAGAATGATGTAAGTGGAAAGAGAGAGAGATAGATAGAAAAAAAATAGGAGAAGGAAAGAGGAAGGAAAGGGAAAATAAGATAATGATTTTAGATCACAAGACTAATCCAAAAAGGTGACAATGCTGTTCTAATAACACTCAAGGAAGGGGTTTTTTTAGCATGTCCGCTAACATGTCTTTAGTAGAAACATGATGTAAAGATATCTTCTTTTCTTGTTGACATCCTCGCGCAAAGTGATATTGGGCATGGATGTGTTTTGTCCTGGCATGATGCTCCGGGTTCTTCGCCAGGGCTTTGGCCCCTTTATTGTTGATGTGTATTGGAATGGCTTCTTTAGATTGTAGACCAAGTTCGGAAAGGATACGCCGAAGCCAGAGGCCCTCCTTGCAAGAGTTGGAGATAGCTTTGTACTCGGCTTTGGTACTCAACAGGGATACAGTAGCCTTTTTCCTTGATTTCCACAAAAATTGCACCTTTGCCAACACAAAAGATGTAGCCAGATGTTGAGCAACAATCATCACAATCTTCTGCCCAGTTGGAATCAGAGTACCCCAACAGTTCTAGCTTGCCCCCCAGACGTAGTTTGATCTCCTTTGTTGACACAAGATAGTTGAGCACTTGGACTGCTGCTTGCCAGTGCGCTTCTGACGGATCACACAGGTGTTGAGACAATTTATTTACTACAAATGAGACACCCGGGCGGGAAAATTGAGAAACCCACAGTAAAGAACCAATAATCTGATTGTAGGGACCAGAGGACTTTGGATCACCAACTTTAAATTTCCAGAGATCCTTGAAATGGGAATTGGTAGGGGTTGACACCTGAACTTGTGTTGAAATCTTGCAATACTACCTCTACTCTTTGTCAATTCCCCGCTCTTTGCCGTGCTCCTTGCGTTCTCCTTGCGCGCTCCTTGTTCTCGCACGCAGCTGTAATCGGTTAGGGTTGAGATAAAAATGCTTAAAAGAAACAATCTCGTCGACTAGCATACTCTAGACTCGACAAGATTCTCAACTTCATTCCTCGATCAAGATCAAGACTCACAAATATCGGCTCAAGATCGTGATCAACGCTCTGCTTAACAAGTCCTTAAATGTAAAGTCTCAACACTCACATCTCAAAGGATCTGATATAATAGTGGGATTCAAAGTTGGACCACGTGTGCATGCAGTCTTTTTTAAATACAGACTTGCACCCCGCAAAATGAAAATTTTGCTTTGAGCACCCCATTTTTCACAAATACTCTTGCAAGTTAGCAAACCATCAAAATAAATCCATCCACAACCATACAAAAACACCATCCAGTCAACCGGCTCCACCAACATGCCTCGACAAACCAAGAGAAGGACATCCATCAAGCAAATGACCCGGATAATACAGATGCAGATCAATCAATCGCTAATGAAATCTCTCTGGAAAGAATCAGATGAAGCATCAAGCGAAGAAAGTGACCTTGAGGAAGCTCTAGTGGCTTTGATTACAATAAAGAATAAACGGTATTTGATGGAACGAGGACATCTAATCAAAGCACCAGAAAACACCAGCTATCTATTCAACCTCGATGAAGCTCGATTCAAGCAAGAATTCCGAATGTCTCAATGTTCATTCTTTCAACTTGTTGAGGAGATCAAAAATCATCGAATATTCCACAACAACTCCAACATTCCGCAGCGACCAGTACAGGACCAGCTAATGGTAGCCCTTAAACGAATGGGAACCTTTGGGAATGGTGCATCGGTGGGGATGTTGGCTCGATTTTTTCGCATATCCAAAGGCTCAGTCATCTTGTACTGCTCGCGAGTTATAGAAGCCATCTTGTCTCTTGAATTGTGAGTAATCTCTACAACTGGATCCCTTTTACAACTAGTCTAATATGATTTTTAATTTCCAGGAAATTTTTATCATGGCCAGATGCTCAAGGAAGAAGAGAGATCGCATCGAACATTGGTAGCTACACTGGATTCCAAGACTGTGTTGGATTTGTGGATGGAACTTTGTTCCCTCTTGATGAAAAGCCATCGATTGATCCACAAGATTATTACTCTCGAAAAGGATGCTATGGCGTTTCAGGATTCATTGTTTGTGATGAAAAAAAACAAATCATCTATTATGTGACTGGATGGCCAGGTAAGATCATGGCATGGATATATCCCCTGTTACAATTGAAATATTTTATTAATTTTTCATTTTCAGGTTGCTGCCATGATACTCGGCTTTGGGAGAACTGCGAGCTAAACCTCCAGAAAGGATCTTTGTTTACCCCGGGCGAGTACCTCATTGGCGATTCAGGCTTTCCAGCTGAAAGCAACCTTATTCCGGCATTCAAACAACCACGTAATGGGCCAATGCCACAAGACAAAAAGCGATTCAATCAGCATCTGGCATCTTTAAGAGTGTGCAATGAACATTGCATTGGGATAATCAAGGGAAGATTTCAAAGCTTGAGAGGTCTTCGGAAGGACCTAAGCTCTGCAGGAAGTATCGAGAGGATCACACATTGGATTGGTGCATGTGTGATCCTCCATAACTTCCTCATAACTGACAGGTCTCCCGAGTTTTGTCATCCTCCTGATTTAACAGAGGATGTTGAAGAAGCTAAACAAGGACTCTGTCCTCGGCGGGGTAGAAACAGCATTGGTAGTCTACTTCGCAACAAAGTTTTGGCCGAGGTCACCGATTACTTACAAACATAAATCTCAATTTCACTATTCTTCTTACTTTCTTTCTCAATTTCACTATTCATCTTACTTTCTTTGTTTCAAAACATTCAACTTTATAAATTTCAATTTGTTATGAAATTGAAATACATTTATAAATAATTGGATTAAAAAAAGAGGGCAAAGAAAAAATGTAATCAAGTGGAATCATCTGAGTCTGATCCTGAATCAGACTGATCAATATTCACCATGTCTAAGAGTGGTGGGAATTCAAGAGCAACCCGCTTTTCAATCTCTTCGAGGTTTAAGCCATAGCTGCGAAGTTCCTTCATGTACGCCACCTTGACCTTGCTGGCTGCTGCTCGAGCAGTTGTGACCTCTGCTTGCCGTTTGCTCACCATGGACTTCATGTAAAGTTCTTCAGAGGTGAGTTTCTTTTTCTTTGCTTGCTTGGATTTTCCTTGGCTACCCCTGGGAGTTGATGCTGATCGTTTTCTGGGGGAATTCTTCTTGGAGTATGACAATTGGGTAGCATTTTCTATCTGATTGAGAGGGTCGTCAGGAAGATCAGATTGGCTCATGATCTCCTCAGTGTCATTCAGTTGATTACTATTGGATTGAGTCGTATTATCTTGAGTCGTATTGTCGCCATTCGATGGAGCGGTATCGGTACCATGTTGGTCACCCAGAAGGGATGATCGGATGTGAAGCGGCTCAGTTACAGATCGCAATCCCATGATTGGATCCAGTTCATCCCAGTAGCGACACATCTCTTTAAGCTTGGCTGAATAGGAAATCAAATTAGATTTCCTACAACCAAATCTGAAGGAAGACCAATGCGGGTTAAAAGAAAAACTCACCCTCAACAGTCCGGATACCGTTTTCTTCATCGCTAGCCAAGATGCCTTGACCGGTATTTTTTTTCCAATCACAGGCTGAATTGTACGAAGATTGGAGGTCACCAATCTTTTGTCGGACTCCTAGGGAGAATATAAAATCAGAGAAGCTCAAACAGAGATAAAAAGAGGAAAGGGCAAACCTTTTGCATCCCAATGAGTGATTCCGTTTTCTTCCATAATCTGAAGGATCTCGGAACATAGTCTGGTTTTAGTGGTTCCACTCTTGGTATCTCCACGCCATCGCTGGTAGTTGTTTTTGGCTGCTAACCAGTCAAGTATAATTGCGATGCTCGAGCTTCCTCCATTGATGCCATCTCGATCCCATGCGATTGGCGGCTTTTTGGTTGTACTTGATTTCTTAGCGGGTGCTTGCTTTGGTGGCATGTTGAATTGGCTTGTTTTTATAGGGTGATGAGTGGTCAAAGGGGTTGTGGGAAGAATCTTGATGCGACTTGCACTTGCCTTGCAAGCTGGCATTCAAGTCTGAAGTTGAATGTCAGCTTGCATTTTTTCCTTGCAAGTCACCCCGCCAAATCCTGTATGCAAAATTGTCTGCATGCACACGCAGTGCAACTTTGAACCCCCTTAATTGACACTCCTTGCTTTGACATTCTTCAAGATTGATAGAAGATCCAATACTCAAGATCTCGACAACATCAAAACAAGGCTCATTATCACAACACGTCTGCTCAACGTGCTGTTTGTTATTCACCTTCTTTCTCTCTTTCTCTCTCTCATGTTGGTTGTTGATTAAAGCACTAATTTCATTACATTATCATTCTTTTTAGTTTCTTCTCACTTTCTGTTCATCACCTCCCTTCTCAAGTCCTCTCTACTTGTCTCTTTTTCCATCTTATTAGTGGTGTGCCTCTTTTCTTTTCTCTCTAAATTTATCTCTTGTTCTTCTTATCATTACTCTTCTAACAACAATTGTTTTCAGTCTGGTTCAGGTTTTTTAGCAACCAATCTCAATTCCTTTAACTTGATTTCCAGAAAGGAAGCAATCACTAAGTTCATCAATATCATGAGATTGATTAATGAAAATAAGATGATTTTCTTTCTTGCAACTGATTTTCAGAGACAGAACGTGGTGCAGTTCCTTGTCTGGGCCTACTTGAAAACATTTTCTGAGGGAGGCTATCAGAGAATTGATGAAGCTGTCTTCACCTACAATTTCCAAATCATTGACATGCACAGTGAGAGCTCCAATGAGTTTTCCGTTTCTTAACTTGAAGCACAAGGTGTTGAAACTTGCTTCTTGTGCTCTCAAATCATGCAACATGCGCTCGTTGTGGTAATCCATACCTTTTCACATACAAACATCAACAACTTACATTTCCTCTCACATATACTTCATTGTTATTACATAATCAGATTCTACATACAAAACTACCCCTAGTCACTCACTCAAAGTACCCCTGATTTCCCTTTGGTTCAGAAGTTATTGGCATTCTTAGAATATTACCACTTAACCACATAACTTTACCAATACTACAACCCCATAGGATATTATACAAGGTATTGATTTATAAATATACAGTACATAAATAAAACACAGATATTACATACTTTTCTTTAGTTTATATCTTCTTTGGTATTAAGTTGTACAGCACAGTCATTTATATTACATAGTTACATCTTCTGCCTTTATCATCCTCTTTGGTTACTAGTCACATTACATTCCTTATATACATAGTTACTAGCTACATTGGCTCATCTTTCTTACACTATCACTACTCTCTTTTGGTTGTATACCTCTGAACACATTTCCCCTTTCTCTTTACTGCCAGGATCAGCCATCTTGTGCCCTTTTGTATAAGTAGAACTCCCCTTAGTTCTATGGATAAATCATGCACCCCCCCTTTTAGAAAAAGTACAGTTTACATTTTACATTTACCTTTAAACCTTTTACATTTACTTTTGCATCAACCTTCACACAAATAACAATCATAACACATACCCCATACTCTTTCTCAGTGCTTTTCTCACTCCTCTTAAGGTCCCTGCCTCAGATTGATTAAACAACCTAAGTTCCCATTAGTAGCAGCAGTCTAAGGATTAGTAGAAATATAGCCACACCTCTTTTCTTTCTTTTTCTTAGTGAAACCCTTTCCCCTCAGCATTAGTCAAGAAGGGCAGCCTCATCAGCACCTGTAGCTTCAACATCTTCTACTTACTGGATTTGTTGTCTATTTCCCCTTCAAGCTCTTTCCTGTTCCTTTAGGAGTTCCACAGCGTGTGCTCTGAATAATTGAACTCAATCTCATCAAGAAAACCCTAATTGTATTGCTTTTTCCTTCAAAAATCTCGGTCAATCATTGACTCTCTTCCCTCAGCAATCTCAACCAATCTCAGTCCAAAAAACTATTCAGTTTCATATCCAAACTCAAAACTGCTTCCGCCAATCTCAAGAAAAACATTCAACGGCAATATCAATTACTCATCAAGTATTCAAATTGGTGAGAAATGCACCAATGCATTTTCACTCATCATTTTTCTCCTTCAACATGTAACTAACATGGTCTATTCATCACAGTTTCCCACTTGTCCTCCATCCTCCCTCTATCTTTCTTATTCTTGCGTTTCTCATAACTCTTGTCCTATTGGTTTGTTTCTTCTCTATTCAACTCAATCAAAGCTATTAACTAATCGACTCAACTTCTCAGCTCCTTGTCTTCTAAAAACTGTCTTGTCTTACTTGGTTGTCCACTATATCAGATTAATATTCTCCAAACAGGGTTTTTTCTTATTTCTTATTTCTTGTTTCTTATCATTACTTTCCTCAAATATCTGTCTTATATTTTTGTTTCTTCAGTTCTGGTTTTTGGTCTTCTGAAATACAGTCATCAGTCAAATACAAGGTCGGATTGTATTTTGAGTTTGTCAAACCAAGGTTGACTAGAGCTTGGTGAAGTTCCTGATTCCATTGCCTA
This sequence comes from Puccinia hordei, assembly GCA_007896445.1. Taxonomy (NCBI): domain Eukaryota; kingdom Fungi; phylum Basidiomycota; class Pucciniomycetes; order Pucciniales; family Pucciniaceae; genus Puccinia; species Puccinia hordei. The sequence goes on along the minus strand of RDRW01000225.1, from coordinate 55,235 downwards.
GGTGATTGTTTCAAACCGTAAAGCAATTGATCGAGTTGGCACACATAATCCGGGTGAATCAAATTGATGAAGCCTGGTGGTTTTTCCATGTACACGCTGTGGTCCAGTCGTCCATTGAGAAAGGCGGTTTTAAAGTCCAGTTTTCTCCCCTTCTGTTAGAATTCTGCCCCATGCCCAAAAGAGGGCTTATTGGTTTTCTTTCTTTTTCATTCTTTTCTGTTCCTCAGCACAGCTAGGCCCTCAACTTAGGCCCCTTTCTTGTCATGTATTTCTTCTGTCCCCATCTGAAATACAAACAACACTTAGTTCCGGGCCCTTGCTTGTGAGACATGCTCTCTTGAGTCCCTCTCACAGGTGTTCTAAGTCCCTGAGAATCTTGTGCTCTTGAATTCCTCACCCCACCTTTTTCTCAGTCTTAGGCCATTGGCCACATTTCTTTCACGGTTCAAAGCCTTCTTTGCCTCTTTCGCTAACTTTGGTCGTTGTGGTTCAGCTTCAATCAAACATCTCCTAGCCTAGAATCTCTCGAGTATATTTTCTTTCTACTTCACATTATATTCTGTCTATCAATCGTAACCATGTCGGACAACAACAGAGACACAACAACTCGGATTTGCCTTGGATCCAATAACTACATGGTCTGGCTGGTACAAATTCAGGCTCAACTACTAAAGGATAAATGCTAAAATGGATTGCAAACAAAACCAAACTAATGATAAGAAGTATTAGAGAAGATTTAACAAAACAAGGAAAGAGAAGAGAAAAGGAAAACATACCACTAATGATGGACAATAAGGAAGAGAGACGAGGACTTTTTTTAAGGAAAAGGTGGAAGAGATTGAGAACAGAAGTAAATTGTATTGGGCTGATGGAGAGTTTCAGATTGAAAGGGATCAGTTATTTTCCTTGACAAACAACAAGAGAACATTAAAAAGAAGGAAAGAAAAAAATAGAGAAAGAAGAATGACAAACAGCACAGTGAAGTGATGTTGGATTGAAATGATGCCTGAATTTGAAGTCTTGACGGTGTCGAGATTCAATGCTTGATAATTCAGAAGTGTGAAAGGAAATGAGTATTACTTGAGGCAGCAAGTGAGTTGAGTGAGGAAACTTTACAATATTCAGGTCTTGATGAAGGCGATCTTGATTTCCGTTTTGAGATCTTGATCGAGGGAAAAAGGTTTGAGAATTTTTGATGAACGAGTTTGAGATTCTTGTTGAGTCTGATTGAACTTGATTCAACTTGATTCTTGCTTTTTGTTGGATCTGACAGGAAACCCCTGGCCGAGTATGCCAGAGGGTTTGATCTTGCTGCGGTGCGCGCTACACGTTTGACTAGGAATTCAGAAATTCAACAGCCCTCCTTGTTTGTTGAGGAAAGAACTGTGAGGCAGTGATCTTGAAGTTTTTTTACCAACAAATTTGGTGCCGCTTTGGTAAGGGAGTCAGCAAGCATAGCATTGGACGGGATAAGCTCGACATCAATTTTGTTTTTCTTGAATTTGTCTCTGAGATTTTTGATCTTGACGTCGAGATGTTTCGTCTTTGAGTTAGAGCCGAATTTTTTTAATTTGTCTAACAGGCCTTTGTTGTTGATGGAGAATGTTGTCGGTGATAAGGTTTTCTTCCAGAGTTCTTCAATGAGGAACTTGAGCCACTGAGACTCTTGCTCTCCATCAGAAAGTGCATTCATCTCCGATTCCGTCGATGACAGTGTGATGTTCTGTTGCTTTTTGCTGTTCCAGAGTATTGGACAGGACTTCCAAAACGCAAGCGATCCGCTTTGTGAAATTTGTGTTTCTTGATCTTCTGCCCATGTGGCATCGGTGTAAAAGATGATTCTGTCAATGAGGTCATTCTTTCTTGGTTGTAGTCGCAATCCGAGATTCTTGGTGCCTTGCAGATACTTCCAACAATGAAGCATCTCCTTCCAGTGACTAAGTCCCGGCTTTTGGTTGAATCTGGACAGAATGGACACCGCCAATGCTAGATCAGGTCTGGTTCAACAGGCGAGATAGTTTAGCATGCCGGTAAATGATCGATAATTGATCCCAAGTTTCAGAAAAGCGGCATGATCCTCATCAGATGCCGATTGCAGTTGAATTGCAGGTGTGAGTGGTGTCTTAACAGATTGACACGAGGTAAGATCCAGAAGATCCAAACCTTTGTTGATTAATGCTGGCTGCGACAGTTTGATTGATTCGGATGAGATCTTCAAGTTCATTCCCAATAAGGTATCGGGAGAGTGAGCCAAAGAATTGGGAAATCAATTTAGGAAGAGATGTTCGAATTCCTCAGTCTGACCGACCACAATTAGATCATCTACATGAAAGAAAATGAAGGAGCGTTTGCTTTTATGAATGAAAAGGCACGCGTCTGAGACCAAAGGGTTGTATTTGATCTCCTCAAACCAAGTTGTCAGCGTTTCGTACCAGTTTTTTGGTGCTTGCTTCAATCCATATAGTGATTTGACAAGTTTGAGATAGGGAGTTTTTCTATCAGACCCTTCTGGCATCTTGATGTAGATTTCTTCTTCCAGCGGTCCAAACAGAAATGCACTCTTGACATCAAACTGCTTGACGGGTAGTTGGAGATCAATGGCGAGAACCAAGAGTGTCAACAAAGAGGGAAATTTGCCGGTTGGTGCGAATGTCTCGAAGAAGTCTTCGCCGTAGGTTTGGAGAAAGCCTTGGATACAAAGTCTTGCCTTTGGTTTTTTGGGTGAAGAGAGAGTGGCCGGTTTCGTCTTGAAAACCCAGGTCAAATATAAAATCTTATCCGGTTTTTCTTTCTGATCAAGCCAAACTTCATGATTTTCGATATTATCAAGCTCGTTTTTTATAGCTTCATTCCATCCTTCAGCTTTTTTGCAAGTGACGGCTTTCTTGAAGGACGTTGGATCTTTGGTGAAGTGCGAATATTTAATTGGTTTAACCTGGATTGTTTGTTCTCTGAGGATCCGACCCACAGGTTTGTCGATTTGGGGAATAAGCAAGGATTCAATGTCTTCATCGTGCTCGTCAGAAGATTCTTCATCCTCATGTGATTCTCTTTCAGTTTCAGGTTCTTCTTTGTCCTCATCATCATTAGATCTCTCAGTGGATTCAATCGATTTGTTAGGACAAGCTGATTCAACAGCAACATTAGGTTCTTCTTCAATGAGAAGTTCGCAGGATTGGTTGGGAGTTCCAGAAGCAGGCACAAAGTCCAGGAAGGTGACGCTTTTCGAATTTATGATGACACCGTTGTCCGTTAGAATTCGATATCACTTCATTTCGGAGTTGAAGCCAATCAGAACACCCATTTCGCCTCAAGGTTCTAGTTTTGATTTCTTTTGGGATGAAAGAACGGCGACTGGGTTTCCGATAGGATGAAATTAATCCAAGGGAATCGTCTTGTTTTTGAATAGCTCGTATGGGGATTTTTTTGTTTGATGCACGGGGACTTGATTCAGAGTCAATGTTGTAGAACTCAGCACTTCGTTCCATAGATTCTTGCGGAGCCCAGAGTCCAGAAGGATGGTTCTGAGCGACTCAAGGATAGTTCTGTTGAATTGCTCAGCCAGACCGTTCTGTTGGGGTGTGTAAGCATCCGAGAATCGCTGGCGAATTACATTTTTATGACAAAAGTTCTCCAAGGCTGAATTGATAAATTTGGTCCCTCGATCAGAGTGAAGAACCGAAGGATAATATCTGAATCGTTTACCTTCAACGTCTATTATTCTTGTTAGGTTTGAGAACACATCAGCTTTTGAGACAAGAGGAAGTGCTGAGACGAATTGAGTGCAGCAGTCGACGATTGTAAGAATGAATCGATGTTTGCGATGAGAAGATGGGGTAATGGGCCCTATCAAGTCAAGATGCAGTTCCTCGAATGGTTTGGAGGCAACTGACCTTCTGGTCTTGAATGAGGCCTTGGTGATTTTTACAACAGCGCACGACTTACATGCTTCAGGAGCATTGATGGGAATACCTATCTTACTTCTGATTCGTCTGTAGCTCACGTGTCCAAGCGATTTGTGGAGCATTTCGGCCGACGTTAGGTGAGAGTGAGGGTTTTGAAATTCAAATCGAATCACAGGAATGTTATTCTGATAGTTTCCTTCAAGGAAGAGTTGATCGTTCTTACAAACATTGAAGTGGTTCATGTAGAAGTGTATCTTGCATTGCTCAAGTACGAGATGACGAAGGGAAATAAGATCGACAGAGATTTTTGGGACAAATAGAACGTTGTGGAATACGATAGGTTCATTCTTGAAGAGCAGAGAAATTGTCCCTTTTCCTTCAACTTCCAGTGAGTTAGGACCACAGCTCGTGTTAATTAGTCCTTTTTCGCTTTCGTCTAGTTGTATGAAGAACTTCTTGTCAGACACCATGTGCGATGATGATCCAGAGTCAAGAACGAACAGATTGGGATAGTGAGAGGAGAATGTTGAGAAACTGCTGACACTTGCTGTAGGAAGTCCGAGTGATTTCTTAAGGTAAGTTTCTCTTTTTTCAGGAAATATTGCCCAACAGCTTTCCTTGCTGTGGGTGGTAGCCGATGGGTTATGAGAGCCGTTTCTGCATCGGGTGTCTTCTCTAGTAAACATGGTTGCTTCCAAGGTTTCTGACTTGTTGCCGGCAGACACCTTGAGTTTGTTGAGGTGAATCTCTAAGTGGTCAATGAGGGTCTCGGGATTGATGTCCTCGCAGTCCTTAGAGTGAGTAATCTTCTGCTTTATGTTGTCTAGATTTTTCGGCAGTCGATGTAGTAGATTGTATGTGAGAATATCATCCGGCATGTCGATGCCTACATCTTCCATTCTGACTAGGATACTTCTTACTTCTGTTATGAATTTTTCTATGTTGCTGGGATCAAAAATGATGCTTGCAAACGAGTTATAGACTCTTGCACGATTCGACGGTTCGTTTGAAATAAATCGCTTCAGAATGCTTTTCCAGAGCAGCTGAGTGTCTTCTTCGTTTGAGGAGTTAACCACGTTCTTGTGGGTGGTTGTCGAGAGCTTTGCAAGTATGATTGCACAACGGATCGTATTATCGGTGTCGTCAAGAGCTGGTTCTCCGTTAACGATTTGATCTTTAAGTCCTCCAAGCTTAAAAAGTCCCATGATGCGGGTCTTCCAGGTAGAGAAATTCTCTTCGGTACCGGAATAGCCTCAATAGTCGTCTTTAGAATAGTAGGGTTAATAGCGTCCATCTCGACGAGTATTAGCGTTTGGTTTGTTTAGCGAATTGGGTTGATCGTTGGTGATTCCTTTGATTGTATTTGACTGTTAATCGTAAAGGATAAATGCTAAAATGGATTGCAAACAAAACCAAACTAATGATAAGAAGTATTAGAGAAGATTTAACAAAACAAGGAAAGAGAAGAGAAAAGGAAAACATACCACTAATGATGGACAATAAGGAAGAGAGACGAGGACTTTTTTTAAGGAAAAGGTGGAAGAGATTGAGAACAGAAGTAAATTGTATTGGGCTGATGGAGAGTTTCAGATTGAAAGGGATCAGTTATTTTCCTTGACAAACAACAAGAGAACATTAAAAAGAAGGAAAGAAAAAAATAGAGAAAGAAGAATGACAAACAGCACAGTGAAGTGATGTTGGATTGAAATGATGCCTGAATTTGAAGTCTTGACGGTGTCGAGATTCAATGCTTGATAATTCAGAAGTGTGAAAGGAAATGAGTATTACTTGAGGCAGCAAGTGAGTTGAGTGAGGAAACTTTACAATATTCAGGTCTTGATGAAGGCGATCTTGATTTCCGTTTTGAGATCTTGATCGAGGGAAAAAGGTTTGAGAATTTTTGATGAACGAGTTTGAGATTCTTGTTGAGTCTGATTGAACTTGATTCAACTTGATTCTTGCTTTTTGTTGGATCTGACAGGAAACCCCTGGCCGAGTATGCCAGAGGGTTTGATCTTGCTGCGGTGCGCGCTACACGTTTGACTAGGAGTTCAGAAATTCAACAACTACTGCGGTTAAATCTTCGAGACGTGATCGTAAACGGCGCTGTCAAGCCTGAGGACCCAAAGCTACAGGATGATTGGGCAAAGCAAAATAAGCTTGGTTACTGCAAGATCGTCGAGGCGCTCGATAGCGAGAACACCGCATACGTTGGAGCTGCCACACCGATGAATCATCAATACAATGGTCAGTTTGTTTGGAACCTGCTCAAGTCTCGTTACGCAGCGAACGACGACTTGGCAAAAGTCATTGCTCTCGAGAGCTTTCTAGACATCGAGTACATAACGATTCCTCATTTCGTCTCTGCGATTCGGAAAGCAAACCAGAAACTCATGCTGGCCGGTATGGATCTCGGCAACAAGATGAGAAATCTCATGATGTTGGCTTGCCTTCCTTGGGATTGCTTCCAGGGTTTCCGAGACGTAGTAACAATGGGCTTCTCAGGAGAAAACTTTGAAAATATCCTCCTCCAACTCGAAAACTATGGGGTACAAAACAAAATCAGCTCAGCAGACGATCACCAACCCGATCAGGCCGCGCTCTACACACACTGAACAGAACAGATTACGTGTCCATCTTTCCAAAATTCCTTCAAACTCTGTGGAAACTGCCAGCAAACTGGACACACCACGGATACTTGGTATCAGAAGCATCCAGACAAGTGTCAGCTTGCTACTAGTTCAGAGACAACCTGACTAGAACAAAATAAACATAAAATAAAAAATATAGTATTAATCATTTAACAAAGAGTAATAAATGAATAATAATAAGATAAAACAACATAAAGAAGTAATATGTAAATAATAAATACATTATTACATAGTACAGTAATAATAAATAAACAAATACAATATTAAGTATAAAACAATGAATATGCTAATAAATAATAACATAAGTGGAAAGATTATTTCATAATCTTAAAGAGCGTGTAAAATAACCTAGGGTACTTCAGCCAAAGTACCCCAGATAACTTAAAACTTCTAGTAGTAAAACAACTTGAAAGAATATTAACACTAAAGCACTGAATTAATTATTATACATTAGAAATACAGAATAAAAACCATAAATACATGTACAAAACCACGAAATAACAATGTATTTAAATAAGAACATAATACAATAAATAAATATGACATTAATAATATAAGTATATAATACTAGTAATATACTATATTATCTATTTATTTATTTATTTTATTTAATTAAATACTAACTACACTAAGGATGATTCAGAGGGAAAAAGACCACGAACCAGAGGAAGGAAATAACATGAGAACCTTCTGAAAATAATAATTGAACAACTGTTCAAAATAAATGTACTACATCCTTAGTGGGAAATTATTGATTGACAGATCTCTGCAGTCATGCATTCCCAAAGAGCCTGCATGACAGGGATCAAACAAGAAGCTCTTGAAGCGCCCAAAGAACAAACAAATACATTTATTTCACATTGTACACAATACAAAACAATTAAACTCTGACAAATGTGATCAACAGGTACATGTGATATTTAATCAATACATTTTGACATGTAATTAAAACCTTTGATCAACACATCTAACAAGCCTTGTCAGAGGTTCAGAAGCGCCTCAAGATGCCAGCAAAAGAGCTTAGACAGGCTGTACCCATAGTAGACAGCCTGTACATATGGAAATTTGATTAAACAACTACATACATTTGTATTAAATCTTAACCCCTTCTTTTAAATTTTCCCATAGCCAAAAATACATCCTGTGTTTCGCCATCAGGGCTCCAGAAAGGCATTTAAGGAGCCCTTGTTCCCCCTGTATTTTGCCTCCCCATGCTTTAATATATATACTACCACCTGTACCCACTTACATAGCTTTTACAATTGTTATTCTGTCTGGTAAGGTCCTAGTATCTTTTCTTTTGCCCCTTCTTACTCCCCTGAAATTGCCCAGTGTCCACCCAGCTCTTCCAACACCCTTTCCAAGCGCTTCCAACTGCCCAATTTCCTCCTGGAAGAACCTCAAGTCTGTTAAAGGTAATTTAGTACTAGTAAGTAGATAAACCTTTCTCTTGAGATTCTCCCCCATCTTTTATCTGGGATTTGAACCACCCCTGTTTACAGGCCCCAGTGTGTTCAGGTACCTAAATCCTCTGCTTGCAAGATACCTTTGAGGGATTAAACAACCCCTGATTTATCAGGCCCCTCATAATTTTAATTATTTTAAATTTATTTAATATAATTAATCATCTTTTACCGCTCATACCTCATATCTTTATTGGTATTACCTCTTATAAATCCTCCCAGAGCTTTATATTGCTCTTTATCTTTTATTTTGCACCTTGTGTAGCTAGAAGGATTACTCCTTGGCATCACAGAGGCTGACAACAAGCGTCCGACATCTTCATTGACCCCACAAGCTCACCATGTGCACCGTGATGGACCCTCATCGACAATTCCAACACAGGAAGAGAACGATGCCTACTACATTTCCCTCTGATTATCCTTTCTAACTTCCTACATACACCTCTTTCTCTTGCCTCATCTCTTTAGGTCATGAGTCAGGGGGGGTGTTAGAATTCTGCCCCATGCCCAAAAGAGGGCTTATTGGTTTTCTTTCTTTTTCATTCTTTTCTGTTCCTCAGCACAGCTAGGCCCTCAACTTAGGCCCCTTTCTTGTCATGTATTTCTTCTGTCCCCATCTGAAATACAAACAACACTTAGTTCCGGGCCCTTGCTTGTGAGACATGCTCTCTTGAGTCCCTCTCACAGGTGTTCTAAGTCCCTGAGCATCTTGTGCTCTTGAATTCCTCACCCCACCTTTTTCTCAGTCTTAGGCCATTGGCCACATTTCTTTCACCTTCCAGGTTTTAGAGGCAAGGAGCAATAGAAGTAGTCATAGAGTCTCAAGCCTAAGAGTTGGTGAGAACACCTTGTCATAATCTTTTCCATGGATCTGAGAGTATCACATTGCCACAAGTAGGACCTTCAGTTTGGGGATAGATTTTTCAGGCCTCTGCTTAACCTTAAACACCCACTTCAATTTTATGATTTTCCTCTTAATTTCCAGTCTAGGAACCAATTTCCAAGTATTCATGCCTAGTAACAATGCAAATTCCTTGTCGGCTGCCTTGAGCCAGCGATGCCTGTTTGGCGATTTAAGTAGTTTATTCCAGGTATTAGGAGTGTCAATCTCCTCCGCGGCATTAGCACTCTTTGACCACTCTTTGTAACGGTTGGGAGCTCTTCTAGTCCTACAAGACTGACGTCAAGCTGGGGGAGAAGAGGTCCAAACTGTACCAGGATGAGATGGATTCAAGATGACGCTAGGTTTTGCTGGAGGTGATTTGAGGATTGGTCCGGAGGCGGTTGGACAGGAGAGAGGTGGCAGATTAATCTCGGTAATGCCTTTGCACATGGACTCTTTGGGCAGGCTTTCTGAATGTGATGGGGGGGGATAGGCGTGGTGCTGCTTGGTGCATGAATTGATGCTTGCAGTTGGCGATTGAACCTTGGCGCAAGAGGTATGTTCAATAAGGGAAGGTCAGGAGTGTGAGGCCTTGCTTGAGCAGGGGGAGAGTGAACCGGCCACGGAAGTTCCACAATGATTGGCTTTTCTTTAATAAATGGCTCACTGGTATAAGGGAAGATTTTTTCTTTGAAAGTGACGTCCCAAGATTTAATTACCTGGTGCTTTTCCAGGTCCCACAGTCAATAGCCATCACCACACAATAGGTATGAGAGAAGGAGCGCTGCACAAGCCTTGTTGTTGAGTTTCTTTCTATCCGCTTTGGGGACCTTGTGATATGCTAGGCAGCCAAATGGATGAAGTTTGGAGATGTAAATTGGAGGTTTTTGGAGAACAGAAGCTGGAGTTGTATACCCCATAGGTGTATGACATGGGAAGTGGTCATGAGCAAAATAAGAGTGTCAGATAGCGTCAAGCCAGAATGATTTGGGTAACTTAGCGTCCAGCAGTGCTGCTCAAATGGTGTTACTTATTGTTTGGTTAGTTTGTTTGGCAACTCCGTTCAGTTCTGGAGAGTGAGGAGGACCCGCTTCATGTTTTATGCCAGATTTTAGCAGGTAGGTCTCAAATTTGGTTGAGACATACTCCCCCCCCCCTGTTGTCGGTGTGCAAAGCTTGAATGGAATGAACTCCTTGTTTCTTGAAGAATGATTTGAAAATTTAGAAACAGTTGAATGTTTCGCTTTTTAATTTCATGGGGAAATAGGGGCATTGATAAACGCACACCAATTTTTTTTGGCGTGCGGGCCCTACACGCCAATTTGTTTTGGCGTGCGGGGCCTACATGCCAAGAAAAATTGGCGTGTGGGAGGGCACGCCAAACAATTGGCGTGCGGGTCCCACACGCCAATTGTTTGGCGTGTGGGGGGATATTGCATGCAATATCCCGATACACATAATACATACATGTATTATGTGTATGGGGATATACAAATCCCCTCACTCATATAATAGAACCGGTGGGCCAGTTCTATTACATGAGCGAGCCCAGTCTGATTCCTGAAAGGAATCAGACGGTTGGTCTGGTTGTTTTCAACCAGAACCACCTTGAATTCACCGAATCCGCAATCACCAGCACGCACCCATTTGAAAAAAACAAAAAAGTAAGCTTGAGCCCCCCCAAAAAAAAAAAAAAAAATACAAATAAAATTAAAAAAATTAAAAAATTAAAAAATTAAAATTAAAAATTAAAAAATAAAAATAAAAAATAAAATTAAAAATAAAAATAAAAATAAAAATAAAATAAAAAATAAAATAAAATAAATAAAATAAAATAAAAATACAAAAAAATACAAAATTAAAAATGAGTAAAAAAACCCCAAAAAACCCAAAAAAAGGGAATTTTTGGGGTTTAATTTTGTGGGAGAAAAAAAAGTCCACAGGCCCATGGCCCTCCAAGACCCAACTGGCCCAATAGACAGGGCCCAATGGCCATGAGAAGGGGCCCGCCTCGGCCCATCACCTCCAGTGGGCCCACAGGCCCACTTTGATGCTCCAAAGGAGCAATAAAACATTCAAAGGGGCCATTCAAACCCCCAGGGAGCTCAAAGGGCCCCATATAAGCCCCAGACGCACACCATCCCCCCAAAAGTGGCCCAATGGGCCCATCTCAATCAAATCTCTTCCATTTTTTTTCAAAAACAAATTTACCGTAGATATAGTAACACATGCTGACATACTCTCCCATTCAAATGCAAACAGATTCCCCACAATTCACCAATTTGACTTCAACAATCAACAATGTCTTCACATCAGACCAGTGAACTAGGACGTGAGATTCATTCCTTTATTTTGTGTATAATATAAGTAGCTGGCTCACTCCCACCATTACACAGGTTTGGATCTCTGGGAAAAATGCACAGAGCTGGTGCGGCACCCTGCGTTGAAACCAGATGAATGTGAACACCTGGAGAATTGGGCCTCTAAAATAAAGGCTGAATACAAGCACTCAGACGATGAGAATGAACAGGTCTCCAGAACCCCAGCACCGGCTTGAAACACCTTAGGTGCCACTAGGCCCGCTGCATCACAGTCCCACCCACGCCTTGAACTTGCAACCGGCTCAATGGCATACTTATATGCACACACTCCTGATCCCCTACCTCCAGCAACCAACCCAACCCCCAGGTTCAATCAATTTGCAAACCAATTCAACAAGGATGTTCAATATGGCCAGCCCAACACAACAAACCCAGGCGATGGATCCCCGCGTGGAAGCAGATAGAGGCGGACAGATGCCAAAGGCCACAAGACAACCCTCAACACCTTTGGCCAGTCTTACCTTCAAGGCTTACAAAGGGACCAAGGACTCATTGGCAAGAGGTCCTCCAAAGACCCCAATGCAGACAGGAGACAAGAAATTAACAATCCAGCCATCCGGGACACCTCTGATGACCCTGATGCAGAGGGTGAAACAGATCACTCTGAAGATGGTGCAGCAGCCCAGCAAGTCCACCAACAATTCCTTCATGGACGTCCCAAACCTACCTTCCACCAGGAGCCAGTCCATGAACCTGTGCCACAACAAACCCAATATCGCTATGATATGGTACGAATTGAAGATCCTGTGGTTGAAGACCCTACGAGAAAAAAGGCGTGCCTGGACAACTCTGCTTCTTCTTCTAAAAATACAGGCCCCATGTATAATCTCTTCACCCCTCATCCCACCTCTCACAAATTCATCACTGCGCAATCACTACTAGGCCTCAGAATTCCACGGAACCCTGTTGCTGGGCCATCAACAGTCAAGCCACCTACCCAAAGACCGCCTGGAAAATCAATTCCTCCTCCCCCTGTCGTGAGGACTGCTTGTAAGTCACTCCCCATTGCTTATGCCCACCCATCTTGTAATTAACATCCCTCCTTTGCGCACAGCTATGGGTCTATTTATCCCTGGCCCAATGCTTCCAAAAGCATTGGCAGATGATTTGAATGAAAATTTGGCGGGTGGAATTGTGTGGTCACACCGTTCAGCCGAGAAAATGATTGAAAACATAGCATTCATCCTCACACACCTTTGCTCAATGGTCACGCCACATCCAACGATGCCACAGGAGTTCAGCCAAGTTGTTTGGAGGGAAGTGGATACACTTCTGAAGGCATGCAAATCTGGTAATTAATCTCTTTTTTTCTGACTTGTTCATACATCACAAAGGCTGATATTCGTGTGGTATGCAGAGAGAATTCTTAACCCCACTCAACCTGGTGCTCTCTCTCTGATAACTCCTGAAGTTGTCAACATGGCGCAGCTCGAGGCTTCCCAGGAGAACCGGAAGGCGCTGCCGTCCAATCGTGTCCAGACCCACACTCTTGCGGCAAATCTGGCCTCATAATTTTCTCCAAGTGACCACGCTTATCTCCGGCTTAAAAGTACTTTGCAAGACTGCTGGGCCCTTCGACACATGGAGCAACAGGGCAGTGAATGGCAGCCTCTCCCCCTGGACAAATCTTTGGTGCATACTGCCCATCTTGCATTCCAACGGACTTATGAAAACCTTGGAGGTCACACAAAGGATGCATCAAGCTCCAAACCAAACACCTCTGGTCTCAAGGTCCTTGGTCTATACTTCACGGGCGCTATTTCAGCCTTATGTTACATCTGCAGTCTCCAGGCACCCACAAGACCAAAGTATAAAAAGCTTGATGAGTGTTCAACAACAAATATGCCTGATCAAATGCGGATGCTTGCTTGTCTCCTGGTTTTTGGTCCAAAAACCGCCTTCGTCAGTAACAAATCCAACTCTGAACGTCCGACTACTTCAAATTCTTTGGCCTTATTGGAATTTGGTGCCAATGTCCTGAAACATAAGGTCAATAGTGGTAATGCTTCTGTGATGCCTCACGGGACTTTGGATAACCTCCGATTATACTTTCTCAACTTTTTGTGCTCCATGGGATTTAACCAGATTGGTGATGATGGTTTGCCAATGGTTGATTGGAAAAAACCCCATGAAGAGTTTCACAAATGTTTTTCTATTCAAAACCTCCAAATTTTGTTTTCCCAAGATATAGAAATAGCTGTAGCCACCTACCACTTCTGATATATGTACCGGGGGTTTTTTTTTCTTTGGTTTCCCTTTTATTTCTCAGTCACATGCCCTTGAGTTGTAATTTCCACCACTTTCTTGCTCATCCACTTGAATGAAACATCAGACTTGAGTGTGTTTTGAAATATAACCCAAACAGAGTATTATTAATAGGCATCCAAGGAGTACACATGTGGGTTTGTGGTTTCTACCTTATTGAAGGTAGGTTGTGGCAAATTATTGATGATATATCAGTATTAAACTATAGATTATCCAGAATTTGGTATTATTTAGTGGTATCATAATTATAATATTAATAAAGATATTAATGTATCATTGTGTAATTTGTTATTTTCACATCTTAGAAGTATTATTTATTATCATAGAGTACCCTGAATTATTCATGTGGTATTTAATCAATGTATTATTAAATTAAGTATCTTAATTATTGTGAAGATTGTTGTTAGAATTAACAAAGCATTTTTCAGACATTTAGCAGAAAATGATTGACTTGGGCAGGATTTGAACCAGCGACCTTAGCAGAAGCTAAGACACTATACTAGAAGTGCTGCCTTTACCAACTAGGCTACCAAGTCATTATCCAATGTGCTGATATTGGGAACACTGTGGATCACAATATTCAACAATTGTAGTTTAATAATACTATGTTATCACTTCTTAAAGTCATAATGATGAATTAATAATACTAATAATAATCACTAGAGATCTTAAATGAATCTCTAGTAAAGAATAATAAGAATGGTAAATATTAATAAGGATAATAATAATTAGTGTTACTTGCAGTAACTTGGTACATTTCATCATTTAGGGATCAAAGAGTGAAGAGTAGTGGCAGGGGAAACACAGTCTAGCCAAGCCGCTGCTGGGCTCTTTTGAAATAACCAGGAGACTTTAGGGAGAGGAAAGGGAATTGTGGGGGTCCGCTTGACTATCACACGTATCCAATGATTATCATTGAAACATGATAAGAAGAGGGCTGGCAACGGTTTTGGTTCCAGGGGGAATATATGTTGTGCTCCCGCCCGTTCTACTGAGGAAGACAAATGGCCGGTAATACGCATTGGCCAGAATGGGTCCCACATCCAACTTGCTCATCCCTTTGTTCATGGGAACTGATCCACGTGGGTCAGTCACCTGAACACGTTTGTAAGCGCAGTCAAATTCTGAAGGCCCCCCAAGGTATCTTGTCCAATGTCCCTTATTCTTTTCCATCTCTTCTAACACATCCTTGTGCACTTGGTACCACCCATTGGCCTTAGCGTATGGATCCTCTGGTCTATCTGGGTGTTGATAGAAGCACGCCAACAGCCTATGCCAACGCCAACCCGCATGCCAATTTTGTTTGGTGTGCGGGGCCTACACGCCATTTCTTTTTGGCGTGTAGGGTCTACACGCCAAAAAGAAAAGGGCGTGTGAGACCCACAGGCCAAAAATGGCGTGCGGGTCTCACACGCCCTTTTTTTTTGGCGTGTAGGCCCCGCACGCCAATTTTTTTTGGCGTGCGGGTCCCCCCTCGCTCACATAATCCAATTGGAGGGCCAATTCGATTACGTGAGCAAGGGGAGGACTTCCTCCCGGCCGACGAGGTTGTATAACCTTGTTGGCCAGGAGGAAGTCCTCCCAGCCGACAAGGTTATACAACCTCTTTGGTCAGGAGGAAGTCCTCCCGGCCGGCGAGGCTATACAACCTCGTCAGCCAGGAGGACTTCCTCCTGGCTGACAAGGTTGTATAACCTCGTCAGCTGGGAGGAAGTCCTCCCGGCTGACGAGGTTATACAGCCTTGTGCCGGGAGGAAGTCCTCCCCTTGCTCACATAATCAAATCGGCCCTCCAATTCAATTATGTGAGCGAGGGGGGCTGCACGCCAAAAACAATTGGCGTGCGGGGCCTACACGCCAAAAAAAGGGCGTGTGAGACCCGCACGCCATTTTTGGCGTGTGTGTCTCACACGCCCTTTTTTTTTGGCGTGTAGACCCTACACGCCAAAAAGAAATGGCGTGTAGGCCCTGCACGCCAAACAAAATTGGCGTGCGGGTTGGCGTTGGCGTGCGTTTATCAATGCCCAGAGGAAGATTAGCTAGGAGGGACATGAACAAGCCATACATCAGGCGGACTCACTGGACTGTCAGGGTTATAGGCCAGATGCCACTGGACATGGAAATCAGAAGGCTCCACATCTCCCTTCCCCTGGACCAAACATTCAATAGTGTGCAAACACAGAATGCCCAAGCCAGCCTGGTAATTACCTTTGCATTTAAGGCTGGGATCCCCAGGCTTCAATTTCTTCATCTTGATGAACTTTTTGTACTGAGACAAGGCCAAATTGAGCGCATGACAGGAGAATTTGCAGCTGAGGGACTTGAAGGCATTTGGTAGACCGGTTAATCCCTTCTGTAACTTGTGTGCCAGGTTTGTGTGGGCTGTGTCAAGCTGTCGGTCCACCGCTGCAGCAATTGTAATGAACAGTGTTGCAAAGTCGCACCTAGCGGACGTCACATAGGTTTTCAGCCAGCTGTGGGCCAATTCACATCGTGAAGAAGTCAGATTTCCTAGATGGGGTGTCATTCCAGCCCACGCATTCATGAACTTCTGTCGCTCGCTCCAGACGTTCTTGTATAGGTATTTGTGGATTAGTTCGAGTGACTAGGTACCGTGTCAGTTGCGCCCACTTTGAGTTGCAGGTGACCTCATTGGGGGCATGTGCGACCTCATGCGAGTGCCTCATGAATTTGGCCCATTCTTTGCCATCGCCAGCAAACGCTTGCTTGCAGTTTGTAACAATGTTCCAATTGATGTGCCACATGCACAAGTTCGCTGTTGCATTGGGGAAGTGCTTTGAGATCGCATTACGCAGTGCCGATTCCCTGTCTGTCACAAAGACCTTTGGGGTGTGGTCAGTGTCCCATATAGATCTATGGGTATCGCACAGGCACCAGAGTACAGTCAGTTTCTGATGAGAATAGGTGATTAGTCAAATATACCACCCCCTTCAGCTTATCAAGAGCCCATGAGTAGGCCTCATTCTTCTCGTTTTGCATCAAACACAAACCAATGGAAAAACTGTGATTGGTTGCAGTTTGGCCAACCACATGCAGCAGGGGGTAGTTCTTCAGGTTCGTCTTGTAAGTGCAGTCAATGTTGACCACATGGTGGAACCTGCGAGCCAGAAGCAACAATCCTGGTTGTGCACACCACAAGTACAGGAGCTTGCCGTCTGTGTTGTAAACGTCCTCATGTGTCCAATTGGATTCGTTGAGGCAATGTAGGAGGTACTCAATTGGGGTGTTGCCGGCCCTCTTCTCTGCCCTCAGTGCCTCCTTTGTGTTTTATATTGTTCTGTTGGTTACACACCTTCCCTCACTGCTAGTAAGGAGTCTAGCAATTGCCTGGGGTTGCATCCCAAGAGACAACAAGCGAGCAACCTCGGTTTGGCCTTTGACAGAGAGCTTCTTGTGGATAACCACATGTTCCAGATCAATCGGACCATGATTGTGCTCAATGGTTTTTTGGCAGCGGAGTTCCCATGATGCATCCTTGCGTTTTACCAAAGTTGGTTTGTGGCCGGATATTTTGAAGCAGCACCCCAGTCGCTTATTCCTAGATTCTCAAAACCGGATAGCATCAACTGAGGTTTGGTCTTCCCCCCCAACTGTGCATGCAAAGTAGACATTCTTGCCCCGCATGGATGCACAAAATTTCAGAGCATAACCATGCTTGTGGGCCCATGTGGTGACAAAGTGTTTGAGATCAGTGACACATGTGAAATGGAATTAGGGTGGTGCATCCATTGCATCTGGAAACACAAGCAGTTCAGCCAGTCTGCCTAAAGTGAGAGAATTAAGAAACTAGAAGTACTTACTGCCAACTGAATAATCATATGATTGTACATCTTCAGATTTCATCAACACTTTATGCGGTTGATTGGCGCTGGGTAACATTGCGGTGGCCAGCGGTGAATGTCCTAAAGGATTGAGCAGGTGTTTTACTGAATGATTGCATAGGTAAAAATTACTGCTTGGTAAGATGAAAAAAAAGTGGAGAATTAATTGAAGACTCACCTTCAGCCACAGTTTGAGGGACTTGAGGGCTGAAAGTTTCAGGGGAAAAAAGTTGAGGGCTGGGTGGTGCAGGTTGATACCTGCCGGGAGATGTAGCCATGGCCCTTGGGTATTTTACTGGAAGATTGTGTTGGTAAACATTAGGTCTTGGTAAGATGAAACCAAAGTGGAGAAGTATTTGAAGACTCACCTTCAGCCACAGTTTGAGGGTCTTGAGGGCTGAAAGTTTCTTGGGGAAACAGTTGAGGGCTGGGTGGTGCAGGTTGCTACCTGCCGGGAGATGTAGCCATGGCCCTTGGGTATTTTACTGGAAGATTGTGTTGGTAAACATTAGGTCTTAGTAAGATGAAAACAAAGTGGAGAAATATTTGAAGACTCACCTTCAGCCACAGTTTGAGGGACTTGAGGGCTGAAAGTTGCTGGGGGAAACTGTTGAGGACTTGGTTGTGCAGGCGGCCAAATTTGAGGGCCAAATGGCGCAGAGGAGGTTATTTCCCCCAGAGATGGCTGCATATCTTTCATGACAGGTATGGAAGGGACTTGATTTGTCTGCGGTGGAGCAGTCACTGATGGTTGGCCAACAGGGAAATTGTGAGAGGTTGGTGGGCCTTGGAAGTGAGTGGGTCCAAGAGTGAATGGGTTGGCCGGGACAATGGTTGGGGTCCCGGCTGCCAGTAGTTTGAGATTTGTGGTGCTTGATGGGGTTGCGGAAACGGATGGGATGGTGGGGCTTGAGCTATATGAGGTGGTGCGTAGCGGGCTGGCTGAGCCAGATAGGATGGTTGGGCTGGATCAAGCTGATAGGTAGAGGCTGGAGGTCAATGGTGATAGTGGGCAAAATGAGGCAATTGTGCCTCATGTGGGTGGAACACAGGCTGGGTTACTGGGTGGGCTGGGGGGACAGGGTTTGGAGGGATTGCCACTCTGTAGTTGCTGTCTGTGAAGCTGTAGCTGGCTGGGTGGGCTGGGGGGACAGTAAGGGGCTGGGGGGCTTGGCCATATTTGTTGCTTGGGTAGCCATAGTTAGTTGCTAGGTGGCCTGATTGATTAAGTTGAGCTCCAGGTTGGCCAAGCATGTGTGAATTTCCATACGCAGAGATTTGATTTTGATACAAGTTGCCAAGTGGGGTGCCAGGATGATGGTTGGGGTCAACCTCATAGAATCCGCATGGCCGTGGAGGCTGATTGCTTGCAGAGTTGTAATCACTGTTGTGAGACATCTTTTGCTGCTGATTTGGTGAATTGTGCGGAATCTGTTTGCATTTGAATGGGAGAGTATGTCAGCACGTGTTACTATATCTATGGTAAAAAATAAAAAAACCAATTGGAAGAGATGTGGGGGAATGGATGTGTTTGAGATGGGCCCATTGGGCCACTTTTGGGGGGGATGGTGAGCTTCTGGGGCTTATATGGGGCCCTTTGAGCTCCCTGGGGGGTTTGAATGGCCCCATGTTTTATTGCCCCTTTGGAGCATCACAGTGGGCCTGTGGGCCCACTGGAGGTGATGGGCAGAGGCAGGCCCCTTCTTGTGGCCAATGGGCCCTGTCTTTTGGGCCAGTTGGGTCTTGGAGAGGGCCCTGGGCCTGTGGGCTTTTTTTCTCCCACAAACTTATATGTTATAATGACTTTGTTTTTGGTTTTTTGGGGGTTTTTTTCTCATTTTTTTCTGTTTTTTTTTTTTGGTTTTTTCTCATCATTTTTTGGTTTTTTTTTTGGCTTTTTTTTTGGTTTTATTTTTCATTTTTATTTTTCATTTTGTTTTTTTCATTTTCTTTTTTGATTTTTTTTTTTTCGTTTGTTTGTGATTTTTTTTTTTTCATTTTTTTTTTTTTTTGGAATTTTCAGACTTACTGGTTTGGTTTTCATTGAATCAGTGAGCTTTGTTGTGGTTCTGGTTGAAAAAGCCCAGACAGAGAGTCTGATTCCGTTCAGGAATCAGACCCGCGGGTGCTCACGTAATCAAACCGGTGGACCGGTTCAATTACGTGTTCACACATATGTGTATATGCAAACGTATGCATATACACATATGTGTTTCATGCATTTGGGGATGTTGCATGTGATATCCCCACATGCCAAACAATTGGTGTGCAGTGTGGGAGAACTTATATACAGGAGGTGCAGCAATGAAGCTGAGGCCGCAGCCGCGGGCTCAGCGGCAGGCTGAGGCTGAGGTAGGGGGGTATTTACCAAATGTCACCAGACATTCCATGGGGAAAGCATGAGGGTGCAGCATTTGACATTCTATAGTTGGTGCGGGCAATTGGTCAAGTGGACAAACACCGCTTCAGTATGCGCAACGTAGGGGGACTGGGTGGAACCACAGGGTTTGGGGCACCAGGCCTGCAAGCGGAGAGGGGGCAGAAGGAGCGGAGTTGTGTGCAGGGGGGCAACAGACAACTGCAGGGGTCAACAGGGTATAGTAGTTGGGGGCAGGCTGCGGTGCAATGCGGAATTGAGGAGACGGGCAAGTAGGGCTCCAGGGATGGTACCGGGGATTGCGGGTCATGACCGGGGGGGGTGTTGTATAAATAGAGTGTTGTACAAGAGTTGCGGGATCTTATCTTATCTTATCACAGAAGTAGATAGCTATCAACTACAGGGCATATAAGAAATCTCTTTACTTTAAAATCTCTCTTAGTGAATTTCAGCATGTGCGGACAGCGGAACTGAGAAGGGCATCATCAGGAAGACAAACGCAAGAGGAACGGTCCCCTTGCTGAGTAAAAGGTGTTGCAGGGAATCCCGTCAATCATCCGCTAACAGCTGTTTATCCCGCAGAGGAAATCAAAGAATCACCGGAACCAACCAGGAAGAAGGGCAACCTACCTTTGCTGTCACCGTGGTTGCCTTTATTTCCACAGCGGGGCCCACACGCCAACTTTTTTTGGCGTGCGGGGCCTACATGCCAAAAATAACTGGTGTGTGGGACCCACACGCCAATTGTTTGGCGTACGCTCCCACACACCAATTTTTTTGGCGTGTGGACCCTGCACACCAAAAAAAAATTGGCGTGTAGGCCCCGCATGCCAAAAATAATTGGTGTGCGGGTTGGCGTTGGTGTGCATTTATCAACACCCTGTGAAGGGATATGAAGGAGTAATAATTATGGGGTGCTTGTGCTGAGCTACCCTAGTTCAGAATCCGAAATAATATTCCAAGTTTTCTTTATACTTTAGAAGTTATATGTAGATTCTTTGTTATGTATTTTTGCTTTAATAATTTCTTTTGAAACAAAAGACATAAGGTGTGCATTCTTTTGAGACTAAGAGCATAAGTTGTATATTGGTATAATTTTCTATAGTCAGGATGTCTCTGAATTAGTAGCAGGCTGACAACTACACTCAAGGAAACACAATCTCTAGCTGTCTCCACCTCTGATGCTCATGAGAACATATCACTGATTGATTCAGGAACATGTCTGTCCATACAAAAAGAACCCACTCCATTCCAGCCTCCTCCACCACCTCCCCTTCCCCAACCTGCTTGAATTCCAGATGGAGTGGTCCCTATGGATCTAGATGCTATCTTTTCACAGATGTCCGTTTTGTGTTCCCCAAGTTTTACAAGTCTATGGGTTCAAGCAGGGCTTGTTCAGAAATGCAGACAACAGTTTGACAATTCTGATCATAAGGAGGGTTGTGGTTGTACCTTATCAAATGATGAGCATATGGACATCAAAAAAAAGAAACACAGATCAAATGCGCTTGTCAATTTAATAATCACCAACAATGCATCTCTCCATCTCCTTCAAATACAACACACTCATCAGTTTGATCTCTCTGGCTATGGTTTACCATACCTCCTTCCACAGCACAACCTGATTTGGTCCGTTTCCCAATGGAGCAAGTCATATTGGATCAAGTCCCCCCTCTTAGTTTGGCAGAATATTCCTTGGATCAGGCCATTGAGGAAATGGAGGTCAATGGTGCGGTATCATGTGATCAGTCTCTGAATCCTGGACCTTACCACTATATTTCCTTTCCTCTTCCCCACCCATTCTGAAGGGCATCCTGGATCAGGAAGGACAAAGCCTTCTTGAGGCATCTGTCCTTTTTGATTCTGGTGCCTCTGCTTCCTTTGTTGATCACTTAAATTTGGCGTTTAGGAATCCTCTCTCCCTGCCAAGTATTTTGATGATCCTATTCATTGCCGCAGACTTGATGGCTCTTTGGAAAGGTCTGGGAGTGTTCAATCTTGTTGGCATATTGGTCATGTCCACTTTCCAGCCCTTGAAAAAAACCCCTCCCAATTTGTTGAAACTCAACGTAAAGCTATCCTGTGAAACATGTGTGGAGTCTGAACACCACATTTCAAGACCTCCACCGGTATCCATCAGTCATTAAAACCTAACTGAAAATCAACCGGTACCCGCTCTCTTAAAAATCATTGATCATCTCTTCTTCCAACAACCCCTTCCTCACTCAATCATCTCCTCTTTGACAAATCCCTTTCTCACTCAACTCCTCTCTTCAAATAAATACTCAATCCCATCCATCAAATCTTATCCTTTTTCTCTTCTTTTCCCCTTTCTTTCTTCCTTTCCTCCTTCTTCTCTCACATCAAAAATACTCCTCAAAAACTCCTCTCAATCTATCTCTCATCGTAATTAGACGTCTTCTCAACTTAGTGAGAAGTGAAATCCAGCACCTCAAGGAATCTCAGTTAACTAATCAATCATTCATTTCCTAGTCCTGTGTCTTCTTTGTCCTCTCATCTTATCTCTAGTTGTCTGTTAGAATTTAACTATTTCTAATCGGGTATGATTATCTCTCTTACTTTTTGTTCTTGTCTTTTTTTTCTATCTCATCTAAATAATTCTTGTTGTTTTTTCTCAGATCTGGTTTTAGTTCTACAGCAATAAACATTTAGGTTCTTTACAATCATCTCACATAATATTTCTTGTTACCAATTTAGCATCAGCAGAAATTCATCTTGGATTTCCCTGGCTTTCTAAAAACAAAGTATTTTCTGTAGATACACCACTTAATTCCACATACATACATACACACACACATACACATACACATAAACACATGTTATCAATTCATCTGACACAACTTACAAGACCTCCAAAAACACAGTATGTTTCCAAATCCCCCCGCCTTTTGTCTCTAAAAAACACCCCACACACATTCTCTCTCTCCCTCTGAACAAATTATGATTTTCCAGTGCCACCAAAAGATTGCTTATCAACCTAATCAAACACCAGCCCAAGTTTTTTTTTTTTCATTACTGTAACTACCAAGGAAGTGATGTGTCAGCCAAAGACAAGATACATACTATGTCACACACATTGACGCAGATAAAACAGTAGACAATAGGGGGTATCAAAGTTAAGAAATCCGCCATTTCAAATCCGCCATTTTTTTTCTGGCCAAATCCGCCATTTTTAATGGCGGGTTTTTGAAACACACCTACCCCAGGGTAGGTGTGTTTCAAAAAAGAAAAATGGTGGATTTCAGCATCAAATCCGCCATTTCCAAGTCGGGGAACCCCCAAAAATTTTCACTAGACCTCATTGATCAACAACATCCTTGGGACCAAATCGATCAAAATCCACTTCATCAATCACATCCTTGGCAGCAAATAAATCACAATCCACTCCATCAATCAACATCCTCCACATATCTAAGACTCAGTCTATCATGCCCAAGGCCTCAAACAAAAAACAACTTGAAAAATCTTTACAACTAACCAATTTTTTGATGTGTATTGACTCCAATTCAAATTCTGACTTGGAATTTGATTTCTTACTCATCAGTCACTGTCTTCTGAAGCGATATACAAACCCCTTGCATACACACTTTGCACCATCCCCACTATGAACGGCAAAAACTTCATCAACTCCCAGAATCCAGTTTTTGCCAACTGTTTCGGACCACGCTTGCTTCCTTCATGACTCTAGTGGAAATGATTGAGCATAACGCAGTGTTCCAGAACAACTCAAGAAACCCTCAGAGAGATCCAGCAATCCAACTTGCAATAGCTTTGTCTTGATTTGGTAGTAATGGAAATGGAGCAGCAATTCGTCGACTAGAAAATCTTTTCTTTGTAGGCTATGGGACAATCGAGTTATATACAAAACAAATAATAAAGGTGCTGCTCCCACTTTGCTTTGGAGGTGACAAGTAGCGCTTCTTTGGTTGAGATGGAATGGAGGTTGAACCCGCAGAGCCCACTCGTTTGGCTGGCTTGCCCCAAGCACCATCATTTGAGCACTGGGAGACCTGACAAGCCGTGCGCTCCTCAGACGGCCCAGTGCTCTCCAGATGATGTTGGGACTCGGAAGGCTGGTTGAGTGGGTTTGTCGCTGTGATCTTGGGCTCTGTTGGGTTGGCACCAATTTATTCCTTGATCTATCAGATTTAGCTGCGTAAAATTCTTGGTGTATGTGTACTGATGCACAAAACTTGAAGTAAAAATGATTAAAAAGAACACCCCGAATGCCTCATGAAATATATTTAGCAGGCGGATCATTTGTCTTCTCCCATTATCAGGTCGGTTTCTTCTTCATCATCCATCCCTCGTTTTGTGTACCAATAATTATAGATCTTCTTCCGGTTAGAATCTGAACAAAGAGGGTTAGAGCCAGCCTGGAACAACAAGGACAAAAGGTCTGTCCGGATAGTTTGGAAATCAGTCCGGGGAGGTGAAGTGACTGATTGGTTGGTGGAAGAGATCAGGCTAGTCTCGAAGGTAGGATAAATGTCAATCGTCGAACTCTTGGGCATCTTGGTTCGGCCTGAGATGAATAGTTTGATGTTTGCAAACAATGGCTCAAAGACGTTCTCAAGAATCTTTCGAAATGTGGCTGTTCCTGGACGGGCTTGTGAGAGTCCATGGATCAGTGGGGCAAGAAGTGGAATGATTGGTGCTGGTCGGTCTGGTCGCTTTTCCAGTACTCGGTTGAGTTCTTCAAGAAAGATGTCACTGACGTGGTAAGTAATCGATTGAGGTGACTTGAAATCTGCAACACTGATTTCAAAGATAAACATAAATCAATAGATAGATCAACAAATCGGCGCATCAACAACAGGTATTTATCCAATCGATGTTTATCGACTCCTTGCCATTCACAGCCCAAGGCAATCCAAAACTGCCTCCAAAATGAGAGTGCGTTTTGAGTGGTAAAGGCCTGGTCGAGTAAAGGATCCTCTGAGGTTTGGGTTGGTCGGATGATGAGACACAAGTCTGCTAATTCTTGAGCAAGCTGCTGTTGGATGATCGGTTTGTCTGACATCCAATAACATTAGAATAAACCCTTGTAAAGCTTGGCCAGTTCAATCTTGTTAAGCCAAAAGTAATTTGCTTCAATAGTTTCCCATTTTTCTCCAGGTAGGCGGGCTTCGAATAGATCATCTTGAAACTGATCTTCTACAGATCTGACTTGTCCACTCAGAAACTTCCGCAAAGCATCCACCGCTCAATCTTGAGTCGCCTTGTCTTTTTTTAGAGTCAAAGGGTCGAATGGATTAGATCAATACCAAAACAACTAGCAATCAATGTGAATTAAGAGGTTGCAGCTACTTACGATTACTTGCAAGGAACTGCCCAAGGGGTGGTACATCTCCTTTCAACAAAGCTTTCTGAGAACGAGCCGTGGAAGATTTTATCTAGGAAAAGCCACGGCAACTGGGCCAGACAGCTGTTTGGCCGCCGTCGGTTGACGCTCACCGCTCGGCGGCGGTGGCCTGGGAGTTTTGGAATGCACAGGAGCTGGTCAAACGGTTTCCTTGTCCGCTTGGGACATTACCAATGGCGGGGGCGCAGACATCAGCTCTGAAAAAAGGTCATCCTTTGTCACCGATCGGGTATCCTCCTGGGCTGATAACTTGATCGAATCAATCTTTGTCTTCAGCCGTTCTGTAACCTCATCCAGCATTTCTCCTCGCTCACCTAAAATATGATGGTCGATACTCGACATCAAATATCGTTTGGTCCTCGGTGCGCTGGTTAGCCCATTGGTCGTCAGAGGGTTTTTCTGCTCTTTAGGTTGGCTGTTTTTCCATAGTTGGTCTCGATCCGTTGGTAAGGGGGGTAAATTGATCTTGGATGATTTGAACGTTGTTGAAAAATCCAGCGAGCCTCTTAGATTGACGGGTGCCTGTTCATCTTTCCTAGAACCAGGTCGACAAATGATGGAAAGAGAATAAACGTAAGTTTGGTGGTTAACTGTGACAGGCCCCCAACGAAATAACCTAGTTTTTTTGCCAGAATAATGACGGATTTGAAATGGCGAATTTGGCTGAAACCCGCCATTTTTTTGGCGGGTTTCATTTTAACTTTGATACCCCCTAATACGTTCAAGCAACCATCATTAAGTAACCATCCATAACAGAATCCATGGTTTAAATAATCTTATATAAGATCTTCCAGAGCTGCATGATCCACATTATCTTCTGCAGGAAGATGTTAGAATTTCAGAAGAAGAGAGACGGATGTTTGAACAGACTCAAGGGGAACTCAGGAGTGGGACCAGATTGGTACTGATCAGGAGAACTGATGGTTGTTATTGCGTGGACGAGGCTATGGATTTATAGACGCGTTACACGTGGTTGATGTGTGGTTGATAACCAAATAATGAATAAAGAACAATGGAAGAAGATGGAAAATGATTGATTGATGTGACTAGTCTTACTCCAAGTCAATTATAAAAACCTATAACTACTACAAACCGGCATCAAAGTCTACAAGTGTGTGTGTGTTAAGTGATTGGAAATGAGTTATATTTGAGTCAGAAATTATACAAAAGCTCAGTCCGACTAATAATCATGTAAATTTTTTTATTCATAAACAAGTACATAGCCCCCAATTTTGGGGGGAGGGACTTGTAGAAAGACACGGATTGAAGCCAAGATCCGTGATCCGTGTCATGCAACCTAACGGGCCGACGTTGACCCGTTAGGTTGCATGTATTGATACGGTACAAACCTTGCATGGTTTGTTTGTGTAAGATTGAGCAAAACTGACGAAGAGAATTGCGTCACGGTGAGCTCATGCACGCCACGGTATTGGTTCCAACTTGGTTTGATTACTACTCACCTGACGAAGAGAATTGCGTCACGGTGAGCTCATGCACGCCACGGTATCGGTTCCAACTCGGTTGAGAGAAAGAAGGAAACCGGTACCAGGACGGCATGAACAAACTATATACAAGTCCGCGCCGCAGCAGTTATGGTTATGCTGCGGCTAATCTATAGTATGTGAGAGAAAACTAAGATTATGTACTATGTATATAGATGTTTGTAATCTTGCCAAACCCATAACTCTAACAGTTTGGCTCCAGGAGCCTATTTTTTTAGTTTTATAGTAGATAGTAGATTGAAGGTTTTTTGGGGATGAGGAGCCAGAATTCGGACCCAAGACCGATATATAACACGCCTTATAAGTTGCACCAGTATGCCTTAGAATCCGCAGTCATTGATACTGGGCATAAATGTTTGGATGAGCACTTATAAGGATAACACACGACCACCCCCAGAGAGAGATGATGATGATCAAGACAAACGGACCGACTGATCCCTCACTCGCCCCGCCTACCACCACCACCATTGTTGCATAAACACCTGACTTGCTTTCACACCCATCAATAAACCACCATTGTTTCCCCACCCACAACGTATCTCTCCCACTACTCCCTCTCCCCAAAAGACTAAAATTGAGAGAAAAAGCAAAAACAAAAATGTCCCCTAGTGCTGCCAAAATATTCAAACATGATCATGCCCACCCAGGTGTTGCCCTTCTTGGTGTTATGACAACTGAGATTGAATGTGTCTTGGGTTTGGTAGACTGCCAATCCATTATTGACATGTAGATATGTACATATATAGAAAGAAAGTGTATATGAGTGTTTGAGTTTTGTGTGTGTGTCATAGACATGTTACACAAAGAAAAAAAAAGCGCAAAGCCAAGCCAAGCAGCCGTTCAAACGAGACCAAAAGAATAAAAGAGGGGTGTGGGTGTGGGTGTGTGTAAGAAAAAGACAAGTACATATTTAAGCTAACCAAGCAAGCAAGCATACACACAAGAACAAAAAACAAAAACAAAAAACTGAATTGCAGCCATACAAAGATACCACCCAATAACAAAAAAAAAAAAAAAAAAAAAAAAAACATCATCATCATGATCATCATCATCATGGTGTTGTTGTGGTTATACACCAGGAAAGAAAAAAAAGGAGGAAGAAGAAGAAAAAGCTACAAGTGATAAGGACCCAAATCCAAAAAGACAAGTGAAGAATATGAAGTGACCAGAGTAAAGTTGCTAGTCCCGTCTCCCCTTACAGCACGGACACAAAGGGGGGGGGATGACGAGAAAGAGTAGGGAGTAGGAAGATGGGGAACGAGGACGACGCTCTCGCCACGGTTTCTGACTGCTACCACATGACAACTCATGCCACCTAATTGAGTTTGGTTTGTTTTTTTTTCCTGGTGAGATATGGCTGTTGTTGCACCCTCCAAAACAAAGAGGGGGGGGAAGGAGATAGCTGCAGATCCAGAATATCTTTGTTCGACGGTGTGTGTGTGAGTGTGTAAAAGATGAGGAGTTAGTTGGAATGGAACAAGTCATTCAACGATCCGCCGCTCGAAAGGATCCTGCGAGCTCTCGAAAACTCGGCTCTAATTTCATCGACGACGTCCTTCTTGATATTACCGGCGGTATTTCTGTGGGAGGGGGGGGCAGGGCGAGCATGAGTAGTGGCTAAAAGAAAGGAGGGCATGAGAGAGAGAGGAGGGGAAGAAGAGGTTACCTTTCGTGGAGGAAGGGGTCGACGACGACGAGTGGGTGTGGCCATTCGAGAGGTGTAGGATGTCGGAAAGGGGTATGGTGGCTGAGAGATGTGTGTGGAGATGAAGAAAGTGAAGATGATGATGATGAGGAGGAGGAGGAGGATGAGGAGGGGGGGAGAGCAGGATGAACGACGGATGGGATTTTGTGGGTCGAGGGGATCGAAACCCTAGTGGAGTCGGAGAGAGACTCCTGCGCGGCCGTGTCGAGTGCTCTGTGTGCCGAGGTCCGGGCGAGGGGCGTACGACGGAGTAGCAAGGCCTCCGAGTCGATTTGACGTTGGGCAGATTCCGAGAGACCTTGGCGATCGACAAATGGAATGTACGTGATCTCCTCCTCCTCCTCTTCCTCCGAACCGGGGGGGTATTGGGTCCTGTCTCCAAGGTCCTCTTTCAGTCCGGCCAATAATCGGTCGAGAGCCTTGGAGCCCGTCTTCTGACCGTCTGTTCCTGGGTCTTGCGCCTCCTGTGACTGACTCTTGTCCGTCGCTCGGGCTGGGCTAGGGGATCGGGTTGACTCGGGCGTGCGTGGGATCGGTTTGCCATCTCGGATCGAGATGATGAACGAGTTAAAGTCAAAGCGATCGTAGAATTCGAAAAAGCCGAGCAAGAGTTTGGCGACCAAGTCATTTAAGGCCTCAGGATGGGTGATCGACTGAGTTGAATGGTGCTGGATCCACTGAGACGAGTCTGGTGGGGCGTTGAGGAAGCTGGTATCGATGGCAATTAGTTTGCTGGAGGGTTGTTGTTGTTGTTGTTGTTGTTGAGAGGGAGTGGAATCTGAAGGGTTCTTCTTCTTGGGTCTAAACTTCTGAATCGGAGTGGATCTGTTGACGTAGATGAGGTTAGGATTGGGTTGAGCCGAGCTGGTATGTTGGATGATGTACTGAGGATCCTGTAGATTAGGGAGATGGTTGATCACTTGTAGATAGCCGATCAAGAGTAGGATGAGGGTGTAGGATGAGGCTGAGATGGGGCCCTGACTACCCGATGGATCGCAGTATCCGCGTGATTTAGCCCAATGTTTGATGGCCATACCGAGTGGTCTGAAGGTGCGAGGAGAGAGTTGATGATAGGCGTTGATGAGTTGAGAGTTACGACAACCCAAGAGGTTGTTACAGTTGAGATCGATTGAGAACAGTCGATCTGGGCTACGTAGTTTGAGGATAGGAGTTTTAGCTAATGGGATTGGTTTGAGGTCCTTAAATTGGGCATGGTTGAAGAGGTGTGAGAGTAGTTTGACGTTATAGATCTTGGGTAATGATTTGAGGGTGGAATCTTGACCGTCGATCAAACCTTGAGGTCGGTCAGGATCGAGGATACAGATATCTAGGTCGGAGTCGATAGAATCTAAACCGAAGCTGATGGAGCCAAAGAGACGTAAGGTGTAAGGTTTTTTAGGAGGATCCCTCTTTCCGATCTTTGAACGATTGATGATTTGAGAGATACGAGATAGTAATTTATGCCTCTCCTTGATGAGTTGTAGTCCTGGTGTTGAGATCTAGTGGTTGTTGTAAATATAAGATTGAGTGTCAGATTGGCTGTAAGTTGTTTGGAAGAAGAAGAAGAATACTGACGTTAGAAAGTTGAAAGATTTGAATTCCTATAGGTTGGAGTGGATTATCGGTTAATGGTTTTTGATTGAGGAGGATATGATCAGGTAAGTTTTGATCTGTAGTAGTACTAATGATTTTTTGAGTTGAATGATGAGTTTGTAGTTGATGATTAGTATGATGAGTGTTATGATGAGAAGGTGTGAGTGGTAATCTGATTCGATGGTGGTGAGTGTTCATAATTATAATAGTTGATGAAGTTGGAACTTGGGGAGGAGGAAGTGGAGGTGGAGGTGGAGGAGGTAGACTTAAATAATGTTCTCGAACCAAAGTTTAGTCTGGATGAAGTTGAACCCTTTTTGTTATAATCTCCTTCCCACAACGAATATTTACTTCCGATTATCAACGGAAGTACATAACATTGATCCGTTTTAAAAGCCATGCTTAATGGGAAAAACATTCAACAACAAAGCTTATAAAGGGGGATGGTTTCGATGAGGATGCATCTCGAAACTAATGATATGTCCATCTGAGTTTTTGACATCCTTTCATTCTAATCTGGTTACAACTTTAATCAGCTTCTACAGAGCAACTCCTAAATCCAACTATATGGCACCACTACTCAAACTCATTTTGATCGACAAAAAACTTTACATACAAGAGAATTATCTTGTGGACATGTTTACAAACTGTTGTACTGAATCCTAGACAGGTTTGGCATCTCTCTAACACTCTCTTGGTGCTATTCTACTCATGAATCAAAAGGGACAGTCCCAACAAAACTATGTTGTGTCCTATAAGAGCTTAATTTGATTCTGTAACATCTGCACTAGTCCTGCTTATCACCAGCTGCCAGTCATATCTAACCCAATCTTAATATTTTACTTATAACACACCTTTCCCAGCCAACATTAACATCCTCTATATCATCCTCTAGTGGAACTGAGTCAGTACTCTTACAAAAGGTATTGATCTGAGATATTCATACACACCCAAATCAAATCAACTCATTCTAGTTCTCATACTCTCAGTTTCAATATATATACAGGCATTTGAACTTTTAACAACATCCATCCATCCAACTAACTAATATATTTTAACTTCTTGACTAGAGCTTATCAACTGAGTTATAATATAGAATAATCCTCTGCTTGAGTAGCAAGATTAAAACCTCCTAGCATTCTAGATTGATCATCATAATGCCCACACAATAAATTACTGGAGTAGTGACCTTGATGGTCCATGACTTGAACTTTTAATTCTATGTGAGTTCTTTTGTATGGGTTTCAACTGATCAGGACCAGAAGCGACGTAAGGGAGAGTTTCCTATGAGGAAAACCAAAAAAAAAAAAAAAAACCTAGATTATCAGGCTGAAGCCAAAACAAACACCAACAACACCTCCAACTATATAAGCATTAATAGAACACTTTTGATTCCAAAAAAAAAAAAAATGAAAAAAGGTCACATTCATTGACCATGGCTGGAGTTTGGATTCTCAGGCCTTCATGCTTCTTCCCAATCAAAATACCATCATTGATGTCAAGCCTGCACCCATTTTGGTACTGTTGGTTTCCAAACATGCACTGGGATCAAGTACCAATCCAAAGGCCTCTGGAAGCTGAAGGGTATATATTACCTAATTGGTTTTCTTTGCGGTGATTATTGAGGATAGCCCCTCCAACTGGTTGAATTGACAGGAGAGAATAGTTTCAACAGTTTGCAAAGATGTTATCTACACACTGTATCCCCATTGCCATGGCACCATCATTGATGTCTGATTTGCTTGTGATGTGGTGATCCAGGTATCCTGATTGCAGGGGCGTTCCTGGGAAGTGCCCTGGAACAGCCATACATCCATCAAAGCTACCAGCACATACTGGTCCATGTGGCTGAGAATGCCACAGCCCACTGGGTGGTGTCTACGGCACATTGTTGGCAGCCACAACCATCCATGGCCTGAGGATAACAAGCTTGCAACAAATGTGTCAGCTGTGTGCATGAAACACTGGCTTAATGTCTATAAAACAGCCACATACTATCACTGTGCTGAAAGGTTATCTGAATAATAATTCCGATTATTCTCTCTATACTCTCCAAACTTATATGCACAAAGGATAACCTAAACTCCTTGTTAATTGTCTTATTTGCTTTACAAATTGGTCAGTCAGGAGAATACTGACAGCTAACCATATAGGTTTGGCTATCATTCTGTCTTTTTGAGACATGAGTAACAATACAGATTTTTACTAAGCAGCTGGCAAGCACTTGAGCGGATTGGCTACTGTCAGAGGTGGTAGTCTTAATGCAGCAACTGCTTTCCAAGGAATATTTCAAGCTCTAAGATGGGGAGTGTCTAAGTTAACCTGGTAATTATTCCAGTAGATAAGGTAGGTTGGATAATGAAGGATAACACCACTCTAATAAAAGTAGGAGGAGGATATTCAGGGTACTTAATAATGTGGTACTGGGTGAACATGCAGAGGATCCAATCTGAGGCCAGGAAACGGCCTCCTTTGATATTCTAGAGGGCTTCAGGGGAAGGTTCTACAATGTTGTTGTATATTCTGCTCTAATGCATTACAGTCCAAATGCACTATGATGAAATGGTAATTGTATTGAATTGAGCACAGTACTTTTGATTTCCCCATGACCTCATGACATGTATGTATAACCAATCACATCATGGGCCAATTCATTTAATAGAACAATACTGGGAAATTACCACACACTTAGGGAATTTCTCTCTTATTAGCATAACTTTATTATTTTTATATTTATGCAAATAAGCTGATTGTCTCTCAGCTTGTATGAAAATACTTTCTAATCCACAGTTCATACTTTTTATTCCCTTTTCTCAAAGTATCTGTATTATATGGTAAAGTACTAGAAGGAGTAGGAATTTAGTGGTGGTTTGAGTGAGCTACCCCACTTAACTTTACATTCTGAGTTGATTAATATAATGATATTTTATGATATTTTACTATTTACAGTAGTAATACAGTATTTTTATTGTATTTTACAGTTTTTTCAGTTCTTAGGCTACTCTGGAGTATCTCTAGGGCTGACAGAATGAATCAAAGGCTGGGGTCTCCAGAAGCTTCACGTGAGGGGAATTGTCAGCCTTAGAGACAATAACACAGCCCTACACTTACCTCTAGACCAACGTCTATTTCCCTAAAGACTTCCAATAGACAAAAGGTGCACCTTACAATGGGAACTAATACTATGTAACATATGTTATACCAGATAAACCATAAAGGATAAAAAGCACATACCTTATAATATGTGAAACAATATAGGATAATCCATCTAATCCATGGAGAGATAAGGATTATCATCTAGATAAAAGACATAACCCATATCTGATACTGTAACACATAATACAACAGTACCAATGAATGGTTTCTGCATTAAGCCAAGTGGCTATTCCGGATTAAGAGTGCCAAGCTTTCAATACTGAGCCTCAAACACCATGTGCTAGACTGATTAAAAAGCACATGGTCTGTTGAGTAGCTACATCCTGCTAAAGCCCACATGGTCATTCAACATGGAGGGTGAGGATTAAACATGTACTCATACAGACAATAAAGCACACAGCCAAGCCAGCTGAAGTTTACTCTAATTTAGATGTAGCTTGCGCATAATCTTCACCTCATTACTGGAAGTATCCCATCATGTATCACTTTCCAAACTGAATGGATGGGGAAAACAAATTTTGGCTTTCAATATTGAAAACCAAGTATAAAAACAATGATCTAGTTTCTGATTTTACATATTGATTCTTTTGGAAAACACATACCTTCTCTCACCTTTGATGTGCATTAATGATGAGATAAATAAGTGGGTTCCAATTCAGTTTAAATGAATTCAAGGCCTCTCTGAAAAGTATGACAACATTCACTTTGCAACTGTGTTCCATCAGTTTCAGCTGGCTACTATCACAGAGCCAACTTGCCATCAAATAATAAACTGAGGAAGCATTATGAATTCAGAAACAGAGATATGAGCACATTATAAATCATTGCACTTTTTAATATTATATAGTCATCATATATTATGCTCAATAATCAAAATAATTACTGTCATTAAAATATTCCTTATTTTGAATTTTAACAAAACCTGTCACCAAGTGGAACAGCCATAGAAATAAGTTTTTATATATATTACAAATAAGTAAATGATACCAAGAGACTTGGTAATAAATTCTGACCCTTATCAAAAACCTAGAATATGACTATATGTTCTGAATCTTTATAGATGAGATAGGGTACTTACACAGGATACCCCTTTATTTCAGCTCATTTTTTTATGTAATACTAAAAATAATAGACAACAGGCAGGTGTGTTCCTAATTGTATGTATATATAACAAAACCCCCAGTGTTGGGATTACAGACACACCAAAAAAAAAGGTGTGACTTTTGCTGCAACCTTTGAAACTTTGTGCAGCAGCAATCTAATTTTTGCACAGCTGCAAAAATCTGTGTGTATGGGCCGTGCACAGGGAGTTCAGGGGCCACAGGGAACAAATCAAGTACTAAATTTTACTGGGATCCCCCACACGCTACTACCACCACCCTCCTGCTATCATCCATTTTCTCTGGCCCTGTTTTCCAATATTTGTGGCTAGCAACCAACTATTTTTCTATTCCTTTACCTTTAAACATAGGCTATAAATTTGAGGATTCTGACCCCATATAAAATTACAATATATAAGATATCTCTCCCCTTTTTCATCAGAGCCGTTTCATGTCTCTTTTGTCCCAGTACAAGCAGTATATTCAGTTGAAAGATGTCTTTCCTGCTTGTCTCTTTTTTGTTTTTGTTTCCCTAGTAGTATACTATTAGTATTCTTGTGCAAGACCAAATAAAAAAGTCCCTTGTTTTTGTATTCACCCAACTGAGATCACCTGAATTCATAGCCAACTGTAAAATTGACCTCTTTGACCCATTTAATCTCAAATTAGTCAGGCACTATGAGTCAAGGCTAGGCCTTCCAGTTTCCCAGAGTTTGAAACTCCACTTACACTGGATTCTATCATCTTCCAATTTCCAGAACCAAGATTGGCATGCAAAGTTGTGAGGTGGCTGTAATAAGAAAAAGGAACTTCACAGCCATCCCCACATGCTGTTACTAACAATGATGGACACTGGGCAAGCTAACTAACCCTTGAAAATACCTCATAAATTGGTCATTAAGAATAAAAAACCATAAAGAAATGAAGATTTGTATTTTTTCAAATTCAAGGGAGTCTACAATTAAATGTCTGGATATATTGCTGTGAGAAGAATACAAAAAATAAATAAATCTACAACTTGAGAGAGTCTTATAAGATACACCATGCTTTTTTGAAAAAATGTGGATGGTGTTGCCTTCAATGGTCAGAGACCTAATGGGACAAATTCTGAGCTGCCAACACCAGACCATGTGGCTGCCTATTTGTAAATATTCAAAATCTCAAACCACCAAATCTGAGCTTGAACCTGAAAACAAAACAACAACAGATTGAATGATCTGTTCTCTTCAAGATTATCTACATGTCATACCCATTGTATGACAGCACTCCCCAGGTAAGAGGTGCTACATCCCAAAGCACACATAGACCGATGGAGGAAGAAAGCCCTGGTCCCAACAGGAAGAATTGTCTATGATTTCAAATTCAAAGTTTGAGGCTCAAAATTTGAAGAAGCTGAACTTTGAGCTTCAAAGCTCAAGCTTTGAGAGGCTTGAGATGGAAGCTCAAAGGGTTACAGGTTCAACAACTTCCTGATTCCCTTTCCACCACTAGGTTATTGAAGCCCACAATTCACTGGATTGAGTGGTCCAGGAATTGAACCCAGGGTGGTTGAATCTATTGCCCTGCCATGCTTCACAATCTTGAACCACCAAAGCTGAGCTTGAACCTGAAAAGGCTACAGCAACAGATTGAATGGTCTGTTATCTTTGAGATGATCTACATGTCATACCCATTGCGTGACAGTTAATGTCATGCAAACAACCCAACATAATAGAGGGGATTTAGTTGGCCGTAAGCACAAGATGGAGGAGAGGTAAAGTCTCAAAGATAAGTTCAAAGAAGTTTTGAAGACAAGTTTGAGGGATTTGAAGTTTGAGGATAAATTTGAAGATGAAGATGCATGAACTCAGAGGGGATGGAATCACTTAATACTCAGCCAGGATGATGACAAGCTGAATAGCTCAGATGTAAGCATAAAATAATTCTATATTAATTAACTGAGGAAAGAGAGATTGATGAAACATACAAGAGAATTTATAATAAAATCAAAGGCTATGGTTATCAAAGATATGTAGAAGATGTGTTAAAGAAAAATGATAGAGTGTGTACTCAAGATGAGAGATACAATTATGTTTGAAGAAGATCAGTATAACAGAAGAGTACATGATTTTCAAAGATGAACTAACAAAATGAAAAGCACATGATAGAGAATGGTAGTCCATAGTGTTGGCTTGGATGATTTGAGTAATTATCAAAGATGAGATTGAATGTCCACCTTTGTTAGGTGTCACACAAAAGGAAAGTGAAAGGTTGAGTAAAGCTGAGGAGTATTT
The DNA here is from genome assembly GCA_007896445.1 of Puccinia hordei. Taxonomy (NCBI): domain Eukaryota; kingdom Fungi; phylum Basidiomycota; class Pucciniomycetes; order Pucciniales; family Pucciniaceae; genus Puccinia; species Puccinia hordei. Next base: position 18,754 of record RDRW01000225.1, on the reverse strand, counting down.
GAAGTTCAACAGATATGGTAAGGTTAGGCCATTGTGAGCTGAGCCTATGAGCCATAAGTGTGACACTCTTCAGCCAATGGAAATGAGTCTGGGTTTCTGAGCCAGCTCAGGAGGCCTTTTATGCCTGTGTGAAGTAATAATTGGATTGTAAAATTGTTTTTTCCGCAATCTGGTTTTACAACAGATTTCTTGCAGGGCTTATTTTTACAATCCCGTGTGCGTAAGTTATGACATGCAAAATTGAACATTTTCTCAGTCTGTGACATAAATTCACAAGGCATCAGAGTTACACGGCTCAGGCCTTGCAAAATATAACATGTAAAAATCTATGCCCCCGACGTATTTACCCTGGCCGTAATGATAAATTATTGTTCGCAGGTATTCCAAGCATGGACCCCTTTAAACAAAGAGAAATTGTTCTGGAATTAATTAGATACGACTGCATTAAATGTCGACTCGTGTTCCATTCCTAATCTGAGTTTTTCGCGTCGATCCGGGATGATTACTAGTCCGGCCCGGGATGCGTAATACATCAATGGAAAGCGCTGCGCGGGCACAATCGAGGTCGGGGGAAAACAAATGTAGCGGCCCAAAAAAGATGCGACAAAAGAAATTACCCCGCGAAAACCACACCAGCGGATACGATTTCTAGTGAGTACAACCGGTCGATTGAGCTTTGCTGACCATCACATACCCTTGCAAACCGGTGTTTAGATTGGCTAGGATTAATAATGTCGGCTTTCTTGACTGTCTCTCACAGTTGGTCGTAATTGTTGGTCGAGTGATCGACTCGACTGGTTTTCTGTTTCGCTATCCACAGAAACTCGTTTGGTGATTGGTTCCTCTTTCTACAGAATCCACCGCTTAATCTGATGTCGTATAACTTGAATTTTGACAGCCGAACACCTCAAGCCGATCAAGGAGAAACTGGCAAGGACCGAAGGAATGTATGTGGACCTAAACATACCCTGGCCGACGAGTCATCTGGCCTATCTCCTCCAAACGACGGCGACGACGCGTAAGGGAAAACAGAAAGCTGCCACCAACCCGTGCAACTCAGGAAAATCGTCAACTACTGCGCTCGATATTTGGAAGGGAGTTTCCAGCGAGGAACGCGATGGGCTTCGGGAGGTAGTCGAATGTGCAATTCGACGTGAGCCAATACCATGTGGTTTTCAGGTGGAAGACAAAGAAAGACTGAATGACGTTTCATTCCAGTCGGCTACAGCGTTGTCGCCTTTAACCTCGTCATCCCTCAATCCCTTGATCCTGTCCTTCTGCTTCCTCACTTCCCCTTCCCCAGTGATGCCCCTCCTTTTCCCGAGCTCGACCCTCGTACCGCACCACCTAATGGGTCCGCAAAGACCGTGCTCCAATTGAGTCGGTTGACGATGGTCATGGACGAGCATGTCGCCGGGAGTGGCAAAGGTGTCTTCGGCTTCGTCAGTACTCTTTTCTCTCTCTGAACTCCGTTGGTCTGATAGTGATAGTTGATTAGTACTGACACAACTGTCCAGAACCACTCGACAGTCTAAGTCCCAAGCTGGATACCTGAGTCGTTACTCGCTTCTCTCAGCCATGCCTTTAGACGCAGCTAGCTTTGCACATGCATGTCTCTCACTCTCGGCGCCATCGCCTACGGGGATCGATTTGATAACTTTCAACCTTGGCACGTCTCCTAAACGTGAGTGAATGTAAACAGTAGTCGATATGTGAGGTAGAGACGACCAAGCTTACCGGAGGAATTGGGGCATACACAGTACCTTTCCACATGCCGTTGTCGACGGTATCAAATGCGTTGAAACACGGCGTGCTCTTCGAAGCAATCTACAGTCCAACAACTAGTTGTAACAGCTTTCCCGCCCATTCCACTGCTGGCTTCCCCGTCTCCGCATCCTCCGCCTCCTGCCGACGCAATCTTGTGAGCGTCCTCAAAGAGATCATTCGGGTCACCAATTGTGCTAAAGGTCTCGTTGTCAGCTCTGGTGCCAAAAAATGGCCCGAGCTTAGGGCTGCCGGTGATGTCATCAACTTGTCAGCCCTTTCTCTCTCTCTCTCTCTCCCCCTCTGTCTAGATCAACCCTGATCTTGCTCGCATAGACTTAACGTCCTCGGTCTCTCTCATGAACATGGCCGGAACGCATTGACAACAAACCCAAAATCACTAGTCTCTCGGGCCAGTAAGTATCTGTAACCTTTCCTGTCCTGAACCGTCCCAGCCTGACCGCCTCTCTCATTCGCCCCTGCAGTGTCCACTCGACAGACCCACAAAGGCGTCATCTCCAACCCACTCATCATCTCCGCCATTCCCTCCAAACGCCCCAATTCGTCCCTACCCCAACCCCTCACTTCCCTCCATGTCCCCGACGTGGAACAAACTAACACTCAGAATGGCAAAGAGCTTAAACGGATAAAAACTTGACTTCTTTCTCCCATCCCCTTTGATTCGTGTCTCCTTGCTAACCTTTCCGTCCTGCTTAGAAGAAAATCTCCCCACACACAATGATAAAGCATTGAGACACACATTTGGTCCATTATCAGAATCTATGAGTAATACCGAATTCAGATTGTTTCTCTGAGGCAAAAACGGGATAAGTCTGTGAAGCCCAGGGAGGGCCCACTTGACTGGGTGCAAAGCATCTTGGCTCGGGGAATGATAGTGTTAAAAGGTCAAGTGAGCAATTGGCCCAGGGAGAATTGGGAACAGATATGTAAGGACTTGTTTTTGAAACTTGATCCTCAAGACAAAGGTTTCATTGACATTCAGTTTGGCAAGCAGAGAGGGCTAAGTGACTATGGGAGCTGGCTGACAACATGATGTGATAGAGGGGATGCAGGTTGCAAAATCAGGATGATGATAACATATACCAGCATCAAATGAGACATTGGCAGGTTTTGAGATATTCATAAACATCAGCAACATTATATCTATCAAACACTTGACTTAATAACAAATGATCTTCTGAAAAAAATGCATAGCATATTGAGCCAATCCAAACACCCACATTATTATCAAGCTTTTTACGCTTTTTGGGATTTGGCATGCTGATATTGACACAGCAGCAACTCTTTTATACCTTCTCCGCCTGGGCCGCAAATTTGACAAACTTCAACTTGCTATTGAGTACCACTGCGTGTGACTTAGGGAATACAGGGTCACCTTTGATGTACGCGGTCCACATAAGTTTATTATCCTTCTCCGCCTCAAGCATCCAGTCAAGAAGCTTTGCGCAAGAGTTTGAGTGACATGAGAGCCCAGACTTGAAGTCAATCAATTCCCAACCAGTTATATTTGTCTTCCAAGGAGTGAGGGATGGGTGCGTTGATAGCTTGAAAAACGTCAAAGGGACCTTATGATTGGAGAATTGTTTCTCAAGGTACACAAAGTATGTTATGTGGATTGGCGTCACCACCCGCTTGTCCTCTTCATCTTCAGGATCCAAACTATCCTGGTCCAACGGATAGCCCAACTTATTGACACTCAATTCTACGTTGCTCTCAGATTCCCAATTGCCAGGCGGGCCATGTGAGCCTAAAGCGCTGACGTAATTTGGATTTCTGCACAGATCCATAGCGCAGTTGAGGCCGGACGTCTTGGGTGAATAACATGGGGAATTCAAATCAGTCCCCAAATCCCGGAGGGTGGCCTGATAATTTGGCGAGGGAGCAATAACAGTAAAAGGACGGCTGGGTGCAGGAATGATTGGGAAACCAGGATGGCTGGGCAAGTAGGAGGTGGGGTAATAATTGTGTGGCATCCCTGTGTTTGCGCGGCTGATCTTGGAGCTAGGAGATACAATGAGGTGCATGCCAGCAGCGTCTGTCAGCTCATTACTACGTGGGCAATAGTTTGAGGAGGTGTGGAGGCGGGGAACAGTGGACGCCAAAGATTCCATGTACCAGTCAATATCACCTGGCCCATGGGGGTTGATCGGGGCCAGTTTGGTTGCCAACGTGATTGGCGCTTGCGGGTAAGTGGTGGGAATATTTGGTTGAGTGTGACAATGTATAAGGTGTGGATGGATGTGTGAACAGGTGGGGGGGAGGGGGGAGGTGGTGATGATTGGAAGGGAAATTGTTGGATTGTGGGTAGAATGAGTCAAGGTGGGTGGATGAGGGAGGATTGGGGGTGGGTGGGTAGAATGAGTTGAGACGGGTGGATGAGGGAGGATTGGGGGGGGGGGGGGATGGGGAGGAGGTGGTAGCCGGTAGAGCTGGGTGACCCGGGCCGGACTTAGAATTGGCTTATGGGAGCCTGGCGGGGCAAGATAATCAGGATTGCAAATCCCGAACTTAAGGGTTTCATATCTGCAAATCCTGCTGACAAGCACGCCGGACATCTGCGGCATGCTGGTTCAGATGCTGTGTCATGCAAGTCCTGCAGGATGGTCTTTTTGGAGGAGGATGATGAAAAAATAAAATGGAGGAGGTCAAAATTTTATTTGGCCTGCCATCCATTTCTGCGTCTGCTGTACTAAGGTTTCTCTGTGCTACAACAGAAATGAGAGCCATTGATGGGTGACTTCTGACACAGATTGAAGCCATTCCGCAATCTGTGTCATGCAACCTAATGGGCTGATGTCAACCTGTTAGCTTGCATGTATTGATCCAGTACACATCATGCATGGTTTGTTTGGCTTGCAAAGGGCATTCTTTTAGTTGTATGTGGATTTTTATTTATTTTATTTATTGTTTAAAATAAATAAAAATCCATGGTAGCCCTGATGTTGACATAGAGGAAATTCATTAGGTATTAATATATTCTTTATGTGAATTGGTTCCTGATTAGACACATTTGGTGCAATTTGTGCTAGGGTGAACAAAAGAATTTGGGACAAAAAGAAACTGAAAAAAGCCCTGGAATCACCAGCATTTACACAGCAGCTGTATTTACATAATCTGGTAACAAATGATTTCCATCTTGGTTAGTATTACTCTTCTCAAGATGCCTGTTCTTTGCTCTACTTGTTATAAGCCATAACCACCCACCTCATATATTTACATATTGTGTTTTCAAAAACTCTTGGACTCGTCGATGAATTTTGGATAATAAACTCATGTGCTTGTGAGCACAGCTTGAGTATAATCTTGTGGTTTCTGCCATTAAGTTTTGGGATTATGACATCATCCTCTGAGCTGTGGGTGAGCTGATGCCCGGTTGCGGATATGGTCACCATCAACTGACCAAAAAAACCATTCCCACCTTCACAGATGCCGCCAGGACCAATTGTTACCGCCAACAATATGGTTTTTCGTTTGTATGCGCCGGAAACAAAGATTGCCGTGGTTCGCATGGCGCATCAAGGAATTTGTTTACCCAAGATTTGACGATTATTGGAGGCATCAATATTGCGCCAATCTTCTTGCCGGTGGCTTTGACTTTTTGAAGAGACCAGGTGTGTTGTCAAAGATCCAAGTACGTCTGAAGTTTGAGGCCAACCTGCTAGCCTGACCAGAGAAGAGTGCAAATTCATGATCCAACTCGTTTGATCCAAGCCCGGCCTGTTTCTTCACAAAATCCAAGAGCAATTGTATGACTTGTCTGGGGTTCTTCTCAGAACCAAACCGGTTCACCAGAATCTCTTTGAAGGATTGTCAATAAAATTGAAAAACCCCAAAACAAAAAACATTCACAAGTCATTGACCGCTAAATACTCCTTTGTTGAACGGATGGAGTTCTTTCCAGCAGAATTCCTTGTGTTAACTGATAAGTTCTCCTCTCATTTTCATTTTTATGTTTAAAGACTGAGTCTTTTGTTTGCTTGATCTTTCAGATGAAAGCTCTTTCTGTAATAAGGACCTGCTGCAATCATTTGCAAGATCCAAGCAAGGGACCCCCTCAGACCGGCACATTGTCAACCAGAACCCCAAAAGGCTCAGTCTTCTACCAGCTATATCAATTGATGGACTCTTGGCCATAACAGTGACTCCCAAGACGTTCAATGGCCGGAAATTTGAACATTTTCTTGAGTTTGACCTGGTAAGTCACTGCAATCTTCATATGAATAATACACATTTAGCTGATCCGATTCTTTCCAGCTTCCCCGGATGAATAGGTATCCAGATTCAAGCTCAGTGCTTGTCTGCGACAATGCTGCTATTCATTGAGGTGATTGGGTTCAGCAACTTTGCAATGGTGCAGGTGTCCAAATCATGTACCTTCCCCCATACTGCCCGGAGCTCAATCCCATTGAACTTGGATTTGTAGCCATCAAACAAACACTACGCTCTTCTCAAGAGCTGAATTGGTCCAGAAACCCTGAATGGACTATTCGTCGCATAGATGCAGAGGTTCTAACTGAGGAGATGGCCAACAAGGCTTTTAAGCATTGTGGCTACTGTGTCTCCTTGGACCGATTTTTTTTCTAAAAAGTAAACAACTTTCTTCAAAAATATGTTGTAGTTCCTTTATATCACCGGCACAATTGTAACCCTCAGCACATAAAAAATAAATTATCCAATTTTACCCCTGTTTATAATTAATTATTTTATCATTTATTTATCTCAATCTTGTTTTTTTTTTTTTTTTTTTTTTTCTTTAAACTGAATAACAATTCAAACATTTTAAAAATCTTAACTTTCATCAGTTGGCTCACAAGAACTAGTAAAAGGGGTAATTTTGAAGCTTTGAGCTCAATGTGATTTAGAAAATCATGGTAATATAAGCTAGAAAGATAAGATTAATTGTGGGTTGTAAGATTAAGAAAAAAAAATCAAGCTAATAATAATAACAAAATATCAGGATTTTGACTCCTGTTAACTTTTTTCTGTATAATGGAAAAGATAAAACTATGGTTAACTTTTTCCTAATAAGATACCAAACCATAAATTGGGAAAAAAATGAATATAAATTAGTCATATGCTAAATGTTTTTCAAACTTAGATACATTGTCTTTTAATTGGCAAATGATGCCATCACTCAAACCCCAACCTTTCATCTTTTCACATGTAATATTTTTAGACTTAAAGACTTTTGGGTGGGTGATGTCCTGTGCATCAAGGATTGCAAAAACTTCGTTACATTTTCTGGGACAAATTTTAACAAACTCAATGTAGTTGCAAATCAATTGGGCATTGGGCTCAATGATTGAAGAAGCATCAGAGTTTGCCAATGGGCTTTGATGACGAGGTTTGGGTTCGGAATCATGTACCCGCTTTTGTCTTTTGGATGACAAAACCTCATACTTGAAATTGGCCGGGGGTGGGTACAGGGTAATCCCATTGACCAGGTTATTCTTCAAAGTAACAGAGAAAAGAATCAATAAAGTGAATATTCAAATAATAAAAGCAATGATAGAGGCAAAACTAACCATGGCTTGAGCCCATTTCTGGACTACACCTGTAGTCAATGGGATGTATTGACTAGGATTGGTTGGATGTATAAAAACTGGAAGTTTCTTGTGGTATTTGGTGTTGGGAGGGTGAGCTCGAAAAAGCTGGTTCATGTAGACGTTTATTGGGTTGAATTCGTCGGCAGTGATAATATCATCTGGATGTTCTGGAGCTGATTGCTTTGAAGAAGTCGCCTGCTGGGCAGCCTCTACAGTCAAGACATGGCTCCTGACCTCAGCAAGTGCTTTTGCATTTTTTTCTTCAGTGCTGGGGTTCCGCATCTGAATCACTAGTGATATCTGTGTTTGATCCAATCCAAGCTCAATCACATAATTCATCCAGCGAGTAAATGAAGGTGTGTCGTTAATGGTATAGTTGACCGATTTTGAGAACTTGGGAGCCACTTTAAATTGAAAGCTTCCAGTCGATATGCGGGGATCCTTTTGCAATCACATTCTTGATTAGTGTACCAGCATTTTCAAATTCCAGGTTGCACAATGCAGCAACATTATCTTGAAACTTGGTTAAAGTCATTGACAATCCAGCTGTAATTGAAATATCAAAGGTTCACTTTGAGTTGTACACCGTCCACATAGGCTTGGAACAACTGCCAGTCTTTGGATAATACAGCTTGAAACTTGTATGACAAATGATAATCTGTGGCTGTAAATGGGTTGTATGAAAACCAACCATCAAAATCAGATACATCATACCCATGGAATTGAAAATGAAAAAACCATACCGGCAAGTCATCCAAACACTCCCCTGAATTGTGAACATGACGGTACTCGCTGATACTAACGTAACCTCGCAGTGGGTTTTCCCTTGCAAATAAATCAAGCCCAAATCAAGACATGTAAAAAAAGGTTTTATGAGCTGGATTTAGATAGGAAGGGAGATATGAGTGGTTGATTATACCCATTGACCATCGAGACTGCCGGATTCAAGGGATGATTGTTGTCCATTGAGGGACAGCAAGGGTGCTGCTGTGGTCATGATGATTGTGAATGGGCCTGTCATGGTGTTAGGGGTAAAAACCCAAAGTCAAAAACGGAAACTTTAAACTTTATTTTTTTGAATTTGAACCAACCTTTGCGCAGATCAGTCCAAGCTTAACTGAAAACACAATACATCTTACCCCCAGATCATTGGCCAGACTGCCCACACAAAGATTTCTCAAGCCCCCATTGGGCCAGGTAAAGTCATAAAGGGGTACATGGGCAGATTGATTTCATGATCAGATTATTGAACATTACAAATCAAGAAGAAGAAAAAAAAAGGGAAGATGGGATTGTTGCTATAACTGACTTGCAGGTCAGACCAATTTCCATGCACTAAGCACAGAAGACTAATCTCCACCAAGCAAATGGTAGAGAGAAGAGGTGAGACCCCAGACAAACAAGTCAAATCAAGCAAGGAGGCAGAATGGGTGGGAGCCCAGACTTTAATTGCCAGTTCAATCTTACGCAGAGTTGACTCAATTCACAACTATCCATCACCCTGGTAGAGGTGGTCAGTGTCAATATTCTTCCAAACCCACTCTCAACATCAAACATACTCTTGAAGAACAAGAGACAATCAACATCTAGAGTGGGTTCAGTTGACACCAAGTTGTATGCCTTAAGGACCGCGTGAACAATAGGATGGAAGCCACATTGTGTAGATAAAAGATGACAAATGAAATTTTGGGCACTGACCATATCCTCCTCATGAGGTGTTACTAGTATAAGACTCCTGATTGTATTACAAGAGAAGGAGAACAGATGAGTGGAAAGCAACACAACAGATATTAATCTAAACTAGTCCAATAAGAATGTGAGCCCCGTAACTAAGAAGACAAAAATGATGCACCAAGTGGTGCAACTCCAAATAAAAATGGGAAAAGGCTTCAACTCAAGGAGCAAGTCCAGCTCTATTTACTTTTTTCTAAAAAAAAAAAAAAAAAGAAATAGAAAGACTGGTCTATATACCCCACTTGTAACGGTGCGTCTGGAATAAGTTTAGTCATCTCAGAGACAGCTGCACAGAAACACCTGACAAAGCGGGAAAGGGATGTGATAGAAGAATGTGTTGGTTGTGGCAGCAGATAGAGCCACTGAGAACCTCTTGTAGTATAGCAGGACTCTAAAATAGCCCTGGCCCAGGTCAGGAATGGTCCTCCCCGCTTAAGTAGACTTCTGATCCCTTCTGGCGCCGACTGGAAGACCCGCTTCGCCTCGAGCATTAAGAGAGACCGGAAGCTATCCACCAAAAAAAATAAGAAACACCAACCGACCCTTACACGCTTCACAGGGAGACAACACGCGACTGACTACATAGAGCCTGAACTCCGCCATCTCCACCCCACATTCAACACTGAGGTGGTAGCTGGTCGATGCGCATATCCCATAGGAGAAGGATTCAAGCGTCGAGCCCAGCCTTCTCTGGCCGAGTCCGGTCGATTACGAAACAGACTGGCCGTTCCGAGATGGCTTCCAAACATCACCTTTCCTCCCCCTCCCCACCCGGACCAAAACAACTAATCCCAGTGAGTGAGTGGGCTGGTTGTTACCCCCACTCATCAATCCTCGTCCCCGTAAGAAGCCACTGCCCATCTTTTTTTCTCTCTCTGTCTGTTTATCGCTTGGATATCTATCTCCTATCTTTGCTTCGAATACCACCTGCCTACCTCGGCCCGACCTCTTCTATCTTAATCAAAGCGTCCTTCCTGGTCTTTCTCTTAATAAATCACGCCAACTTGAGCTAAATTAATTCTCAGCTAATATGGACGACTCAACCAATCCTAACAGTTTCGATGATGGACTTTATCATCCGATCTCCAAACACTCCGGCAAGGTGAGTCCATAAGACCGGTGCCCGTCTGAATCACAGCCACTTATAAAATCTTCCATCCTTAATAGCCATTATGGAGCACGGACGAAGACCCCAACGCGGCGACGATCGTCTCGGCCGCGTCCGTTGATGATTCACTCATCAACGACCCACCCTCACCCATGCCGACCAGCACAGGGACCCGTCCTGGATGGAAATCCAAGCACACCAGCGCGGGAACCACCATTCCCAAAGAAAGTTTTTCCCCTTCAACGGTGGACATGAGTTCGAGCGGGAACGCAGGCTCGAGTGCAGCCGTGACCTCGAGCGCAACAATTTCCTCTGCTTCGGTTGTTCCGACTTCAGTAACAGCGTCTGTAAGATCCATAGACGTCGAGCCTCCCCCTCATCAGCACAATTCAGGGCGTGCGGTGCTCACCGCAGTCCTATCCGTCTCGGCCGTACTCGTCTTAGTCCTGCTTGTCGGGTGGCTAACTAGCCAACGGTATCGTAGATGGAGGGAAAACCGACGGGTGCGCTACACGGAGACCAAATGGAAGATCTCACGTCCGTTACAGGTGGACGATAGTCCGACGAGCTCAATCCGACAAGTCCCCCAAATCGAGATCTCCTCCAACGAGTTAATCTACGCGCCCTTGGACCCCTTTGCCCGCTCTGTGCCGAGACAGACCCGCATGCCCTTCAACTTTGGCCGCTCAGATCCAGTCGAGGAGATCGATGAGGAGAGGGGCTGGCTCTGGGGTACTCAGCAGCCCTCCACGAAGAAGCCTACCCACAGACTCCTTGTCACCCCTGGCTTGGGCATCGGAAGATATCGCTCCAAGAACCGCCGCGGTCAATACCAGGCTTCTCTCGGATCAGATCAGTCCCATCTACAACCTGAGGGGAATGATGAGATGAAGGAGGAACTGTTGTATGCTGAAGAGACTGGGATAGAGTCCCGATGCGTTGATGAGCAAGAGGAGAGATCTAGCCAGCGGGTCACTTCGAGCGGGGTTTCATATCTACTTGGCAGGTTAAAGGATACCATCAGCAACCGGTCTTTCAGAAGTCTAGCCTCCTCGACAGGAAGGCTTCGCATCAATTCTAGCGGGGGTCAATGGAACGAACTTGGCCAGTCAGTCATGGATGATGAGAAGGACATCACCACCCAAGATGATGAAGACGAAGAAAAGCAGCTTGGCCTCCAAGTCCACTTCAACACTCATCACTCCCACCGATCGGCCTCTCCTCTATCCGATATCGTCCTCCCCGAGCTTCCGGCGTTTACATGGGACGACCACTCGGGCCATAAGATTGCCAAGACTAAGCGGAACCGGGCCCCCAGTCTCGAGGTGGAGATTGATAGCTCGCAAACTGATCATGCCTTCCGTCAGCTTGACCCGTATACCCGAAATTCTGGGCTCAGCTCGGTAAGAACACTTGTGAACCGACTGGAGGAGAAGAACGTGGGCACATACACGCATCTACCAAGCTCTTCCTCAAGACAGCCTCGTCGAAAACGAAAAGAAGCCCTGCCATCTAGCTACCCCTCCCGCCTTGACCCACATACTTCCTCCCAATCCTCGCCCTCAAAAGCCCGACCAAACGGCTTGGTCAAGGCTAAGTCTAAACATCTTTATCCCGGCGGTTATCTCGGCCGATCACCCACTAAAAAAATGCGAAGAAAGGAGTCCCCAGACTCGTAATCATCTTCCGCTCATTTTGCTGCAATCATCCCTTCCACCTTTGTTTCTCAAATAATTAATGGGGTTTAAATCTATTTATTTATTTTTCTTCTTCTCTTCTTTGGACTCACTTTCTATTTAATACTCATGCTTTTCAGAACAACTCTCACATTAATTTTGTCATCACCTTTAATCTGGCTAATTTTAATCTTATCAATCTGTCTTTTCCCAAAATGTCTCTCTCAATCCCAAATGTCTCTCTCAATCCCAAATGTCTCTCTCAATACAATAAGACTCCTGTGTTTGTTTCATTGTTCATGTCTTATAAGCTCTCTCTGGAGAAAGGCTAACAGCATGCAAAAAATCATGCAGTCACTTGGTCTGTGACAGCACTCATGGCCAGCATATGAAACATCATCAACAAAATACAGCTCTGAAATTCCAGATGAGTGGATCAGAGATGAAGGAATTATTCAAAAAAACTGCTCTTGATCAACTTGGTTACTCATCATTATTATTGTATTCTTTTCTTGGAGTTGATGATGGGTCAAACTTTCACTTGCATAATAAAATACATCATTAAAGAACTTCTTGGGCAGCTGTTTTATCCAATGCATTGAAGAAAGATATCTTCTCTTTCATTCATAGCTTCTATACCATCCCATCAACGGTGGGCCCGCTACGCTAACAATAGCTGTAGCGTAGCGTAATGTTAGCTTTTGTCGCTACGCTAACACAAAGTTACTGTTAGCGGTTTTTTTTTTCAGCTAATGCTACAAAAATTTTGTCAAAAAAAAAAATAGCGGTAGCGTAGCGTTAGCGACTTCAAAAAAAAAAGTTAACACTACAGGAATTACCTGTTAGCTGATTTGTAGCGGTGTTAGCTGGAACAAACGCTACGCTAACTGTTAGCGTAGCGCTCTTGTCAGCTACGCTAACTGTTAGCGTAGCGCTCTTTTCAGCTACGCTACATGTTAGCGTAGCGCTCCTTTCAGCTACGCTAACTGTTAGTGTAGCGCTCTTTTCAGCTACACTAACTGTTAGCGTAGCACTCTTCTCAGCTATGCTAACTGTTAGCGGAGTACCCTTGTGTGGTGAGCTAACTGTGGGGGTTTTTTTTTTAAGTGCAGATTTGATTAGACATTGCGCACCAGTGAGTTTAGCGCTACACTAACTGCTGTTTGTTTATAACAATAAAAAAAAAAAGGAAAAAAAAGGAAAAAAAAAAACAAAAAAAAGGAAAAAAAAGGAAAAAAAAAAATTAAAAAAAAAAAAAAAGGGAAAAAAAGGAAAAAAAAGGAAAAAAAAAATCCTAATTGAGCAAAGTGGACCAGCTTTGACCTAAGACAGGTGAATTTATCACTCCTGCTATACTATAAGAGTAGTGATGAGGTTAACACCAATCAAGAAAATTTAAAGGGGGGTCAGTTAGGTGCCCCTGAGAGTTTTCTGAGTTTGTACAAGGCTTAACCCAACATCGCTACCATTTCTTCAAACCCATGTTATTTAATCAGTTGCCGAACTCAAAGGGGGGTCAGTCAGGTGCCCCAGCAAGTTCGGAGAGCTCCTATAAATTTCAATCAATTCACAATCCTTACCTAATCGGTTTCACCCTCATCATAAATGAGGATTTGTGATGAGGGTGACACCAATTAGGTATTTTGCAGTTACTTTTAATATAGCAGGAGTGATATATTCCCCTTTCTGAGGTCAAAGCTGGTCACTCTGCTCAATTAGGATCCTGTACTTGTCCAAGTAAAACAATGAAAATATGTACTTGCACAAGTGAATAAATCAAAATTCTGTTGTAACCGCTTTACTTGAGCAAGCACAGCAATCAAAAAAGCTTATTTTAATTTCTTTGATCTTTTTTTTTTTTTTTTTTTTTTTTTTCCTTTTTTTTTACATTGTAAATTCAAAGACAAGAAAGAAGTTGGATGTCTCTTCTACGATCTGTAATGCAGCAGGATTTTACCTGTTGAAGCCATAACAACAGGTTTTTATTCAGCAGCCATGTTAATTGGTGAAACCAACAGTTAGCGGGCAAAACAAATCCGCTATTTGAGCATAGTGTAATGGGAAAAGCTTCAGCTAACAGCTAACATTTAGCAGGAAAAGTATCAGCTAACAGCTAACATTTAGCGTAGCGTAGCGATGATGCCGCTACGCTACTGAGAACTTCAAAATCTGTTAGCGCCAGAAAAATTATGCTACTTGATAGCGTAGCGGTGAATTTTCTCAGCTAACGCTACAAAAAAATGGCTTGAAAAATTTGTCGCTACGCTAACTGTTAGTTTAGCGGAGTGTAATTTCAGCTAACGCTACAGATTTTCTGGGAAAAATAAACCCCGCTACACTAACAGTTAGTGGTCAAATAGCGTAGCGTAGCGTAGCGGCCCACCGTTGATCCCATCCAATCAAGATCTGCTCCTGTGGCAGAATGGATTGCTTGCTTTCTTTCCAGAGTCCCTGGCAAGGGGGGTCTCTTTGGTCACCAGGCTCTGAATACAAACTAAGCTTATCCCAGCTGACTAAACTCCACTCTCAGGCACTAGTGAATAGCCTTCCCTCTGTCTAGAAGGGCTGGTCAGACTCCCCAACCTAGTCCTTCCAGACCTGAGTCAAGGAGGAAGAAAGGATATGTGAACAAGAGCTGCAAATTGGTTGATAAAAAAAAATTCTATGCCTATACAGGAAGTCTTCAGGAAATGTAAAAAAGTCAATAAACATTCACACTATCTGGTGTGTTTCAAATGCTGCAATGAAGTGGGGAAGTGTAATCTGAACTGAGAAATCTCTACATCAGCAGGTTCCACTTTAATTATAATCTGTCAATCTTTCAATCCTTCACTGAATTGCACAGCTTAACTTCAAAAAAAAACTTTTCAATTAGTGGAAGATATCCACCAGCCACCATCCCTGGCTGTGTTTTTCACGCCAGTCTGTGCAAGTACTAGGAGGGAACTGACAGACCTGATCTGATACAGAATCTCTGGTTCTGTAGATACTCATTGGAACTCTTTGAAAAACTTCTTTTATAGCCTTTTCTGATTCCTTTTTCTCAAGATGATCTATCTCTTCATGTCAGCCACTGAGTACATATCACAGTACCTGACATGTGCCAAGTACCTGCAAGTATCATTATTATTACTGTTTTATTATTACTCCTTAATGTAATAACTTATAATCATTGAATTACATGTGTTAAAAATAACTTATACAAGTACTTTAATACACATTCATTTAATTACTACAATAAAAAATGAACAATTCAGTTTACTGTATGAACTCCTGTTACACAAGACATGTAACTTGTAAGCTATTTCCCTTGCCTTAAATGTGAATTACCCAAAGTAACAGATGTCACTCAATTTCCTCTGAATACACCCACATTCATTATCATTGGAATATTTCATGTATGAAATGTGTACTTCCATATCCTATAAATCAAATTACAAATATTATACTAATGATATTTCTACTAATGAGATGTGTTGAATATGTTAAATCACTATTTTATCATTATTATATCATTTTCAATCAATAACATAATTATTGATTTTCCCCATAGTAACATGGACCACAGATCAATGATGTGTGCCATATCACAGCCTTAGTAGAAAACAGACAATTGACACTAAAGTCTTTCCCCCTGAAGCTCCCCAGTACCTTCCTGGCCATGAAAGCGCTCACATTCTCCCCATGATAATATCCTTGAGCCTATAAACAGCCTGAGTTGGACAGTTTATCCCCCAGAGAATATCAGAACAACCACCACAGTACTGTCATGCTTAATAATCTTGAACCACCAAAGCTGAGCTTGAACCTGAAAAGGCTACAGCAACATATTGAATGGTCTGTTGTCTTCAAGGTTATCTACATGCAATACCCATTGTACGGCAATTACATACACCTGAGTTACATGCTGTCAGCCTAGGTCTCTTTTGTAGTGGCAGGAAAAAAAGGAAAAGCTATTATAAAGCTTGTGGGAAAAGAGTATTATCTAATTGTGGACTCAACTTTTGGAAAAAAGGAGCAAGTTGTCTTAGGAAAACCTCCAACTTAAAATATAGGTCTTCAAGCATGCCATTTGAGGGTAAGGGGAGTTTGTTCAACCAAAAAGGAGGACATATTTTCTTCCTTTGTTTAGGGGAAATAGTTAGTGGAATAATAAGGCAAGATATGTGAAGGATAAACTGGCTACTAGATAGAAGGTTACTTCAAGGACTTGTTAAGGCAGTAATAAGAATGTATCCTTGGTGATGGCTTAGGAATCTGGGTGAAAAACCAAACAGTTAGTAAATGAGTATTTTTATATATGCCTTGTTTCCCTTCAGCTCAAAGTAATCTTTATATATTACTTGGCTGGTTCCTTTATTGCCTTAAATGGTTAATTCTCAACCTTCATTTTGACTTACCATGTGGGCTTTAGCAGTTTGTAACTACTCAATAGGCCATGTAATTGGTACAGAGTCTAGCACATGGTGTTTTAGGCCTGAGTATTGAAAAAGATGGCTTGACATTCTTAAACTGGAATAGCCACTTGTCTGTATGCAGAAACCATTTACTGGTACTGTTTTATTATTTGTTACAGTATGATATATGGGTTTTGTCCTTTATCTATATACTAGATGATAATCCTTATCTTTCCATGGATAAGGTGATTATCCTACATGTTTCAAATATTATAATTCATGTGCTGTATCCTTTATGGGTTATTTGTTATTAAACATGTTACATAGTAATTATTTCACATATTAAGGTGTTTCTTTTGCTTATTTGAAGTCTTTAGGGCAATAATTGTTGGCCTAGAGGTAGGTTTATGTCAGCTTGCTACTAGTTCAGAGACAACCTGACTAGAACAATATATAAAAGTAATAATTAATCAATAAAAATACATATGAAAGAGACATTATTACATAAGTAATAATGTAACATAAATTATAATAGACATAAGAAAAAGATAATATTGTAAAATATAAACATTATTAAGTAGTAATAATGCTATAAACAAATATAATAAATAAATTAATAATAAATATAAATAATAACTCATTAACCTTTGAGATAAGTGAGAATAATATTTCATATTCTGAAAGAGCAAGTAAAATAACCTAGGGTACCTCAGCCAAAGTACCCTAGAAAACTTACTCCTTCTAATAATAAAATTAACTTAAAGAATACTCCTACTAAGCGCTAAAATACTTACTAGGTATAAACATATGTAATATGACAGTATTCTAATAAGTAGAAGTCCTCAAAATACGGGATAATTACTTAAATAAACTATGTAATTATCCTTTAAACATATAAATAAAATATTAAATAACATTTGGCATAAATATCACGCTGTTTTATGGTCTTTGTATTATTATTAACTTATACAAATACATACAGTATAAGTTAAATAATATAATAACACATGAAAGACACGAAACAGGGGATAAAGGAAACATAAGAATACTTCAAATAAATCTAAAAGAACCTGTACAATTAAACTAAATGACAAGCTTATTTAATCACGGGAAAATAATAAATGTTGACACTTTTCCCATGATGTTTGCTTGTCAAATAATTGAATGGAGAGCTGTAAAAGCGCCCTCCATGCAAGTATGACAAGAACTCTCATGGTACAGAACCTTACATATGAAATAAACAAATTAAACAGAAATAAGATTCTGTATTATAATTTGATTATTTCTTTTTAGTCTATTGATCAAGTGATCAATACATATTGTACATCAAACTAAGAGCTCTTGAAGCGCCCTCAGATGATGTCTACAGATGACTGACAGACTGTATTAATGATTGACAGCCTGTACATGTAATAATTTGATAAATTACATCATTTATTTCTACTAAGGATAACTCCTTCCTTGTAGTATTCCCATAGCCAAAATAACACTTGCTGTTTCGCCATCAGGGCTCCAGAAAGGCATTTAAGAGGCCCTTTCTTCCCCCTGTGTTTTGATTCCCCAGCTTTATCATATTTACCACCAGCATTCCACCAGTCCAACCTACTAGTGTCCTGCCCAGTAAATCAGTCCTCAAGACTCAAAGCCTCTTTCTCTCAACTCCCACTCTGTCCAGCTGTCCACCCCACCTTTCCAACCGCTTCAATCTGTCCATTTCCCCTCTGAAAAGTCCCCACTCCTTCCCTTAAGGCCTACAGTAAGTCTTTTTCCTTCAGGAGTTGTGGCCCTTTTCAGCCACTATTATCACTGGGATCTAAACCACCCCTGCTTGCAGGCCCCAGTTTATTAAGGTCTTAAATAACCTTTGGAGGGAACTAAACCACCCCTGCTTGCAGGCCCCTCCTAAAAACTTTAATATTTTATATTAATAAAAAAGATATTAAAAATCACCCAAAAAACCCTTATTCCATATGTTTTTTGCCTTGCACCTTGTGTAGCTAGAAGGATACCAGTCCTTGGCATCACAGAGCGTGACAATTGGGGGTCTGGCCGGGAAAAAAACTTTTTTATCATTGGAGAAAAAAATTCCTTACCTTTTCCTACTAACTATTTTTTTCCATAAAAAATCAAAATCTCTCTAACAAAATCATCCAAACCACTTCTTTTATTTTTATTCTTCCTAGAATAAATCCACCTTAAAAATTCGTGAAAAATCCATAAAAATTACATATCTTTTACTACAGATTTTTTTCATATAAAAATCTTTCAAAAATTCCTAAAAAATCTCATATAAATTTCGAAAAATCCATAAAAATTTTGTTTTTCTATTGTTTCCTTACACAAAAAAATCCAACTCGAAAAAATATTTTTTTACTTATCTTAAATATATTTTTTTTTCTCGAAAAAAATTACTTATTTCATTCATTTATTTTTCTTTTAGTGAACTTGAAAGAAAACGCGGAGCTGATACAGTATTATCTCCGCTATTTAAGGTTAAAAAAAGAAGAA